>JAQPPZ010001117.1:1200000-1800000 GCA_028583015.1 Wollemia nobilis | reverse complement strand
AGCTAAATAGGCAGTAAGGGAATGCATGCCTCAAGAGTCGACATCTAGTGTGGGGGAAGACACGAGCGAAGAATGATAGGGGCAGTGGGACGGATGGCAGGTTTTGGGGTGAGGGAAAAGGGGCCTAGGGATGGACTCCACGTGGTGGCCACCATGCACGGGTTTCCAGGTCAAGCCAATACCAGGGTACAAATTGAGTAGCACGACACTCGACTTGAGGTGGCACAGGCCCACACACTATGTTGACTATAAGCCCAATAGGAATGCTAAAAAAAAGAAGAGGTTTACGGGTTGCCTTTGATGTGGATGCTGAGGAGGGAGACACCTAGCGTTGCACACAGCCTATTGGTCACCCTAAAATGACCGTGATCATGGATGTCATTGGGGACTGCCACCATGGAGAGAAACATTGAAAGGTCAATGCCCCACATGCAATTGCGCCTAACATGGAGCCAGGTCGTCCAGGCATCGCACCAGAGGATTCTAGGTGTCTAGAATAGCATCGGTATTGAGGAGGTCTTGGGATGCTGCTTGCACCAGCCTGATGGAAAAATCCTTGGTCCAGATGTTGAGCCCTTCCAAAGAAGTTACGAGATTGGCCAAAAAATCAGCCACCCTATTTCCTTCTCTATAGACGTGGCAAATGGAATGTTGGGGGAGCCCCGAAAGGATACCCCGAACCTCTTCGATGATATTGTAGATGCGCCACGAGCTGTCCCCGTTGCTGAGGGTGACATTGATGATGTTAAGGGAGTCACCCTCGATGATCACTTTACTAGGGGCCTTCTAGAGGGTGAGGACCCCGTAAAGTAACGCTATTGATTCCACAAAGTTGTTGGTTTATGTCCTAAGGGCCTCAGCATAAGCCAAGATCAAGGTCTCGAAGTGGTCTCGGATGGCCCCACCAGCTCCTGAGGGGTCGGGGTTGCCCTTGGAGGCATCGTCAAAATTGAGTTTGACCCACCCGGGAGGAGGGGTGACCCACCTGGTCGCAGCTCTAGGGGAGGGGGTTGGGGGGCCGGGGGGCCTGAACTCCAAGGTTGGTGAGGATAGAAGCCTCACTCGTATTCCAGGGAGGCCCGCTCAGGGGGAGGGAGCGGGAGTTCTCAAGGGCAAAGGCCACCGCCTTGGTCACCATCGACTGGGGGTTGCAGGCCGGGGAAGAGAAGGCTCACCCGTTATGCTCAAGCCAAATTTACCAAAGCAGGTGGGGAAGGCAAAACACCCAGAGGGAGTGGAGGGTGGGGTGGATGAAGGGATTGGGCCATTAGGAAAAGAGGTCAATGATGGAGTTGGGAGGAACCCAATGAATGGAAAATAGGGTGAGGAGGTGGCCTACAACCTCTACGATAAAGGGGCAGGTGAGGAAGAGATGGTTGGTTGATTCCCAGGCAACACAACAAAGGAAGCATATTTTTGGGATTTGGAAGCCCCTCCTAGCCAAATTCTCAATAATAAGGATCTTATTCTGGATAGCTACCCACATGAAGTAGCTAATCTTGGGGATCAGCTTGTTGGCCCACACCTGCTTGACCATGAAAGGAGCCTCCACTAGGTCCCTTTGGAGGGCGTAAGCGAATTTGATCGAGAAGTAGCCACTACTAGTGCCATGCCAGACACATCTGTCCTCCCCATCGTAAGAAGGTATGATGGTAGTCTCGAGGAGGCGTTGGAGTTTGGCAGCTTGAAGCGGGTGATGAGGGTTCAATATAGGCTCCCAGGTGCTTTTTTCCTGATCCTTGACCAAGTAGTCTGACACATTAGGCCCTTTGGAGGCTATCAGACCCAGTTTAAGGAATCTGAGGTCGCTATCAACACTCAAGGCCTCATATTGGATCCACCTGTCCTCCTAGAAGTTGATCTTGGCCCCATCACCAAGGATCCATCGGGTCCCTTTCCTAATAATGTCCTTTGTGAGGGTCATGGATTTCCAAAAGGTCGATCCATCTCTGGGTTGGAATTTGCTAAGGAAAGGGTGCTAATGGAGATATTTCCTACGCACAATACTAACCCATTCATCTGGGGCATTCGTGAACACCTTCCAATATTGCTTTGCCAGAAGGGCTTTGTTCATGAGGGGAACTAGCCTGAGCCCGATCCCTCCCTCCTCTTTGGACCTATAGACAAGGGCCCAGGAGACCAGGGGGATCCTCTTGTCTTCGTTGCCAGACCACAAAAATTGTTTATGTATTTGCTCAATGTGGGCAGTAATCGAGGCTAGGATTTTGAAGACAGACATGAAGTACACCGAAATGCTTTGGAGGACAACGGACGTAAGGGTGGCCTTGCCTGCTTGGGAGAGGAGGTGACCCTTCCAAGAGGCCAACTTCCATTGGACCCACTCGATCAGCCCACTCCATAGGGCCTTGGAAGAAAACCCTGTGAACATGGGTAGCTCGAGGTAGGTGGAGGGAAGGGTGTCAAGGGTGTAGCCTAGGATCCGTCAAATCTAGGCTTGCCTAGTAGGGGGGTGTGAATGAAATAGATTTTACTTTTACAGAGGTTGATCTTCTATCTAGCCGCATCTGCGTATAGGATCAGGATCTGCTTGATGACCTTGGCTTGAGGGACCGACACAGAGGTGGCAAGAATGGTGTCATCCATGAATTGCTGGTGGGACACTGGGGGCAGCTCAGGCGCAAGCCTTATGACAGAGATGAGGTTGTAGGAAGCAGCACTCGAGAAGGTGCATCCCAGGACCTTAGCCAGGATGATGAAAAGAATCGGGGATAGGGGGTCACCTTGATGAAGGCCTCTAGAATTGGGGAAGAATCCAGTCGGGGAGCCATTGATCAAGATAAAGAACCAAGGGGAAGACACGTAGTTATTAACGAGGTTGACCCAGGAGGGGTGGAACCTAAACTTGAGGAGGAAAATGGAGAGGAACTCTCGGTTGACTCTATCGAAGGCTTTATTCATGTTAAGTTTGAGCAAGAAGGATGACTTCTTGGAAAGGAGGGCTGAGTGAAGGACATCATAGATGATGATGACCCCATATGTGATAAGCCTTCCTTTGATAAAGCTGCCTTGGTTAGGGGTGATGATCAGGGGGAGAATGTCTTTAAGTCTGGATGCCAGGGACTTGGTTAGGATTTTGTAGAGGACATTGCACAGGCTTATGGGGCAAAATTTTGCTAGGGATATGACCTCCTGGGACTTGGGAATCATGGAAATGAAGGTGGAATTGATACCTCTAGGGATGGAACTGGTGAACTGGAGGTATCGAATGGTTGCACACACTTCCTGGAAAATTAGGTCCTAGAAGGATTGGAAAAATTGGGGGGAAACCCATCCGGGCCCGGGGTGGAATCAGTTTTCATGGAAAATATGGCTGCGTTGATTTCTTCATCCGAGAGGGATCAAAGAAGCATCTCATTTGAATGGGCTAGGACCAAGGGGAGAATGTGCTCCAGAAGGGTCTTTGCTGCCAAGGGCGACAGATGGGGCTCACCACCAAGGAGCTCTTGAAAGAAACCCATGGCTTCAACCCTAATATCCTCCTCCTCTTTGGTTACCCTACTGTAGATTAAAGATACAACGCCAAACAGAAATAAAGAAATCACAATAAAGGAATGCAGAACAGTTGTACAAAATGAATGATTTTTATTAATCAATGGAGTTTAGAAACTCCTTTTAAGTACAACAGGGCCCGTAACCCTTTTCGTGATACAAAGTTACAATTTGTGCTAGGGTTCTTCGAAACCCTAGGCGGCACAATGTGGTGGCGTCTCCGTAGAATGTATCCTTAACCTCAACGGAATGAGTGGGCTTCGTTGTATCCTTTGGCTCGGACCACTCCGAGCTTAAGCGACTGCTATCAACAAATCAGATCTACCACTAGAATCCTGCACACATTAAAATTATCAAAGAGTTAGAAACTAATAAGAGGGCTCCACTGTGTGAGCCCTCAAAAATAGTCTAAAACCCTAGATTTATGAAATAAAAATAAACAGAATGCAGAATTCAACAACATATTAATACATAAAGAAAGATTACTTGCTTTAGACGAATCTATACCTTTTCCTGTTAACGCGGCGAGACCAGGCGGTGATGATGGATGCGGCGAAAGGGTTTAGTTCAGACTTAGGGCCGTAGAAGACTCAGAAGACTCAGGATTAACAACAATAGCCAACTCCGGACTTAGATAGGGAAGATAAGTAGGTTTAGCCAAAGAGATAGATAGGGTTTGAGCCATCAAGGTGACTCAATTTATAATCTACTCTTAGGGCACACTTTAGGGTTTTAACGACACTTTGAACGTGTGGCTAAGATTAAAGTGGATCCAAGGGTAGAGAATAAATCTAGGTTGTGAAACGGATTAAGATGGATGGACGGATGAGATTAAATGAAGGATGGACGACTCAGATTAAATCACTTAAACTTTATTTATATATATATTAAAATATATTAAAATATTAAAATATATATATATATATATAAATATTAATTTAAATAAATTTGGGGATGAAAAATGGTGGGAAAAGTGAAATTGGGCCAAATAATGGTGGGAAAGTGTGGATTTGGGCCAAATAATGGCGGGAAGGATGGATGACTGACACGTGGCTGGCAGGAAGGTATAAGTGGCTAGATTTTGGTGTCTACAGATGCCCCTTTTTGAGCTGCTTTGTGTGAAGACACAATGTAGCACAAAAACTTAAGACACCTGAAAAGTTGGATCAGACGCAACTCTCTCTCAAGACTAAAGCACAACTTTGAAGACCAAAGAATAAAAGAATATTTAAAATTTTTCAGCTTACCCCATCGATTTTCGAGATCTAAATAAAGCGTGTCCTAAGGATGACTTTCCTCTTCCAAACATTGATACTCTTGTCGATACCTGCGCTGTTCATGAAATGCTTTCGTTCATGGATGGATTTTTAGGATACAACCAGATTCGAATAAACCCCGAAGATCAACACAAAACAAGCATTTACCACACCTTGGGGAACTTTTTGTTACAGGGTGATGCCCTTTGGCCTTAAGAACGCAGGTGCAACCTATCAACGAGCCATGACTTATATTTTCCATGGTTATATGCATAAGATTATCGAAGATTATGTGGATGATTTATTGGCAAAATCTAAAACTCGACAAGAGCATTTTGATGTATTGGAAAAAGTTTTTGATAGACTTCTAGAGCATAAAGTAAGGTTGAACCCTAAGAAATGTGTCTTTGGTGTTACCTCGGGCAAACTCCTAGGTTTTATTATCTCTAAACGAGGTATTGAGGTGGACCCAAACAAGGTCAAAGCCATTATGGAAATGTGTCCCCCAACTAATTTGAAGGAGTTGCGTAGTTTGCAAGGAAAGATTAATTCAATCCGTCGCTTTATTGCACAACTTTCTCGATAAATGTAGGCCATTTTGCCACCTACTACAAAAGGGGGTACAATTTTCATGGACGAGATGAGTTTCGTAAAGCCTTTGATGACATCAAGCGATACTTAGCGTCTTCGCCGGTCTTAGCTCGCCTCGTCCGGGGGTCCCTTTCAATCTTTATATCTCAGCAACGGAATTTGCCTTAGGGACAATGCTTGCACAAAAGAATGAACAAAATCGTGAACAAGCTGTCTATTATATTAGTCGAACATTGGTAAGCTATGAAACCCGATATGCTTATGTGGAAAGGTTGTGCTTAGCGGTGGTTTTTGCCACTAAGAAACTTCGTCATTATATGCTTAGCCATACAACATATGTCATAGCTAGAGAAAACACTTTGCGTTATATGATGTCTCGCACTTATAATAACACTCGTACCGCTAAATGGATAATGTTGCTTATCGAATTCGATCTTGAATTCATTAGCCAAAAATACGTTAAAGGTCAAGTTATAGCCGATCAACTTGCGGAAGCTCCACTACCTAGTGATCATCCTTTGATTATTGAGCTCCCAGATGATTCGGTATTTGCTATCACTGAACAAGAAGAGGACATCATTCCGGAGGAAGATGTTGACATCACGCTATTTTTTGATGGCTCTAAGTGCGCGAAAGGTCAAGGCGCTGGAGTTATGTTTCATACACCTCAAGGGATTCCCATCCCTTTATCATTCAAACTAGACTTCCAATGCACCAATAATACAGCAGAGTATGAAGCCTTAATTTTAGGTCTTCAATCAGCCATAGCTATGAGCATTAAGCGTATTCGGATATTTGGGGATTCTCAACTCGTGGTTAAACAAATTACAGGGGAGAATACCAAGCCAAAGAACCTACCATTAAGCTTTATCATGATGTAGCAATGAAGTTGCTCTCTAAGTTTGATTGGTATGAGATCACTAGTTTGCCTCGTTCGACTAATAGATTTGCGGATGCCATGGCCTCTCTTGGATCATTGATTCCAAAGGACTCCCTTGGAGAGGTACGACCCCTAATCATTTCCACAATCTCTAAGTCCGCAATTGTCCGTGCTTGAGTCTAAGGATGAAAAAGATGTTTGCTTTATCCATTCGGATCCATATGAGCCTTGGTCTAGTGAGATAGTAGCCTTCCTCAAGTTTGGAACACTCCCATATGATTTGTATCGAACTTCCCGTCGCTGTTTTAAGCAAAAGGCAGCTCGTTTTGTTCTTTTGGGGGATGTGTTGTATAAACATGGATATGATGGAGTACTCCTCTGCTGTCTAGAAGAAGGTGAAACACATAGAGCTATTGCTGAAGCCCATGATAGTACTTGTGGTGGTCATTTTAGTGGAATGGCCATTGCGAAGCGTATTTTACGTATGGGGTATTATTGGCCCACTATGGAACAAGATTGTTTCAAATATGTTAAACAATGTAAAAAGTGTCAAGAACACGCTAATTTAACCCATATACCATCACAAGCTTTACAGCCCCATCCAAAGCCTTTGGCCCTTCTCACAATGGGGTCTCGATTTAATTGGCAAGATTTCACCGCCTCTTTAGGACAGAGATACTTTCATCATTACAGCCATTGAATACTTCACAAAGTGGGTTGAAGCTATTCCTCTAACCAGTATGACAGGTCCTAGAATTGTGGAGTTTATACTTCACCATATCATTTGTCGTTTTGGTATTCCCTCTAAAATTATTTTTGATAACGGCAAGTCTTTTAAGAATAAGGATGTTCGAGCTCTTTGCGAAAAGTATAATATCCAACATAGTTTCTCAACTCCTTACTACCCATAATCCAATGGACAAGCTGAAGCTTCCAATAAGACCATAATTGCTATTCTTAAGAAACTTGTTAAAGAAAATCATAAATATTGGCATACACAAATCCCCTTGGCATTATGGGCTTACAGAACAAGCATCAGAACTCCCATTGGAGCAACGCCATTTTCTTTGGTCTATGGAGTTGAAGCAATCATGCCTCTTGAGTTCAAGATCCCTTCCTTGCGAATTTCTTTGCAGGAATTTATCGATGATGATACTGCTAGACAAGCACGTCTTGATCAACTCACACTCATAGATGAAAAACAAATCAATGCTTTAGAGCATTTGCGAGTTTATCAAGACCGATTGAAATGTGCTTACAATGCCAAAGTTCATCTAAGAGAATTTCAAGTAGGGGATCTTGTCCTTAAAGAGAATCAACAAAACACCAATGCATTGCCGCATCTTCGAGATAAATTCACGACTAATTTGTTAGGTCCATATATGGTCACTAAAAGAGTGGGTAATGGAACTTATAGACTTGCCAGTTTAGAGGGAGAGGAAGAACCCGAACCACTTAATGTTATACACTTGAGGGCATTCTATGCATAGTTTGAATTTTATATGTACGTATATACATGGCTTGTACAACAAAAAAAAAAAAAAAAAAACAAATAAAATAAAAAGAATTTGCATTTCATTGCTAGTTGCATACATCTCATTCAAAAACATTGCATTTCATGTGCATACATCTCATTCAAAACCATAACATTTCATTTTCAGCCATAGTTGCATATCATGTTAGAGACCATTCTATCTTTTGGATATAAAATTTGGTCAAGCAAAAGTCATGTTGCCTTAATCAGGGGCACCTTCATAAAATCCATCAAACCGAATTGTCATTCGTACACCCATTTTCCATTTGCACATATTTACATTGCCAAAATGTTTTCGAGTCACTCGACCATTTCTAGTGTTTTAAGCAAACTTCGAAATGCATGTCAAAGTTCTCTAGGGCCATATCACAAATTACACTAAATAAAATCTTGAGTATTGGGAAATGATTTCAAAAGCGGTCTTGAACCTATCACATTTTCACATCTTAAAAACATCTTGTGTCAAAGAGAGATAACACCATCCTTGGGTTGTGCCTTGAAGTGAAAAGGGTAATCCTCATTTGTCCTATCATGCAAACATAGTCCATAAAACAGTGGTTCTTACCACTATCACAAGCAATCACAAAATATAAATATAAACAGAGTAGTAAGGATAGGGTAAAATTCTCATCATACTTCGGTTGAGAATCCGATTCCCCAAAGCTCTAAGGAGATGAACATTTTTCACACACCACTGATCCCAAATAAGTTGTAATGATCGTACTACTTGTCCGATCGGATGGATAGGTAGTCATCCCCAAGGCTTACAAAGGTCAAAAACAACATGGACTATGGAGTTAACCTTCACCGGGGCTATAGACGCTTGATTGGCAAGTGGAGTATACTCATTGCGTGGCGACATGTCTCTCCTCAAAAAGAGACCTCTGAATGCTCATACGAACAAACTAGCTTCGGGGTCTTCTCCATAACAGGGTTACCTAATTTATGCAAGATGAGGTTAATGAACACACTTGCACACACACATGTTTTTGATTGCCTAGAGTCACTACCATGCTTCTGATTTGGTTAATGAACTCGCATGCACACACATTTGGTCCTAGTTGAATTAGGCAGTGTTAGTAAGTTTGTTTGATACCACTAGCATGTTTGAGTCTTTGTAAAACAGGTATTCTTCCATATCAACATCCATATCACCCTCCATATCTTCTTCCATATTCATGTCATTCCATACGTCATCCATTCACAAGCCACCAAGTTCGGTGCCCCCGATTAAACAATTATGATAACAGTTCTCTAAATCTAACTATCTAAAAGTATGAGTGCTTCTTAGTGCATATTTCATTTACTTAGTCTCGCATTAATCATCTATAAGTTTGCATTCCATTCCATCACATATGCATCAAAAACATTAAAACATATAAAAACATGCATCACAAAAACATAAGCATTCACACAAAAGAGAGTAAAACACCAAATAAATAAAAACCATGTATATATATATATATATATGTATAAAGGACAAACTGTACAATGAATGCCAAAAGGCTATAATATATAATAGAGCACCAAGGCTCATAAAGAGTGCATCTAAGCACTAAGCTAACCATCAAAAGAGGACCCCTGAGACCTAGTAGGAGCCCTAGACCTAGTGGTGTGCCTAGACTCACTACGCCTAGAGACAGAGGAGGATGGAGGATCAGGCAACACAATGTGATGCCTAAACAATGTGTCCTCAAGCATCACCGTCATCTCTCCAGTCGGGAGCTGGAACGTCCCCCGATCTGGATCCCACCTCTCGGCCAAAGCCGAGAGGTACCCCTCATCCGCCCGAACTACCTCCAACCGGGCTGCCTCCGCTAGCCCCACTGCATCCAATATCTCCCAGTATGCCTGGGAAAATGACCTCCTCATCCTCGGAATGATAGGGGAGAATCGGTGTCGTGCCTCTAACACCCTAAGCTGCAAAACAACAAAACAAAAATTTGTTACAAATTTTTCCGAAAAAAAAAAAAAAAAAAAAAAACACATAATAAATACTTGCTTAAATGAACAAATACCTCAGCTGGCTGCACTGGCGCGTCCACTCCCATCTCCGCCATAGCTCCCGCGTGCTTCACTTTCCCACATAACCTTTCACTCCACTTCACTCCACTCCCTCAGACGCACTTCTCTTAAGCTCGAACACACAAATGAGAGAAATTCTTGCTGAAACTGTTTAAATAGCTGATTTTGGCACCCTGAAATGCAGTAGGGCGTTTCATGGCAAATTCAGACGCAGTCCTGCGTCTGCAGAGCACCTAAACACCGACGGGCGTCTCTGCCAACCACAAACGGAGACCGGCGTTTGGTGTCAGTATTGAATAAAGGAACAAAACTTACAAAATTGAAGCTTACCTCCTCCAAATTTCATCAAATTGCATTCATCCATTCTTCTTATCATAATAAAACATTTTGTGAAGGTTACAACAGTTTTGGACACAAATTTTGTCATTTCACTCAAAAAGCGCATCATTCATCATTGTTTTACAAATTGGGTTAAAAATATTCAAAACCTTCACAAAATTAACCACATTCATCAATTCTTCTGATCTATCGTCAATTTCATTCTTCTTTCATCATGCATATTTTTGCCAAATCAAATTAAAGTAAACCTCGTATCTAGTGGTATATTCTATCACCTTGGCGATTGCAGTGATTTGAATCCATGCAATTTGGTAAGAGGATTAAACCACCATAAGGACACTTACCATTTATCATCATCAATTATTTCACTGTTTGAAAATTGGAAATCAATTTTGGGTATTCTACTTTTCAAGTGACCTCATACCAAGATTAATTTGCTCAACAGTTGTCATTGATGGCCTAGTTCATGGGGCCTTAAACATGGACAATCTTTCATATTGTCATTATTTTAAGTCTTGCTAGAGATTGTGGCTACCTAGGTTGATTGGTTTCGACCCGAGGAATTATCCATACAGTCACTAGGAGCATCTCTGAGTTCCGGACTCTTTCATGCATCTTTCATCTCTCGCATATCAATGGCGCCAACAAGGCAATTTCATCAACGGTATGGATTCACACACGGGAGTTGGGGCATCCGTTATCAATTTCTAATTTTCCTATAGTGGAATTCATCTTACATGATCATGGAATTTATAGTTTGGCAAAAATCCCTTTATAACCGTTGGGGCAGAAAACGGTCCATCTTTCATATCACTCATATCGTCTTCAATCATATTCTTTTCTGGTTTGTACACCAACCCCTTTTCTGTTGGGACATAAACAGATGGTGCATGCACCAACCCTTTTTTTCACCGTTGGGGCAAAAATGGTTCATTATCTTCCGAATTTCTTCCAATTGGCTTGTGAGAACCATTCTCGCTCGCCAGAGTACTATTGACATCCAATCAATAGTCCTACTTAGATAACTAAAACAGATAATTCGTAGTTATTCTAATATGCAGCTAGGTATGCAATTTTTTTTTATGCAAGCAACAACCAATAATGTAATGCAGAAAAATGTAACTAAAAATGTAACAAAAAAAAAATGTATATACAGCTTAACTGTTCTTTTCCAGATTACTTAGTTTTTGTTCATTTTAAAGCAATGATCCGAAAAAGAAACAGAATACAACAGAAAAACCAAAAACATAAAAAGTACAGTTTAACAAAGAAAAAAAAAAACGCACTTACTCGGAAGCCTACGCTTTTTCTGTAAAACTGCCTTCAAACGCCCAAGGGAGTCTGCGCAGGCTGAAACGCACCTCTGCGTTTCGGATCGGACTTCCAGACGCCGCTCTGCGTCTGCTGCGTTTTCTGCAAACTCCTCAGAAACCCTAGTTCGCTGGAACAACGAATTTCACGATTTTTGAAACCTGCAAAATAAAACAAAAACAGAAATAGATCAGTAAAGCAAGTATTAAAAACATGAAACCCTAGGGGGTCCCACCGTGATCACCATTTGTAGATTAAAGATACAACGCCAAACAAAAATAAAGAAATCACAATAAAGGAATGCAGAACAGTTGTACAAAATGAATGATTTTTATTAATCAATGGAGTTTAGAAACTCCTTTTAAGTACAATAGGGCCTATAACCCTTTTCGTGATACAAAGTTACAATTTGTGCTAGGGTTCTCCGAAACCCTAGCTGGCACAATGTGGTGGCGTCTCCGAAGAATGAATCCTTAATCTCAACAGAATGAGTGGGCTTCATTGTATCCTTTGGCTCGGACCACTCCAGCTTAAGCAGTTGCTATCAACAAATCAGATCTACCACTAGAATCCTGCACACATTAAAATTATCAAAGAGTTAGAAACTAATAAGAGGGCTCCACTGTGTGAGCCCTCAAAAACAATCTAAAACCCTAGATTTATGAAATAAAAATAAACGGAATGCAGAATTCAACAGCAGATTAATACATAAAGAAAGATTACTTGCTTTAGACGAATCTATACCTTTTCCTGTTAACGCGGCGAGACCAGGCGACGACGATGGATGCGACGAAAGGGTTTAGTTCAGACTTAGGGTCGTAGAAGACTCAGAAGACTCAGGATTAACAACAATAGCCAACTCCAGACTTAGATAGGGAAGATAAGTAGGTTTAGCCAAAGAGATAGATAGGGTTTGAGCCATCAAGGTGACTCAATTTATAATCTACTCTTAGGGCACACTTTAGGGTTTTAACGACACTTTGAACGTGTGACTAAGATTAAAGTGGATCCAAGGGTAGAGAATAAATCTAGGTTGTGAAACAGATTAAGATGGATGGATGGATGAGATTAAATGAAGGATGGACGACTCAGATTAAATCACTTAAACTTTATTTATATATATATTAAAATATATTAAAATATTAAAATATATATATAAATTTTAATTTAAATAAATTTGGGGATGAAAAATGGCGGGAAAAGTGAAATTGGGCCAAATAATGGTGGGAAAGTGTGGATTTGGACCAAATAATGGCGGGAAGGATGGATGACTGACACGTGGCTGGCAGGAAGGTATAAGTGGCTGGATTTTGGTGTCTACACCTACCATCACTACAGATAAGCTCAGGGATTCTATTTGAGATCCTATTTTTGATGGTCGAGGTGTGAAAAAAATTAGTATTAGCATCACCATCGGCCAGCCATAGGGTCCTCAACTTTTGCCTCCAAAAGGTTTCCTCCCTGGCTAAGACATTGTGGTACTCGGCTAAGACTGAGCGCTCCTCCTCGTGTGCTCTCGGGTCCTAGCACCCTTCCTAAAATTTGAGATCAAAATCTTCTAGTTGTTTCTTGAGGGTTTCTTTGCTCTTGAAGATATTGCCAAACACCTCCTTATTCCAGATCTTGAGCTTGTCTTTGAGGAGTCTCAATTTTTGATAAATTTGCTCGATAGGGCACCCTGGGACTGAGCAATCCCACCAGCAGGCCACCTAGGCCCTAAAATCTGAGTGGTGGAGCCACATGGACTCAAATCGAAAGGGGCACTTATGGGAGGAACGCTTAAAATCTTCAAGGAGAAGGGGGTTGTGATCAGATTCAAATTTAGGGAGGGCCATCAGGGTTGCATCAACGAACAAAGGGATGGCTTCCCTGGATAGGAAAACTCTATCCAGTCTGACCTGAATGAGTTGGGATCATATTCTTCTATTAGTCCAGGTGTAATTGGCTCCTTTCAGGTGGATGTCCATGAGATCATTGAAATCAGCGAAGGCCCAAAAGTCCTCCATACTTTTAGTAGCCGTCATAAGACCCCCACTCTTATCAGAGCGAAAGAGAGGACTATTGAAGTCATCCACAATAATCTAGGGGAGGGGATAAAACACCTCCCTCATGATGCTAATTTCGTTCCACAATGCCAATCTTCCATTCGAGTTATTGGGGCATAAACATTGGATAGAATCCAAGACTGCCCTAACTTTAAACAGTGGATCAAGATGTTGGTGATTATGAGGGATGATGAAATTAGTCTCCCTTCGAAGAAGCATGGGTCCCAAATATACAATAGCCCTCCAGTTGTACCTAAGGTCGGGGTGGACAAAAAATCATTGTTCCTCCAGATAGCTTTGGCAACCTTCGAGGAAGACACATCATCAAGTTTAGTCTCCTTAAGGAGGATAATAGTCAGCTTATGGTTCTTACGAAGCTAGGCAAGGATCCTTTTATTGGGGGTGCCATTGAGCCCCCTCACATTCGAGGTGATGAGCTTCATTTGAAACCCTTGGGGAGTCTATTTCCTCCCTTCCTGACCTGGGTGGAGGGTTTGGATCTTTGGGAATTAGCTTTCAAAAAACTCACAAAATCGTCAAGGAGGGTCGCCTGAGATCCGCTAGCAATATTGACCTCGATGAGCTTGTTACATTGGTCACCAACGGTGGGATGACCTCTCTTATTTTTTCTTCCAAAGTCAGTGGCAAAATTCTAGCTGCGGGTCTTTTTGGAGCTAAACTCTTTAGGCTTGGACTGGGAACTTCCAGGATCGGCCTTCGCAGACCTCTCAAAACTACAATCTGAGGAAGGGTGGGAAGAGGGGAAAGAAGGAAGGGGGAAGGGGATAGATCAGGGGGAACTGGGAGGGGGGGTAAGGGGAAATCCACCCACCAGGGGTAAGGGGGAAGGGTGGGGGTTGGGGAGCCCTGACAGCTTGCAAGTCAGGGAAGGGGCTTTCTCAGATCGGGCTAGGGCAGGGTCGGCCTACGGGCCTATCTAGGAAATAGGAGTCGTGGTGACCTCGAAGGATATTTCCTCTACACACCTAAAATATTATGAAAATCTAACAAGAGGGGGATCAGGGTTAAGACATACCTGGGCTTGAGCGCCCGAGCATTTGGGATCCACCAGGGATTCCTCAATAGGAGTATATTTTATCTATTTTTTGTGCCATTCTAAGGTGCTGCGATCACCGCGTGGGGGCCCATGGGAAGGGGCCCTACCAGGTCGAGGGGGGGTTCTCGAGGTGCGACACACCAGCCTTCTTGGAAGAGGGGCATTGATGGGAAAGGTGCCCCTGTGTGCTACACAGGGGGTAAAATGCGGGTTTATTCTCATAGATCAGGGTTTGGCTCTAGAAGAAGGATCCTGAAGAAATAGTAACCGTAGAAGGGTGTTCAAATTTGAGGTTTGCATTGACACAAAATCTGGCATAGACCATGCAGGACCCTACCTTGGTAGCAGGATCGAAGGCAACTAGTTCACCAACTGCTTGCGCAATGAACCTCAGGACGTCCTCCTACCATAAATGAAAGGGGAGTTTTGGGAGGTGAACCCAAATCGAAACGATATAAATGCTTTGGGTGTTGGGGTTAAAGTCATATCCATAACACCTGAGGAAGAGGCTTTTGTGCCCTAAGAACTAGGGCCTACCAAAGAGGATCCTGATGGAGTCGTCACTGTTGTTGAGCTTGATGAGAAAGAAATCCTTGGTTAGGGCCACGAGTTGCATGTGCCCTAGAATTTTCCACTTGGAGGCCGCCCAACATTGGATGCTTTCCATGTCTGGGTGTCCTCCTATGAATTTACCCACTAAACAGAAGGAGGACCCTATCATAAATGCCGAGTAAACATCATCATGGATGGAGATGTGTGTCTCTTTTCGAGAAATCCCCTAGCCTAGAGCTCGGGGCTGGGCACTAGCCTCAGACAAGATCTGATGGAAAGAGGGTTTGGGCCTCCCTGGGCTAGAGCCTTGACATTTGTTGGGGGTTTTTTTCCCAAGCCCTGCACTCGCATCAATGCTACCAAGGGGCCTAGCACCTAGAATCCCATCCCCACCCTGCTCACCTACCTTTTTGGGCCCCACGTCTAGCCCAGTTCTCGTAGTAGAACCTATAGGTCCAGACTCAGAGGTTGCATCCGCTCCCGATCCTACTCCCGCGCTTGCACTTGCATTCGCTTCTGCTCCTATTCCTGCCATCATGAGTTTAAAAAAATAAATAAATAAATAAAAATCTTCATCCTCAATATTTCTTCCATATAGAGTTATAATATTTTTTATATGATGAACAAAAAAATATATTTTTTTGTAACATAATAAAAATTGTTTTCTATCTCCTTCCTTGAACCATCTCTCTAGATTTTTAGAACCAATATGACTCATTTTTCAATGCATTATCATAATTAGAAAGTAACTATTTTTCTTTCACATAAAAATCTTGATCCATTCCATTAATTTCTACTACCTTTAGTAATTTTTTGAGCTTGGATTCAATTTCTTTTTTTCTTTAAAAATGTTACCAAAATATTTGGCATTCCATATCTTCATTTTCTCCTTTAAATATTATAATTTTTGAACAAACATGTATATACAAGATCCTTCAAATTTTGATTCATCCCACCATAACATAACCATCTAGAAAAATTAGGATCTTGGAACCACATAGACTGGAAGCAAAATGGCTTTGGATGACCATTATTAGGTAACTCACAAGTCAAAAGAATGGGTTTGTGATTTGATCTTGCTTGCAATAAAATATCTGAAGAGATTGTATACTTTATTTGCAACCATTTATTGGATAACAAGAATCTATTTAGTCTTTTTGCTATATGATTTTACCCAATGTGTCTATTATCCCATGTATATTAAAATCTTGAGGGACTAACATCCCAAAGGTTATTTTAATTGATAAATGAAGCAAAATATTGCATTGATTTAGACCATCCTAGAATGCCACCCTTCTTTTCCAAAGGAGAGACCAATATTAAAATCACCCCCAAGAATCCATAGATCACAACGAATCATCATTGCATTTGATAAGGATATGCTAAGGTCCTTCCAACATCTTTCATGAGGAGTAACTATAGGTGGAGCATATGCATTTATAACCTTGACTTTGATGTTTTCCTCTTTCTTACAAAATAATCTAGCAACCCAATTGCTTTTATCTTATAATAGTTATCCATCCCATTTGAATTTGTCCCATATTATTGCAATACCGCCTGAAGCTCATGTAGAAGAAACTGCTAACAATCTCCCATCTTCCAAATATTCTTAAAAGAATCCTTACATTCCTCACTACTTTATTTTTTTTCTTGTATTAAAATAAACTCAAGATTATAACAACCTATTAATTTCTTAACTCTTTTTTAGGGGTTTTATTCATACCCCTAATATTCCATGATATCATTTTCATCATCAACACTTTTAATTTTTATTAGTGGGCTTAGCCCCACTTGTTAACATCTATGATATTTTTATTTGACTTCCCAGATCAATATCCTTTTGAGTTTTTTTTCTCTTTGCTCCTACTTTGATGACCTTTATCTCCTTCTCCCATTCACGCCAACACTCTCATCTTCATCAATATTTTTTTTTCATATTGATCATAATGAGACTTATATTTTAAATATTTAGGTTGCTTTAAAGAGTCGAAAGTCCAAGGAATAGCCTCATTAGCATTTTCTTCTTTATGTTGCCCTAAAAACTCTAAACTACATAGACAATCCTCCATAGTCATTACTTTTTTAAGTTGGCCTAAATTTCCTTGGATATCCTCCATGATATTTTCTTTACTATACTACTCTTGAAATCCTAAAGTTCATATTACTTTCATTTTTATCGTAAGGAGAATATTTTATGCCACTTGAGGATAATAAATATGATTTACCTGGATTAAGCTTGACCTCATTCACCTCATTTGCTTTAAAATTTGCCTCCCCATATTACCTTTGCTTTAAAATTTGCCTTCCCCTCTTCCTTCATACCTTTAGCTCCTTCTATATTTGAACTTGCACATTGTACTTCCTCATCCCCCATATCATTTTTTCTTTTAATGGCTAATTCATTTGAACTATAATGGCCTTTGCCATCTGATGATATAGAGGTATTTTTCTAGTCATTTTCTTAGGAGTGGAAAATCCTTTATTTGACCTAGCTTCTCCTATGATACGATCTCCTTGTTTCAAATTTAAGCTACCCTCATACCCAAAATTTTCCATCTCTTCCTCTATAATTTTAACTTTGAGGTCTCTTTCCATGTGTTTGGTTCCATGATATTTGTGACATCAAAATGCAATGTTTTCATAATCCACTTGTTGATCCTATTCTCTTGATTCGGATTTAATCCTAATTGACCGCAGTAAATATTTAGAAATATCCATGGCAACACATTTGAGTGTATACAACATGCCTTCTATCCTTAATAGTTTGTCCCTCCTGGATGAATTCACCTATATTATTACCAGTATTCTTCAAAATGTCCTTAATAATGAGTTGATAAGGAAGTCCAAAAAGTCTAATCCATACCAAAAGTTTTTTTATATATTCTGTGTCCATAGAAAAATTCTCACTCCAAGGTCTTAAATATAATGCATCTTTACCCCTAAACCACCAGTCTCCATCCATTATTTTATCCCTTATTTCTGAACTGGAGAAAATAATAACAAAAATTTATTTTGGAAGAAAATTCATGAAGTACTTTGAATTCAACCCCTAATTCCACTTGATCCAATTTTGAATCTCATAAAAACCTGGCCAGTATCCATGAAACTTACATATTAGCCCCCTGGTTTTAAGAACCTTTATATCATGCTCAATCATCTCATCCTTGATAATCACTTTTGGTGTAGAATCTGCTACCTAGAATGGGTTTGCTATAGATTCACTCTTCCTCTTATTACTAGCTAAGGCATCCATACTTCCAACTTGGCCATCCATACTTTTAGTAAGGACTTTTACAAATGAATTTCTTTCCATGTAACCTGGATTTTTTTCAAATTAATCCTTTAAATTCTCCTAAGATCTAAAACAAGAAGTAGCAATTGTTCCTTGATCACACTTTTCTTTCTACTTCTTGCTTTCTTGCTCACACTTCCTCCTCACTTGACTCATGCTCACACTCACTTTTGGCTGCACTCACCCCCAACTCACTCTTGCACTCACTTTCAACTACACTCATTCTCATCTCATGCTCACACTCACTTCTAGCTACACTCACTCCCAGCTCACACTCACACTCACTTCTAGCTACACTTGCTTTCGACTACACTCACTCTTGGCTCATGCTCACACATCTCAATTGAATTTTTATAGCTATATTCCCACATTTGTTTTTAGAAAAAGTTTGAATTCTTTATTTTCCTTTTTTGTATCTTCAATTTTCTTTGTAATTACAAATATTTCATAATTCAACATCCTTCTTCTTGACATTTTTCCTACAACAACCTTCACAATACCAAAATTCCACCTCCACTATCTATGCATTACATCTTAGGAGAGTAATATTTCTCGAACTTTGCGTTATCATAGTCTACTTTACTAGATTTGGACTATTAGTTTCCTTCCCAAAGCACAAGTGCAACCACAAGAATTGTAATAAATAATTTAACAATCTCAAAAATTTAAAATTTCATGACTAAATCTTATCAAGGAATATATGCATAATAAATAAACTATGGGTCATTATATAATACAAGTGTAATTCATTTTAATCCGAGATAACTAATTAAAAAAAAAAACATTTTATCATTTTAATGAGTTATGAAATGGATCTCATTCATATTATAATGACATTTTAACAAATAATAATGGTATTATTTTAATAAATAGTTTAGCAATCTCAAAAATTTGAAAGTTCCAATCCATACTTTATCCCATAACCAAGAACCAACAACTTAAATAATCCATTCAACCATGAATTCCATATGATATCATCGTCTTTAGCTTCAGCAAACAAAACTTCTACTTTCTTCATGAAATCATAGTCCACTCTACCAAATCTAGACCATTAGTTTCCTCCAATGCATTGATCTATAGATGGATCCCCTAAATTTGTTGCTTTTAGTTTTTTCTTATCAACTGCAACTAAAATTACTACTTTATCTAACCATGGAAAATAAAATTTAACTTTACGATCCTCTATTAAAACCCCTCTATTGACTAGCCTATCTACACATGTGTTGTCTTCCCTTAACATATATGTAAATCGGGTTTATTAAATCTCTATAGCAAGGTATTGTATTTCCATGGAACCTTTGATTTCCTCAAATTTACATTTATTACTATTAATGAATTGTTCTTCATCCATACTCCATTCCATTTCATTTGTCTACATATTTTTAATCCTTCCAAAGAAGCCCAAACTTCAACTTCATCATTTATCTTAAATCCACTATTGAGAGTGTAATGTGACAAAATCTCATCCCTATTATTTTTAATTATTCCTCCTCCTCCTGATGGACCTAGATTTCTTTTATAATATCCATCATAATTCAATTTGACCAACATTGCTTCTATTGGTTTCCACTTTATAGTTTTTGTCTTCCTTTTGTTTCTCATGTACCCACCATCATTATTCCAATTAATGAATTCACTCCATCTATCAAGGATATTTACTTTAATATTATGGATTGGGTGAATTAATAGGATTGGTTTAGACACCTCTATGGATAATTTTTTTTCCCTTTCCATTACCTCTAAACTTCTTTCCTTTCCTTTAAATATTCTTTCATTGATTTCCATCTATATATTCCAAGGTATTATATCTTTCAATGTATCCCGCATTGTCTATAATGCTTCACTTTTGAAAGTGCTATTGCTTTAACCATTCTTCAATTCTACCATTCATCAACATTTATTTACCAAACATATTAAGAATCCATTTCCATAGTTCTTAGACTATTGAGCAGTTTTCTAAGAGATGGTCTATACACAATGTGAGGGGCCATGAAAACCCCTTTTTCATTAGCTTATCCCAGGATAAAGTTTTCTTGTGACCTACTAGCCATATAAATATTTTAACTTTTGGAATGCTCGGGTTATCCCAAATATCTCTCCATATTCTTGTGGTATTCCTATTTTATTGGTGCTTTACATTATATCCACTTCTTGTGTATTCTATTGAGTTATTCATCTCCTATATCAACTCATCCTCAACTCCCCTTAGAATAATCATTGTTATCTTTTTGCTTAATTGCTTCCTAGCAACAATGTCTGATATACTTGTAGAAAATTTTTCTTTCCATTTGTATCTTCCTTCCCGATGCTTATACATAATGTTTGAAACCCTATCACTATATTTATCTTGAAGTAATCTCATCCATGGTTTTAAAATTAAATCTAAATTGATTGGCCTTTTATCACACCAAGTATCCATATAAATAGTTTTTTTCTCCAGTTCTGACATCCATCTTAGACCTTTAATCACTAGATTAATTGATTTTTTTGAATCATTCCATACTACAAAACCATTTAATAGTGAGAATACAATTAATATTAAGCTTAGGTCATTGGACTCAATGTACTTAGAAGAATTCTTACCCATTGTATTTGGCTCTCTTTGTTCAATCTCCAAATTACTTTTTTCCTTAGAGATAAGTTTGCATCCGTAAGAACTCTTAAATTGAGACCTCCACTAGTTTGATCATCACACACCTTGTGTTGGATGTGTCTCATCCTTTGCTAAGGAAGTATTGTACAAAAGGGTAAGAGGAGAGGAGATCCTTGAACGGGGGTGTCGAGGGGGTCTGGGGGGCAGTAGCCCCCCCAGCCATGCCAAAGGCGTTCCGACGAAGCTAGAAAAATTTTCCCCTTTTTTTGGAGCAATTTTTGGGATTCCCATGGTTGGTGGGTGGTTTGTAGGTGTGGGTGGTTTAGCCCACGTATTGTGTCCATTGTATTCTAATACCACATAGTGGTTTAGGGTTGAAAGAGTTTCCTTTATATTTATTGTAATGTCCCATTTTCGGGCAAGGAAGTGAATAATAATATCAAGGAGGTGTGGCTCTTGTTTTGCTAGAGTAGCCCATATCGGGTGAACCAGGGTAAATCTCGTGTGTTTTATGTGCATTATGTGTTGTCATTTATTCTAAGTTATTTATTTCTGCATTATTTCTGGAATAAGTTTATGGAGATCTCTTCACCTTGCTTCATTTCAACAAAGGAAATTTTCTTTTATCATATCATGTTGACCACAAAAATGACCACATAATATAAATTAAAAAAATTTCTATCGACTTGGCATAATATACAAGGACATAAATATGGTGGAATGGCATGTAAGGATGATTTAATTAGTAGTGCTCTTTCTGCTAATGATAACCATCTATCTTTCCATGATGGTAGTTTATTCTAAACTTTACTTGTAACTAAATTCTACAATTCTATCCTCACTATCCCCTCAAATAAGGGTATCCCTAAATATACTACTGTAAATTTACCTCCTCGATTTAAGTAACCTACATATCCTTGCTCTAATTCTATCTGGAGTGTTTAGGAAGTAAATTTTGGATTTTTCCTATTAACTTTATGCCCAAACACTCTTTCATGGTTTTTTAATAAGCTATTTAAATCTTTGGCCTCATTTTTTATTTACTCTTCTAAAAGGGTTGTATCATCTACAAACTATTGATGGGTAATGTTGTTGATGTTATTACTAGCCTTAATTCCACTTATTAGCCCATCTTTGTATGCCTTCTTTAGGATCCTTTCCTATACCTCTACCATAATAATGAATAGATATGGTGACGAAGGATCTTGTTGTCTAAGACCCCTCTTGGCTTTAAATGATTATATTACTAGCCCATTGTCTAGCACTGAATATGATACTATAGAGACACAAGCTTTAATCTATCTAGCCCATTTCTTCCCAAATCCAAACTTTTATAATACTAAAAAAATACTTCATTTAATCCTATCATAGGCTTTATTCATATCAAGTTTTAAGATCATTGCTCTCTATTTTCTAGAAGCTATTGAATGCATTACTTCATGAGCTACTATGATCATGTGCAAAATTTGTCTTCCTTTCACAAATCCCCATTACTCTTCTGAAATAATTTTGTCTAATAGTAGTCTTAATTGATTTGCCATAACTTTAGAGATTATCTTCTATTCCATATTACATAGGCTTATGGACCTGAATGAATCAAACAATTCTACATCATGTTTTTTTGGAATTAGGGTAATATATGTTGCATTTATTATAAGGTATGCATTATTTTACCTTAGACTATTCCACTGTTACCAATAAATAATCTTTCACTCTTTCTCAATTATGTTGATAGAATGTTCCAGAGAATCCATTCAAACCTGGGGATTTATCCTTATAAAAATAGAAAAGAGTTAAATGAACTTTTTTTGGAGAATATTAGATTATTTGGTTCTATGCTAAAGTACCCCCATGGTACATTTATACATTTGAAATTATTAGATTGGAGTGTGAGTTATTAGATTAGGGAGTGTGACTTATATTTCCCTTAAGTATGTTTCAATGTGTGAGATGAGTCCAAGTGTCATGTAATAAAGTGTGCAAGTATGTAGAGTGTAAGAGTGTACAAAGTGTTATGTAATAACGTGTGCAAGTGTGTAATATGTAAGAGTGTGCAATTTGTCATTTAAATAAGCCAAGAGTCATGTGTGTAGGTGTCAAGTATACAAGTGAAAATTCGCATAGTATGTGGTAATATGTAAAGTCAAGATATGAGAGGTTTGTCATATGTGTAGAATAGGAAAGGATGCATCTCTAAGACATGTAAGAAGAACAATAGTCAAGTATTGAAGAGTCATCTTCAAAGGTTATATTATGGAGATAAATCTCCATGCATTGTATCTAGCAAATCTCAAGTTGTATATTTTATTCTTCAATGATATTGTGAGTATGTTTATTGAGTAATATTATTGTTATTTCTGTTAGGAGGGAAAACTTAAGGGATTTATTTTATTGATAAATGGTTACAATATATAGGCATAAGCCTATATGATAAACATGACACTTGTCAATGAAACTGACAAGTGTCAAACTGGCATAGTGCACATTACATTAACTCTAACATTCCCCCTTAATGTGCACTATCCTAACTAAAGAAAAAAACAAGTCAACATTAGGTAACATTCCCCCTTAATGTTGACTTCTAAAAGAAATTCTACATCCTCCTTTATTGTTGATTTGGTCTAGGCTCGTGCTCTCTGCGCTTGGCTCTCCAACTATGAATAATGCTAGATCACTGTGTATACATCTCGGTCTGTTGCCTCAGGGTCAGCCACTTCCACGGGTCTGTTGCCACTGGGTCAGCCGTCTAAGTGCCTCAGGGTCATCATGGGTGCCTCAAGGTCAGCCACTTCTGGGTATGTTGCCTCTACGGGTCATCCTCAGAGGATGTTGCCTCTCGTAGGTCACTGACTAGATTCACCATGAGTATGAAATCCCTCCTCATGGTGAACTCAATCTAGAAGGTGTCGGTCTCTGTCGAAAATGCACCTAATTAAAGGAAAAACGAGCCATATAAGAGTGTCGGTCTCTGCCAAAAATGCACTCAATACAATAAAATGAGCCATAGATCCAAATAGGAGGAGAGAAGAAGAAAATAAGAGAATCTTCTGAAGTGTCTTCGTCTGTAGTCTTCAGAAGTAGATCCAAAAAAACCTCGGATAGAGTCTAGGGTGTCTTTGTCTGTAGTCCCTAGTATAAGTGTCCTTATGGTGACCATGTCATCCCACCAAAATGCATGGGTAACCAGCCGCTGCATTCGCCAAGTGTATAGAAAAGATCACTAGGTACAAGGATCACATATGAAATTACCTTGGGAGTGTCGGGTACAACCGAGAGTGCACTCCAAGGTATAAGAACTTTGAGGCTAAAAAACTCAACTAAAACAGCCTCAAAATTACAATATGACACCACCATTGTGTCCGTCATGGAAAAACGTTTCCAACGACTATAAATACCCCTATAGACGTATACAAATTGATGCTTCAACAAATCAAACATAATGACCCTAAAAAAAATGTGCAGCTCCGGGACATTCCCAAGTAGTCACCCATCTGAGTGCTACTCTAGTACTCAATGCTTAAGATGGGAGTTTTTATAAAAAATACTGCCAAAAAGTCAGCCTATACAATTTGAATAGTAAACTCCCTTCCACTTTTAAAATATAAAAGTTTAAGCAACTGCCCAAAACCAATCCATGGGCCCACCATAGGCATCCCAAACATGCCGAAGTTGAGGATGGTGCAGATGGAGTAGCGGAGGTCCTCCCATGTGGCAGAAATGTCGCACAGTCGTCGTACAGGTCACGAGCTCTTTGAACAGATCGCTCCACCTGTTCTGCGTGTTTCTTCAGTGATCTCGGAGGCACCGATGTTGTTCCATCTCTCAGCTTCCCGTTGGCACTGGAAATTATTGCAGAGCTGAGCGCCCTTCGACAGTAAAACAAAACTTCATTTTTTGAACAAATAGAATCCATCAGATTTTAAGAATGATATATTTTTACATCCCGTGCCACTCTCGGTGCCATCGCCAAATATCTTCGATGTGTTCATTTTATTGCTGGATGTCTTGCCTCTGCCTGGTATGATGCATCGATTCGAATCCCATGGGCGTTCGGCGATCCCCACCAAGTTGATTCCCTCATTCATTTGCGCTAGCTTCTGCATCGCCTGGATGAACATGTAGAAACCCTTCTCGAACGAGAGGGGCTCCGGAAGCCGCGCAATTTCATATCTATCGCAGTCATTCTTCTTCACAAGCTCCAGCTGGTTCTTTAGAAGCCCAACCTTATACACAACGTCGTATGTTCCTTCTCCTATCTTTTCAACTTCTCATGCTGGTCCATTCAGCCTATGCCAAGCCTCCGTTCTGTCGGATTTTGCCTCTGCACCTGTTGAAGTATTTGGATACAAATAAATCCTATTCGGTTACAAACTGATCCAAGCACTGGTGCACCGAGCTCAAAGTAACCGTGTAAGTGATGGAAAACCGTCAAGAGACAGAAATGAGGCAGAGATCTAGCAGGCAATACAGGCTTAGATGCACATTAATGTCATCCTCAGGAAATTGATAGCAATGAGCGGGAGAAAAAAAGCACAGCAAAATGATGGCGATGACGACAGTATCCGACAAAATCGCTCTGTCAACTGATGCAATTTTAAATCCAAGCAACCAATCGCCGTGAGCTGGCCGAGGGTTACATGGACGTCTGGAAACTTCCCCAATCAGGGTTACACCTAGCTCAGCCAACGAAACCTAGACCTGTCCGTCAACAACAACTTAACAACAATAAGCTAAGCAGACTCATGGTCGGATACAGGAAATAGCAGCCACAGGTTGCTAGAATAAAATTAGTAGAAATGTATGTAATATGAGATTGCATTCTTCTTTGAAAGCAGAGCGGCGGTGTCGCAAGCGCAAGCTTCGCATGGATCCACCGCTGAGCACTTTGGAGCGCAACCGCGCCTACGCCCGCGCCAACCACAACGTCTTCTCACGGCACCGAGCGGGTAAAAAAAAATTTAATCTAGCGCACAGCAGTTCGACCGACAGTTTGGCAGTAAATCTCGCCGTTATCGTTGCTCAACTGGAAAATATGGTAAACTGACAGTGTGGCATTCTTCCCGTTGAGCTCCATCGCCTCCTTGAGATCTGCCTCCACTGCTACTTCGGTGAACGACGACAATAGCTCCAGCTCCAGCTTCGGCGCTTCTTCCTCTATGCCTCTGAGCTCCGACGCTTCTTCCAGGCCCACAAGGGCCAGTAGCTCCCTCGACTGAAATAGGGAGCACGGCTCTGACTGCTGCAAGTCGGGGGACAAATATCCGCAATACAAATGCTCGCCTGCTGTGACAGACAGCACCGCGGCCTGTGAGAACACAAATCCCTACTCTGCTGAAAATCCACGGACGTCAATATTACACAGCACGACGGCAAAAAATTCCCGCGTTGTATGCAGAGGCAGTCAATCTCATTCTCTCAATCAACGCCTCCGTGTTGGACTGGTGGGCGAGGATCTCGTGAAGCTGCTCCACCGTTATCATCAGCTTCACCTTCCACACGTCCTTCTGCTACGATGGCAGAACCTCCAAACTGGTCTCTGACTCTCGCCGGAACTACCAATCTTTGGATACGCCATCCCCACCGGTCTTGGATGCCAAACCCATCACCAACAGGACCCGGGGTCTCCCATTACTCAGAAAATTAGGAAACCCTGAGTTGTTTTTTAACAATTCCTGTCGCTGCTCGTCCCAATCCGAGATCGTGGGCCCCAAACTGTAGGGAGGCCCATTGGAGTCTCATTCCACCTCTGGCTCTTCCGGTTCTTCATCTTCAACAACAGGAATCTTCCCCGCGCTATGGCATGCCCTCTGGATCTGCCGGATTTTGCGACCTCCGACAGAAAATAGTCCTAAAATCGACATTGTTGTATTAAAATTCAGCTACCATCCGTTCCTTTCCCTGCAACTAAAGGTATATTTGTTGGATCTTTCTTCACACAGGTTGGTGAGAACCACCTGGTGTGCAATCTCCACAGAACTCTGCAGTTAAGCATTTCAGGCAGATGAGAACTGGGATGGGTGACCATCCGGGAAGTCTTCAATTTTTTTTTTTTTTTTAAAATGAAAACCCAGATTCTACGGATGGATACATATGGGGATGTCATATTGTAATTTTGAGGCTGTTTCATTTGAGTTTTTAGCCTCAAAGTTTTATACCTTGGAGTGCACTCTCGGTTGTACCCGACACTCCCAAGGTATTTTTATTTGTGATCCTTGTATCTAGTGACCTTTTCTATACACTTGGCGAATGCAGCGGCTGGTTACCCATGCATTTCGGTGAGATGACATGGTCACCATAAGGACACTTATACTAGGGACTACAGACAAAGACACCCTAGACTCTATCCGAGGTTTTTTTGGATCTACTTCTGAAGACTACAGACGAAGACACTTCAGAAGATTCTCTTATTTTCTTCTTCTCTCCTCCTATTTGGATCTATGGCTCATTTTATTGTATTGAGTGCATTTTTGGCAGAGACCGACACTCTTATATGGCTCGTTTTTCCTTTCATTAGGTGCATTTTCGGCAGAGACCAACACCTTCTAGATTGAGTTCACCATGAGGAGGGATTTCATACTCATGGTGAATCTAGTCAGTGACCTACGACAGGCAACATCCTCTGAGGATGACCTGCAGAGGCAACAGACCCAGAAGTGGCTGACCTTGAGGCACCCATGATGACCCTGAGGCACTTAGATGGCTGACCCAGTGGCAACAGACCCGTGGAAGTGGCTGACCCTGAGGCAACAGACCGAGATGTATACACAGTGAATCTAGCATTATTCATAGTTGGAGAGCCAAGCGCAGAGAGCACGAGCCTAGACCAAATCAACAATAAAGGAGGATGTAGAATTTTCTTTTAGAAGTCAACATTAAGGGGGAATGTTACCTAATGTTGACTTGTTTTTTTCTTTAGTTAGGATAGTGCACATTAAGGGGGAATGTTAGAGTTAATGTAATGTGCACTATGTCAGTTTGATACTTGTCAGTTTCATTGACAAGTGTCATGTTTATCATATAGGCTTATGCCTATATGTTTCTCTGGCCTTGTGAGCTTGAGGGGGGATTTCCCTCATGGAAATCCTCTCTCCCCCCATTTTTTTAAAATTTTTACCGAGGGAGTATGCTCTCCATCATTTGATGGATCAGAAACCAGATAGTAAAAAATTTTAAAGTTTGGGAAAAATTTTCATTTTTTTTAGACACTGGAGGCTTTGAAAATGAAGCCAAGAAAGAAGGCTGGACTGGTTTGTAGAACTGGATGAGAAGCCAACTAGGGCACCTTCTGTCGCTGGTGGTGTGTGCAGTGATGACGACGTTGTAGGCGTGGCAGGCAGCAATTCGCCAGAGGCTCATATTCGGCACCAGCGTAGACGCGAAGCCGTCAGATTTGCTGTAGTCCCCAAGCTTTCCCGGGATTCGAACTGGCGAGAATGCGGATATCGAAGGCCTGGCCGAAGCCAAAGAGGGTTCCTTCACATTCGAAAGGGACAGCGGACGATGGCCAGTTGAAAATATAGACCCCAGCGAGCGGGAGCGAGAGCACCCTTTTGTGGTAAATTTATTCTTTCAACAAGGACAAATTTTTCGGGAACGAAACACACGCCATCGTGGACGCCCTGTATTTTTGCATCGTGACCATCAACATGTTGTCTGGAGTGACCATTGCAGCCTGCGAAGCCTGTGCGGATGACTTTCGCGGAGGGGAAATATTTGTGAGGCATGAGGAAAGCGTGGATCTCTTGCAATCGGCACAATCTGAGAGCCTTCGGTTGAATTTTTCTTTCTGGAGAACAGAAAATCACTTTGGTGAAGTTTTTTGTGGAGGAGAGATTGAAATTTTCGTGCTGGACAACCTGAAAGGTTTGGAGTTGCAGAGGTTTGGGAACGCGGAACATGCACGACAGCCGCCATCGTCACTTCTAAACTAGCAGTGTAACCAGAGAGCCGAGAATTTTTGGAAGTTGCAAGATATTTTATCCGACAGAAGCGGTAGATTGATGTTTTCATTACTAGCGGAGGGAAAGAGGCTTTTGGCTCGTGATTTGTGCTCTTGGCTCTCCAACTGTGAATAATGCTAGATCCACTGTGTATACATCTCGATCTGTTGCCTCAGGGTCAGCCACTTCAACGGGTCTGTTGCCACTGGTTCAGCCGTCTAAGTGCCTCAGGGTCATCATGGGTGCCTCGGGGTCAGCCACATCTGGGTCTGTTGCCTCTGCAGGTCATCCTCAGAGGATGTTGCCACTCGTAGGTCACTAACTAGATTCACCATGAGTATGAAATCCCTCCTCATGGTGAACTCAATCTAGAAGGTGTCGGTCTCTGCCGAAAATGCACCTAATGAAAGGAAAAACGAGCCATATAAGAGTGTCGGTCTCTGCCAAAAATGCACTCAATACAATAAAATGAGCCATAGATCAAAATAGGAGGAGAGAAGAAGAAAAGAAGAGAATCTTCTGAAGTGTCTTCGTCTGTAGTCTTCAAAAGTAGATCCGAAAAAGACCTTGGATAAAGTCTAGGGTGTCTTTGTCTGTAGTCCCTAGTATAAGTGTCCTTATGGTGACCATGTCATCTCACCGAAATGCATGGGTAACCAGCCACTGCATTCGCCAAGTGTATAGAAAAGGTCAGTAGGTACAAGGATCACATATAAAATTACCTTGGGAGTGTCGGGTACACCCGAGAGTGCACTCCAAGGTAGAAAAACTTTGAGGCTAAAAAACTCAATTGAAACTGCCTCAAAATTACAATATGACACCACCATTGTGTTCATCGCGGAAAACCGTTTCCAACGACTATAAACACCCCTATACTCCATTATCAAAGGGGCCTTCATCATGTGGAAAAAACAACATGTCTCTCCAAGACATCAACTAAAACCTCGCACTGTGGCGGCATCGCTCTCTGGCGGAAAAAAAATAGTCTTAAATTTCCCTCGCAGGGGATTTACATGGGCCATTTAGGCCTTCGCCTTCCAGATGTTGGGAGAAAAACACCAATCACCTAATTGCCAATTAGCATATATAAAAAAAAACAAGACAACAACTTCAATTGTTTAGGGTCCTGCCAATCTTCAGGGACAGCTGGAGACTTCATATTAGGGCCATGTACCTCAGAGCCATCTAGCACTTTTGAAAATCACTGAAGTTGTTCCTCGTACACGCTGACCTGTCATCATCAAACAAAACTGTAACGTTGTTGCACTCTCCCAGAGGAAAAATACATCACCCTCCGACGGACGTGGGCCGTCGAAAGTTACTTTACGGCACATTGGACGCATCACGTCATTTAACAGCAACAATCACATCAGCCATGGGAGGCGCATCACGGGCAGCTGCACGGGGCGAGAGAAAAAAATAGAAAACAAAACATGAACGTTGGAATCAGGAATGCAACATGATGTAATGCGGTTGTGACGCGTGTGTTCAGCTGGTCCAGTCACGTTCCCCATATTTGTGATAGAAGCCTCTTTCCCTCCGCCAGTAATGAAAACTCCAAGGATATTTTATTGATAAAAATAGGTTACATATATAGGCAGAAGGCCTATATGATAAACATGACACTTGTCAATGAAACTGACAAGTGTCAAACTGGCATAGTGCACATTACATTAACTCTAACATTCCCCCTTAATGTGCACTATCCTAACTAAAGAAAAAAAACAAGTCAACACTAGGTAACATTCCCCCTTAATGTTGACTTCTCTAACAAAAATCTACATCCTCCTTTATTGCTGATTTGGTCTTAGGCTCTTGCTCTTTGTGCTTGGCTCTCCAACTGTGAATAATGCTAGATTCACTGTGTATACATCTCAATCTGTTGCCTCAGGGTCAACCGTCTAAGTGCCTCGGGGTCATCATGGGTGCCTCAGGGTCAGCCACTTCTGGGTCTGTTGCCTCTACAAGTCATCCTTAGAGGATGTTGCCTCTCGTAGGTCACTGACTAGATTCACCATGAGTATGAAATCCCTCCTCATGGTGAACTCAATCTAGAAGGTGTCGGTCTCTGCCGAAAATGCACCTAATGAAAGGAAAAACGAGCCATATAATAGTGTCGGTCTCTGCCAAAAATGCACTCAATACAATAAAATGAGCCATAGATCAAAATAGGAGGAGAGAAGAAGAAAAGAAGAGAATCTTCTGAAGTGTCTTCGTCTGTAGTCTTCAGAAGTAGATCCGAAAAAACCTCGGATAGAGTCTAGGGTGTCTTTGTCTGTAGTCCCTAGTATAAGTGTCCTTATGGTGACCATGTCATCTCACCGAAATGCATGGGTAACCAGCCGCTGCATTCGCCAAGTGTATAGAAAAGGTCACTAGATACAAGGATCACAAATAAAATTACCTTGGGAGTGTCGGGTACAACCGAGAGTGCACTCCAAGGTATAAAACTTTGAGGCTAAAAAACTCAAATGAAACAGCCTCAAAATTACAATATGACACCACCATTGTGTCCGTCGCGGAAAAACATTTCCAACGACTATAAATACCCCTATATTCCACCATCAAAGGGGCCTTCATCATGTGGAAAAAAAAACATCATGCCCATCTAGACAGCAAAATAAACCTCAGGAATAAAAAATTCCCGGCATCACACTCTGGCGGCATAAAAACAGTCTCAGTTTCCCTCGCAGGGGAATTACATGTTGGCCTTCCATTCTCCATGTTGGCCTTACAATCCTACTTATTCTCCATGGCGTCCACTATTAATGTGGAAAATTTAAAAAAAAATGACCAATGCTCACACAATTCTCTCACATCGAGCGCTTCCCCAGCTGCACGTCGCCACCATTGTTCGCAAAATCACAAAAAATATTCACAGTTACAGAAAAAAATAAATATACGCCCCGATCTTCTTCACTGTTCGTCCTGAGCGTCTTCAACAGCAAAGGTATCCTTCAACAGGTGCGTAACAACTCGCACCACCACTGATTTGCTATCGTAAAAAAATGTCCATCTAGCAATGGCCTGAGCGCGTCGATATTCCATCTACAGCTCTAGCATTTATTTTTGAGAACCCCACTGCATTTGTTTTACATTCGCTCAGAATGCAACACTGCTCCAACTAGTATGATTTTGTGCTATTGAATCGGAGGCAACAAATGGCAAACCCTTATCACAGAGCCGCTTCACAAGTAATCATAATGTGTGGGTACACAGCCATGCACAAATATTAAGAAGCGAACATAGTATATTAATAGGAGAACACAGCCTGGACTAAGCACTTTTACAGCCTCCACGTCTTCACGCCCACTCGTCCTCATCTCCAAACAAAACATAGCCAAAAAATAATGGACTGGAAATCAATCCATGCAGGTATGATGCCATGTGCATTCAGCTACTCCTTCTATCATTGATGTAAACAAACTCCACGATGTGAGCAGAATGTTTCGCCAAGGATTTTTCCATCATTAACTTCTACATATACCCAACCGCATCCTTCGTCTACTTCCACTCTACGTACAGAAAATCCTCCATCGAACATGCATTGTTTGGTAACGGTGTCTCTCCATAATCACGCCATTGATTGCACATTCTATGACGCAACCTCCTCATAAATAAAAAATAAAAAATAGCACACATCTAGGCACTGAATGGGCCACTCTGCCTTATCATAATTTGAAATAACGGCTTCTAAAAACATTTCAACAGACAACAGAAATTACTGCACCACGACGGATGAAAAACCACCATCTTTCAAAAAAAGAGTCTCCCATTGCTGGCGCACACCCCATGGGCAACCCGGGGTGCCCGGATTTCACCTTCTCCACCGCATCGTTAGCCAGAAAATAGATCGTCGTGCACCGAGTCCATCCAGGACTGTATCCGTCGCTGCAGATCAACCCGGGAGCAAGTACTACCACTACCGCCGTGACACCACGCCCAATTACACCATCGTGCTGGGGAGCCATCGGAACTGGAGGTGCTTTAGCAACATTTTCCGTCGCAGGGCGCTTGGCAGACGACTCAAAAACCTCGAATTCTCAGCATTCCGACGCTGCCTTCTCCCTTCAATCACGGCACGATCATCTAACATGCCGACGGGTGCGCCAACATGTCGACGGCTACAACAAGATCTTCTCCTACGCACTATATTTTTCTTCTCTGCAGGGACTACGAGCTTCTTCTTCGCTCTTCTAGACTGTCTTGATCGTGCCAAGGCTTCAATGATACGGGGAAACTCACGACCTCCACGACCTCGATGCTGCTGTCACATATCTCCACACAAATTTCTGTGAGTTCCAATGCCTGCAGTAGCTGTAATGCTTGGAACAACTTTGAGGTCCTCTGGCGTCAGTCCATACGCGCAGTCCAAATTTTCCATCTCTCGCAGGACCTCGAGCTCGAACTCCTCGAGCTTTTTCCACCACCAGGACTCTCGGCTTTGCCTCCAGCGACCGCTGCGCCAGATCCCGCGCCTCCGAGATCTCGCGGCTCCCCATCGTCACGCCCGCTACGCCAGATCCCGTTCGCTCTGAGTTTTTAGCTGTCTATTTATGTTAGCACTGGACAGACTGATCGAGCTTCAAATAAAGATAATGGTTATAGATTTGAAGATACAAACACAAACTAAAAACTTTTCGTTCCTCTATGGCAACCACTTACAAACTAAAAACTTTTTTTTTTTCATCACGAAAAAAATGGCAGCCATGGATTTTCCTTCAACTTCTGGTTTCTGATCCATCCAACAAGGGATGGAGAGCATACTCCCTCGGTATCCAAAAAAAAATGGAGAAAACAATGAGGGGGAGGGAGGATTTCCATGAGGGAAATCCCCCCTCAAGGGTTTCACAGGGCAGGGAAAACCTAGCTCTGATACCAAATGTTAGGAGGGAAAACTTTAGGGATTTATTTTATTGATAAATGGTTACAATATATAGGCATAAGCCTATATGATAAACATGACACTTGTCAATGAAATTGACAAGTGTCAAACTGGCATAGTGCACATTACATTAACTCTAACAATTTCATGAATGTTATATTCATTGATATTGATATTATTTTATGAATGAGCCTTCATATAATTTATATGATTTATATTTGATCTTGGATATTGGGACCTATGATTTAATCTGGCTAAAAATCCATTAGTGGTATTAGGGCCACAAGCCCTCACTTTGTGTGAGAAAAATTTTAAGGCAAAAGTTGTAGATTAAAAAAGGCTAGCATTAAAAAATTTGATGTGATTTCAAAGATAGTGAGGTAGAGAATATTGAAGAAAGTTTGTTGGTGAAGATAAATTTATCAAAGAGATAAAAGTTTGGCTGAAGAGACGAAGTAGAAATACGTTGGAAGTAAGGTATTAGGAGGAAATATTTTCTTAACCAAAATCTCAACATTTAATGTTGTATCTATTCTACAAAATAAAATATTGTTGTTTCAAATTAGAAGAGGAAGTCCTCATACAGATAATCGAGGAGCTAAAATAGAAGTCCTTGTAAAGGAAGAATTGAATGAAAAGACGCTGAAGATAATATCCATTGAACTGAGAGAAAAAGAATGTATAAATAAAATTAAGGTGAAATCCCTAAGTTGAATTAATACAACCAAAGAGAAGAGGTAAAGTTCAATAATCCAAGGGATAGAAGCCAAGAGTGAAGACAAAGACATATATTTGAAGAACCTACTATTTAAAGCAACTAAGAGAAGACACATTTGGGTAGTGCTTAAGGAGAAAATATTCTACAAGGAGTCCAAGCATAAGAATAATTATCTGTGAGGGATGAAGAAATGCTTGTGAGCATATAAAGGATCGCCTAAGAATGCAATATGGATCGCTTGGGAGCAAAGGGAAATTCATATTGGAAAAGAAGACGTTTGAGTTAAATCAATTTTGGTTGATGACTAGAGAATCAAAAGGCAAGCATAAGCACCAGAAGAATAATACTTATCAAAGTATAACATCCCATAATTCGAGACGTGGCATAGAAGAATTGTGAAGTGGTAGCACAAATAAAGGTAAGGGAATTATTCCAATTTCATCTCATCCTCTACCTAGATCTTCTTGGCAGTCTATGCTTGATAAGTTTAGAAGGAAGGTGAATCACTGGACTTTTAGATGGCTATCCACTACAAGTAGAGTGTTGCTTTTAAAATCTGTTGTTCAAGCTTTACCCATTTATAGATGTTTTGTACAAATAGCTCCCTCTCACTTCATCAATGACATGGATGATTTGTCAAGACAATTTTTATGGTCTGGAAAACTTGATCAATCTAAATGGAGTTTGGTTAGGTGGGATTCTATATGTAGATTGGTGCAAGAGGGAGGCCTTGGGTTGCAACAGACAACTCTTTTTGGGCAGGCTTTGGCTACAAAACTTTTTTTGGATATGGTGTACCTCTCAAGATCATATTTGGGCTAAAATATTATCTTGTAAATACTTGAGAGGTATTTCTAAGGCTGAGATCCCTAGAGTCATCTTGGTTGGGAAAGGTTCAATTATCTAGGACACTCTAAAAAGAGGAGCTAATTTAATCAAGAAGGGTTTGTTATGGATTTGTAATCAAGGATCAAATGCTCTTTTTTGGGAGGATTCTTGGGATGGCCACCCTCCTATCTTGAATCAATATCCTAGGTTACATTCCCTAAGCATTTTTTTCTTGGAAGCAGGTTGGTCTCGTGTGGAGGACTTTAAAAAAATCTAGTCTTTTGGAAATATGGAGATGTACAGGTGGAAATATCTGCAAGAATGGCCCCAAGGGGGACTGGCCAAGGATAGAGAGGTGCTTTCTCTTATTCTTATGGGGAGGCCTTGTTCTTCATTGAGGGGTAAATATATTCTGGCTTGGAACCCTGATCCTAAGGGAACCTACTCAATAGCCTATGGTTATCAGGTTCTTGATAAGCAAAAGTATGGGAGTCTTCCTGACACTTGGTGGAAAAAGGTGTGGAAAAAATTTTCCTGGCCAAAATGTAACTTCTTTCTCTGATTGGTAGCTCATAATAAATGCCTCACTTGGGATAATGTGAGGAAGAGGGGATTTCAGGGTCCCTCTTTTTGTGTCCTTTGCAGTAAGAATGAGGATGACTCTTCTCATTTATTTTTCCAATGCTCCTTTGCTAGAGATATTTGGCACCATTGGTGGAGCACCTGGAACCATCAATGTTTTCATGTGCTGTCCCTGGTGGAGTTTTGAAGTAGTCTGGGTAGACCTCCGACCAAGGCCCCCTTCCTTCGGGTGGCTTGGAATTTGGGCCCTTCTTGCATCATCTGGTAAATTTGGCTCGAATGAAATCGATGTATATTTTAGGGCAGTTATTTGGTTGTTCAAAATATCTGGCAGAGGATCATGTATATGGTTCAGGAAACCATCCATAGTAAATGTGATGTGGACCCTATTTTGGATTATAGGGAGGAGAAGGTACAACAAGCCCTTGGTCTCTTTGGGAATGGTGTGAACTCTTCTAGCCCTAGTAGGGTTCCTCAGCTCAGCAAGAAGGTTAGGAGAGATGGTAGGTGGAGGCCACCCCCTAGAGGAGTTTTAAAAATTAATACTAATGGATCGTCCAGGGGTAATCCTGGACATGCTAGCATTGGCGGTGTTGGGAGAGATTCTACTGGTGATGTCAATTTTTTCTTTTCCATTTATAAATGTGTTCACTCCATCAATTTTATGGAAGCTCTTGCAATTATTGAGGCCTCGCGGAGGAGGTTTTCTCTTGGATGGCATAGGATTATCTACGAGTCTAACTCTCAAATTGTGGTTAATGTTTTAAACAGTAAAAGGGTGAAGGAAGTTAATTGGCAGTTGGCCTCTGTAGCCTTTCAGATTCTCAGAATGAGTGAAGAGTTCAAATTTATATCCTTTGTGCACATTCCAAGGGAATGGAATGTGGTTGCTGATTACCTGGCCAAAAGGGCTTCTGAGTTGTTGGATCCTTGGAGTATCGATAATTGGGAGAGTCTCCCGTATGGGGACTCTCAACGCCTATGGGAGTTGATCCACAAGGATGTACATACTTAATGTGGTTTATTCTTGTTATCATTTTTGGGTGTCATTCTAGTCTAGTGGTTTTAGCCTGTTTGTCTATTTATTTGAGTCATGATTGGAAGCTCAGTTGTACTCTGTAATCCAAACTTTTTATCAATAATTTTTTACCCCTTTATTTAAAAAAAAAGGTAAGGGAATTTCATACTTTAACATCTGATTTATTGGAGATATAAGGTTGAATTGAAATATTCCTTTATAATGTTTTTTTAATGATTTGGAGTCATAAGGACATAAGTTATTTTTTGAATTAAAAGATAATTTGAAAAATTAGAGGAATAAGGATTAATTTAATTTGATTAATCAAAGATTTATTAAAAAAATAAAATGGAGTGATAAGAAGTAAATTAATGATTTTTTTATTCTAGCTTGAAATTAAAAATTGAAATTTAACAATTTGATTCTTGAAGAATGCAATATTGTTTGATTAATTTTACAAATTGAGATTTAAAAATTGGAAAATAATTTATGGGATTTTTAAGAAGTTGATAAAATTAAAATTTGAATTACTAAATGAGTTCCATTATGTCAAATAGTAAAATTTTCCTTTTTGAATCTCAACTTTTGAAAGGACCAAATTTTGCATCATGGAAAAACAAAATAAAATCAATTCTCATTATTGAAAAGCTCTGGGAAATAGTGAATGAAAAAAAAAAATCCAGAAGATAAAAGTGGAAAATAAAAATTTGAAGATGATCATGCAAAATCCCTTATGTTAATCACATTGGGATAATTGATGAAATTCAGGCATATATAAGTGAAGCAAATACTTCAACAGTTGCTTGGGAGAAATTATGCAAAATATTTGAAGGAAAGAACAAAGCAACCATTTTACATTTGCAATCATAATTGTATTCATTAAAGGTTAATAGTGGAGAGAGTATAGAACTATTCTTCAAATAATAGTAGGTTTAAAGGCTAATCTATTAACTCTAGGAGAAAAAAAGAAGACAAGATTCTTGTAACAAGTAACATTAAGAGCACTTCCAAAGAGTTTTAAACATTTATTCACATCACTTCAAGTGTTGAAAGAAACCATAACATTTGATGAATTAGTTAATGTTCTTCAAGAACATGAAGTGGAGAATTTAGTCAAATATAAATGACTAGTAATATAACTAAGAAAAATATACTAGATATGTCTAAGGCTTATGATAGAGTCCCATGGCAGTTTTTGGATCAAATGCTTGAGAAATTTGGCTTCTTTCAGGAGTGGAGACAATGGATAATGAGTTGTGTCTCGACAATTTCCTTTTGTATTCTCATCAATGGCTCCCCTCGACCCCTTTCCATGTTTCTAGGGGTATTCGTCAAGGAGATCCTATTTCCCCATTTCTTTTTATTATTCTAGTAGAAGGATTGGGTAGATTCCTTCAAATAAATAAGCAACAAGGTCTTTTAGAAGGTATGCAATTAGGTTAGAAGATGTTAACTCATATTCAATTTGTGGATGATACAGGTCTCTTTGGGAAGGCCAGCATTTAGGAGGCTAGAATGTTGAAAGCCATATTAAAATCCTACATGGATGCTACTGGTTAGTAGGTGAATACGACCAAATCCAAGGTTGTTTTCTTCAATACAGACAAAAGAATCCAAGATCATATTCTATTCATTTTGAGCTTTGCCCAAGGTACCCTTTTGCTTGATTACCTATGGATTTACCTTCATTTTAAGAGCCTAAGAGCATCTGATTGGAAATATTTAATGGATAGAATCGCTACTAAAGTTAACCATTGAATTCATTGTTGGTTTAACTTTGGAGGAAGAATGACTCTCATCCAATTAGTAATCCAAGCCATGTTTGTTTATAAATTCTCCATCCTAGTTTCCCCTATGAGAGTCCTCAAAGATTTGGATTCACTTATGAGAAAAATTTTATGGGATGGCCCAAGGATGGGTAAGAAGTGGGCTCTTCTAATTTGGGATAAAATATGTCAGCCTAAAGCTTGAGGGGGACTTGGTTCTCATAAAGCAACTTTAAACAATCAAGCTCTTGTTGGGAATATTTATTGGAGATGGACATACAACAAGGAGGATTTATTTAGTAGAGTCATCACTAGTAAGTATTTGGGTGCTATCCCTCATAAAGAAGCTGACCACATTCCTCTAATGGGCCCTGACTTCATTATTTGGAAGGTCTTGAAAGCTAGTGAACAATTGGTAACATCTAGACTTTTTTGGAAAGTAGGTACATGAGACAAAGCTAAATTTTGGAGTGATTATTGGGGCCAACATCCCCCCTTAATCTATGAATTTCTAGAGTTGCAGCCCTTGCAACAAAGCCTCGAGGGTAGAGAATGGATAGAGATGGATTCATACATTACTTCCAGGCAAATTAGAGATTTCTCTTTCTTTTAGTGGAAGAGGTTAGAAGAATGGCCTATTCATGTCCCTCTTCATCAAAGACTTCTTATTGATAAGATCCTCAAGCAAATGTGCCTTATAGGGAAAGAGAAAGAGGATAGGATCACCTGGGGCCTTGGTACTCTAGGTGTCTTCACTATTCATGATGGTTATAATGATTTGCTCCCTCCTTCATTGATCTTGTAGGATGCCCCATGGGATAGAGTTTGGGTGGATACGAGTTGGCCTGGAATTAATTTATTTTCTTGGGAAATTATGCATATGAGCTATCTCACCTATGATAATCTTATGAAGAGAGGTTTTTATGGCCCTTCCAACTGCATCATGTGTAACTCCCAAGAGGAGACACTTGATCATCTGCTTTTCTAGTGTGCATTTGTAAGAGAGTTGTGGAAAAGGTGGTTAGACCTCTTTAAGGTTCATCTAAACCTTCAGGTGACTTTTTCTAATATCTAGGAGATTTACAAACATAGAAAAATCAAGAATACCTCCATTCAACTAGGTTGGTCCCTAGGCCCAAGTTTCATCTGGTGGCACATTTGGCTGGAAAGAAATTCTAGAATCTTTAAAGGGGAGTTTAGTCCAATGGAGTTGGTTTCGAATAGAATTTTTACCAAGATTTTTGAAAATTTCAGAGCTCACTTTAGGGATAAGAAAACTTAGGTGAATGAGGGGACTCCAAAGCAACAAATGTTGGGACCATGGAAACCCCCTTCCCCAGGTTGGGAAAATATTAATTCTGATGATGCAACTAAGGATAACTTAGGGGTTGCAAGCATTGGTTTTATCAGAAGATATTTCAAGGGGAAGATCCTCCATTGGGAGTTAGAGGGTCTTGGAAGGGCTACTAACAATGAAGTTGTAGGGTTGTCTATCAGATAAGGTTCTCTCAATGCTTGGGAGAATTGGATTAGAAAGATCATAGTTGAGTTTGACTCACAACTTATGGTGGGGCTTTTGGATTCTATTAGAAATTTTAGACCAAAGGCTTGGAGGATAAGAAAAATTATGATCCAAATTAATTCCATTTGGTAGCAGTTCGAGGATGTCATCCTAGTCTATGTTGATAGATAAAATAATGCAACAACTAATTTTTTGGCTAAACATGGTAGTGAAATTTTGGTTGGATACATGTTGAATTCTAATCATAATAGAGACACTTCTGAATGGTTGGAGGTGAACCAAATGGTTCTTAATTTGGCTAGCAAAGACTTAGGTAAGGATGAGGATAGGTCTAGAGTCCACTAAGCCTTATGGATCAATGGAGGATGAATAGTTATTTGTTGGGTTTTTTGCTATCTCTTGCAACACTCTGTGGCATTTTTTGGGATAACAATGGTAGTGTTTGCAGGACTGTGAAGCCTGCTCAGTTACTTAGGATAAGTGGAAAGCATAAATGGGAACAGACTACAAGTTCTTGCTCTTTAGATGGTACTCAATTTTCTATTATTTTTGGAGATGTTAATCCGAGTTTTATTCAAATTTTAGGGCTTGCCAAAAGTGGTAGACCTATGACTATAATTTGATTCTTGTTCTATCAATATATATATATTTTACCTTTAAAAAAAATATTGCGGCATCATATCAACCTAAATGGAAACAAAGATATTGTCACATATGCAACAAAACGAGGTCATACTACAAAGATTTGAAGATTTAATTCTTCGTAGCAAGGAAATCAAATGAATAGACCTTTTCATAAATTTCAACCAAGGCAATATCAATATGGACAACAATGACGATGGCCAAGAGAAGAAAATGAAAAGGGCAATGTAGTCCAAGAAATTCAAGAGGTACAAGAGATGGAAATTGAAGAAGGAAATATAATTAGAGCCCTTAAAGGAGGGATTATAGAGAAAATAGATGAACACAAAACTGAAGAAAATAATGAAAATATTCATTCAAAAATTTCTAATGGCACTAATAGTTAAGATGATAAATTGAAAGTAGTATGAAATAATAGCAAAAATAGTTGAAAGGTGTAAATTAAAATCCATATCATTCTAAAATTGTAAACTATGTGATGGAACCAAACCAAAAATAGATCTTGAAAAAAATGAAATTCACTATGGATGGATTAAAAATCAAATTGGAATGGGATCATGGATATATTACAATGTTTTCATGGCCATGAAGAAAGTTTGATAAATACTATAGGAAAAAATTTAGTAGATTAGAGCCAGAATTGCAAGTAGTGCTAGAGCTAGAGCAGAAGGACAAAAACTAGAATTAGATACTGAAGACTAAAGTATTTAAACCAAATAATGTAATATAGGGAGTGTTGAATAATATTACATCATTTGGTACTATGCTAAAGCATACCCATGGTACATTTGTACATTTGGAAATATATTAGAGTGTAAGTTATTAGATTAGAGAGTGTGATTTATATTTCCTCTAAAGTATGTGTCAATGTGTGAGATGAATCCAAGTGTCATGTATGTTGGAGATATTACATTATTTGGATCCCATTGTAATATTAGTTTGGTAGATGATTTGTATTTATATAATTTATGTGTCAATATAAGAGAAAGTGCAAGGCGTCAAGAGAGATAATGAAGAGTCACATTGATATGTGGTAATATGAGAATTTTGTTTTTATGAGAGGAATATGAAAGGTTGCATCTCTTGAATGTTTGAGGAGAGCAATAGTTAAAGTACTAAAAATTCATGTAAAATTATATATTGGAGGTAAATCTGCATCAATACAATCAATTTGTATCATTCTTGTAATATTTTAATATTGTGTATATTCAAGTTATACTTGTGAGATATTGTTGTTATACCAATATTGAGTTTCATTTTTAATTTTTAATTTTTTTCTGGATAATAAGGGGTTGTACTCGGGTCCCCCACCCTTGACAAATTACATCTCTCTTCTTTAGAGCTTGAGAGTTTACAAATAGATACACTTCTCATCTCAATTGAGATGCTATAGCTAGAAACCTACATCATTTTACATAAAATGTCTGAATTCTTGATTTTCATTTTTTGGATCTTTTCAAATTTTTGTATGAATACAATTAATCCAGAATTTAGCATCTTTCTTGACATTTTCCTATAGCAGCCTTCACAATGCCAAAACTTCACCTCTACTATCTATGCCTTGCATCTTAGTAGAGTAATATTTCCAAAACATCGCACTATCATAGTCCGCTTTACCAAATCTGGATTGCTAGTTTCCTTCCTGAAACACAAGTGCAACCACAAAAATTATAATAAATAGTCTAAATGAAAACACATTATTGTTACAAAATAAAGCAGATATTACCAATGGAAAACATTAAAGTAAATCTTAATCATTAATTGATTCAGGCAATCAACATTTTTTTGTCAACTTCAACTAAACTTTCTACTTCCTCTAACCATGGAAAGGAGAATTTAACTTCACGATCCTCAATCAAAACCCCTCTATTGGCTAGCTTATCTGCACATTTGTTTCCTTCCCTTAATATATGTGTAAACCTGATTTCTTCAAACTCTTTAGCAAGATCTTGAATTTCCACAATTATCTCTTGTATGTTCCATGGAGCCTTTGCTTTCCTCAAAATTGCATTTATTACTATGAGAGAATCACCTTCCATCCATACTCTATTCCATTTCATTTGTTTACATATTTTTAACCCTTCTAAAGCTGCCCAAGCTTCAACTTCATTATTTGTCTTAAATCCACTATTGAAAGCATAATGAGATAAAATATCTCCTCTATTATTTCTAATTATTCCTCCTCCTCCTACTGGTCCTAGATTTCCTTTAGATGCTCCATCAAAATTCAATTTAACCCACTCCACATCTGGTGGTTTCCACTTTATATTCTTTGCCTTCTTTTTGCTTCTCTTGTACCCAACATCATAATTCCATTTAATGACTTGACTCCATCTATCAAGGCTCTCTGCTTCCAAATTAGGGATTGGGTGAGTTGATAGGGTTGGTTTAGACTCCTCTATGGCTAAACATATCTTCTTTTTCATTACCTCTAAACTGCTTTCCTTTCCTTTAAATATTCTTCTATTCCTTTCTAGCCATATAGTCCAAAGTATTGTATCTTTTGATATATCCCATATTGTCTGTAAAGCCTCACTTTTATAAGTGCTCTACCATTGCTTTAACCAATCTTCAATTCTTCTATTCATCACCATGCATTTACCAAACATATTAAGAATCCATTGCCATAGATTCCAGACTATTGAGCAATGTCCCAAGAGATGGTCTATACTCTCCTCCTCCTTATTACAGAAAACACATTGAGAGGGGCCATGAAAACCCCTTTTCATAAGGTTATCCCAGGATAAAATTCTTCTATGACCTACTAGCCAAACAAACATTTTGACTTTAGGAATGCTTGGGCTATCCCAAATATCTCTCCATATTCTAGTGATATTATTATTTTGTTGGTGTTGAACATTATATCCACTTCTTGTTGTGTATTCTCCTGAGCTATTCAACTCCCAAATCAATTTATCCTTGGCTCCCCTCAAAATAATCATAGTTGTTATCTTTCTACTCAATTGCCTCCTAGCATCAATGTCTTGTATACTTGTAAAAAAATATTCTTTCCATTTGTATCTTCCTTCTCGATCCTTGTACAAAATGTTTGAAACCCTATCACCATATTTATCTTGAAGCAATCTCATCCAAGGTTTCAAAATTGGATCTAAATTGAGTGGTTTTTTATCACACCAAGTATCCATCCAAATAGAATTTTTTCTCCAGTTCCCACCACCCATATTAAACCTTTAATCATAAGATCAATAGATTTTTTTAAACCATTCCAAAGAGCAGAACCATTTGGTAGAGAGAATGCAATAAATATTAAACTTGGGTCATTGGGATCAACATACTTACTTAGAAGAATTCTTGCCCATTGTCTTTGACTCTCTTTGTACAATCTCCAGATAACTTTTCCCCTAAGAGCTAAGTTTGCATCTGTAAGAACTCTTAAACCAAGACCTCCCCTAGTTTTATCATCACACAACTTGCTCCATTTCACCAAAGGAAATTTCCTTTTATCATGTAAACCTTGACCATAAAAAGGATCACATAATATAGATTAAACTTTTTTCAACTGATTTTGGCATAGAATACAATGACATATAATATGTTGGAATGGCTTGTAAGACTGACTTAATTAATTGCACTCTTCTCTGCTAATGATAACCATCTACCTTTCCAAGCTGGAAGTTTATTCTAAACTTTACTAATAACTGGATTCCATAAATCTATCCTCATTCTCCCCTCAAATAAAGGCATCCCTAGATAAGTTGTTGGTAAATTTGCCTCCTCCATTTGAAGCAACCTATAAATTCTTGCTTTGATATTAGCAGGAGTGTTAAGGAAGTAAATTTTGGATTTAGTCCTATTAAATTTTTGCCCTGAAGCTCTTTCGTACTCTTTTAAAAATTTATTCAAAGCTCTGGCCTCATTTATCCTTGCCCTTCCAAAAAGGGTTGTATCATCTACAAACTATTGATGGGTGATGTTATCGATGTTATTACTAACCTTAAGTCCACTTATAAGCCCATATTTGTAAGCCTTCTTTAAGTTCCTACTCAAAAATTCTACCATAATAATGAACAAATAAGGAGATAGAGGATCTCCTTGTCTAAGGCCTCTCTTGGCTTTAAAAGATTCTATCACTAACCCATTGACCAACACTGAATAAGAAATTGTAGAGACACAAGATTTAATCCATCTAACCCATTTCTTCCCGAAACCAAACTTATCTAAAACTACAAAAATAAAATCCCATTTAACCCTATCATAGGCTTTACTCATATCAAGTTTTAAGATCATTGCTTTCTCTTTTCTTGAAGTTGTTGAATGTATAACTTCATGAGCTACTATGATCCCATCTAGAATTTGTCTCCCTTTCACAAATCCTCCTTGCTCTTCTAAAATGATTTTGTCTAACAATGGCCTTAATCTATTCACCATCACTTTGGAAATAATCTTATATGCCATATTACATAGGCTTATGGGTCTAAAAGAATCAAACAATTCAACATCCTTCTTTTTTGGAATTAGGGTAAGATATGTTGCATTTATTTTATAAGGTATGTATTGTTTTACCCTAGACTGTTCCACTACCACCAATAAATAATCCTTCACTATATCCCAATTATGTTGGTAAAAATTTGTAGAGAGCCCATCTGGACCTAGGGATTTATCCTTATTAAAAGAGAAAAGAGCTAAATGAACTTCTTCTAGAGTAATAGGCTCCATCAATTTCCTATTATCTTCATTCATTATAACTGAAGGAACATCTTGAAGAAGTTTATCATTAAGAACTTCGGTCTCCTCTGAACCTAGAATATTATGATAAAATGACTTTACCTCTTTTCTAATTTCACTCCGATCTTCAATCCAAACCCCTTCTATTGATTTAATTCTACTAATTCTGGAAGTTGATCTCTGTACTATAGCCATCCTATGAAAAAACTTTGTATTTTTATCTCCTTCTTTTAACCAAGTCTGTCTTGATTTTAATCTCCAAAATTTCTCTTCCTTACTCAAAATATTATGATATTCACTAAGCAACTCCCTTTCCTCTGAGCTTGGATTATTATCATCACCTTTTTGGAATTTTGAAAGTTTATCTTTTAGTTCTTCTTTCTTCTCAAAAATATTTCCAAAGGTGTTCTTGTTCCATTCTTTTAATCTATATGTCATAGCTTTAATTTGGTTTGGAAGAGCATACAACCCACCATTACCTAAAGAATTCCACGTTTGAGCTATCATATCAACAAATTGAGGATGGTCTTCCCACATCTTCTCATATTTAAAATATGATATTTTTTTAATTCACTTACCACCATTTTAACTCTTATTGGCCAGTGATCTGAACCAATCCTTGTTAAGGTATTAATTTTAGCACAAGTTCCTTCATCTAGCCAATGATCTGAGAGAATGCATCTATCTAATTTTTTTGCTATTAGGTTCTGGCCTCTCCTATTGTTGGTCCAAGTATAGTTGTCTTCTTCAAACTCAACTTCCCATAGATTATTATTTTGAATAAAAGTTGAGAAATATTTCATACTTTGGGTCAATTTCCTAATTCCCCCAAATTTTTCATCCAACTTGGTTATGGCATTAAAATCTCCAATGATCATGAATCGGGTTTCTTGGTCTTTACTTCTCATAAAGGCTTCAATCCCACTCCAAACTTCTAATCTACCTGACTGAGTTGTAGGTCCATAGACATTGATAAGGATGAAATGAATATCTACAAAGTAGCAAGTGACTAAAGAGGCTATCCAATGCCTAGTTTTATGAATGGTTACACAAGAGGTTCTAGAAGGATTCCAACAAGTTAGAATTCCCCCTACCGCTCCTTCAGAATCCATAGCATCCCATTCACATCTTGCCCATACTGCTTTCATAGTTTTTGAAACTTCTTCTTTTGTCATTTTAGTTTCCTGGATACAAAGAATATCAAGTTTATTACTTAAACATAGGTCCCTAATACACCTCTGCTTTGAGGGGGCATTAGCACCCCTTATATTCCATGAGATGATAATCATGTCTCATTAGGGGCTTTTGGCCCCTCCTGCATATTACCAATATCATTTTGTTGTTTGGTAAAGAGAAGTTCAACCAACTTAGTTTGTGTTCCTTTCTCTATGTTTGCTCTTGCTTCCCTGGATCTTGCTTGATAATTTGAGGGTTTTCCTCTTTTTGCCTTGCCTATATCAGGAGTAGGTCTTATTATTCTATTCCTCAATATTCTTTCACAATTTTGTTTTTCATCATATTTATCCTCTCCTGGCTCTATTATAGAAGCTTTTGACTTGTCCTACTCATTTTCTGGTATTTCCTTATTAATGGTAGAGGTATTAACTTCTAAAACTACATTTTCTTTACCAATTATTTTCTCTTGAATGGTGCATGGTACTTCAAGAGAGTCTTCAAAATCTGATGAGACACATTCCTTAGGTTCATCGAGAATGTTCTTCCTTAAATTAGGATCATATTGAATAGATGGTTCCTTGTTAATATGTTGAAATTGTTGTACTGTGTCCTCTAAGTTTTGATCTACTTTTTCTTCATAGGCTAAAGCCTCAAAAGAGTTGGTATTTCTTCCAATATCCTTCCTTATTGGTCTCCACTATTTATTTTCTTTTATTTTTCTAGATCTATTTTTTGGAAGTTGAAAACCATCTTCATCCATAACCATTTGTAAGTTTCTCTTGCGGTTTTCTACAAATGATTCTGTTGGGCTCTTCTTAGGGCATGATCTCTCAATATGCCCCACCTCATGACATCTTCTACATCTAAAAGATATGTTTTCATAATCTATAGTTTGGATCCACATATTATCCCCATACTTAAGAATGATTGATTCTGGTAAAGCTTTACTTATATCAATCATGACCAATATTCGAGCATAAATAGCCAAAAATCCATCTTTTGTCGTATCTAAAATCTCAAGGAATTCTCCTAGAGTGTTGCCTATTGCCTTGAAGGTATCTATTTCCCAAAATTCAATGGGTAACCCAAACATCCTAACCCAGACTGGTACTAGGGATAGATTTACATTTTCAAGTGAAAAGCCTTCATACCAATGGGTAAGGAAGAGTCCTGCTCTTCCCATAAACCAAGGACCCCCTTTTAGGATTCTTTCTCTTTCTTCCCTAGAACAAAAAATGGCTAGGAAGAAACCTTTGGGAAGAAATGATAGAATCACTCTTGGAGACTTCCAACTCCTATCAATCCATTTTCTCAAGGTTGAAGCCCCTGGCCAATACCCATTAAATTTACCAAAAACTGCCCTATCTTGGAGCAACGAGGATCTCTCTGAGGTGCGCTCACTAACCTCTACCACTAGAGATGATTCTAAGGATTTAACTATAAATCGGTCCATGGAAAGGAAACTAAAACTCAAAATCTATTGAAATTTATCTGAATGTCCTATAGCAAATATAATATTTGATAAAAACTTTATAAATTTTTCATGCACAATTTCTAAGATAAAGAAAGGGAAAAAAACTTAGCTGAAAAATTCTTTGTCCAGATAGAATGTCTTGCCTCACTGAAGTCCTAGCCCTTCATTGCTCTTCCCATCGTTCGAACCCTAGTTGGCAAATATTTGCAATTTCATTTTTCGTGACTTGAAAAATCATCACTACCCTTGTTCCACAGGAGGCCCTTATTTTTGCATATGACCACTCATTTTAAAGCTATTCAAATTCTGCACAAGTTGGTCCAAGAATCAGCTGAATCGGATAACTCTTCATGAAGATATGGCTCCTAAAAGATGAGATATTTTTCAGGAAAAAACCCTAATCCTTCGCACTTCATAAACCTAGAGGGATATTCTAATTCAAAAAATTAACACCAAAATATCTTCACTCAGTTTCATTATTAGTTTTATTAATGGTATTCCTTTGATTTATTCTTGATACTGGATAGAGCTTTATGTGAGTTAACCTATTCAAAAAGCTAACAATGGTATCAAAGCTACAAGGTTGCTTGCATAGGATTTAGGACAATTATCGCCATCTAATGATAGGCCCATATAATTTTAGGCCTTGAAGATAGACCATGATATTGAAATAAGAAGTAGATAAAGGAGATCCATTGAAAGAGGTCCTGGATATATTGGTCCTTAGCAAGATAAGAGACCATTAATAAAGCTTGCTCTACCGAGATAGAAAATGAGTTAGAAAACTTGAAGGCAGCAAGAAGACTTCAAGCAAAAAAGAATTTAAGACAAAGTTTTTGGAAGGCAAGTATCTTGCTAAACTTTAAATATCATAGAAGACATCAATGACAACATTAAAGACATAGTGTAAGGCAATTTTTTTGAAGTAATAGATAAAAATTGAATACTCTTAATACAAGAGTAGATTTTGTCAAGATAAAAGCTAGAAATTTGAAAGAGGGCAACATACAAATAGAGGTAACAAAAGACTTCAAGACAATGAGAAGACTTGAAGGTAGAAATTCAGTTCAACAACAAGCTAAAGATTAATACATAAAAGTAACATACAACTTTTAAGGATAAGAACATTGGCAGAATTAGAGTGCCACCATTATAAGGCACCATCAATATATTTAAGGATATTTAAGTATCTTAATGGTGCTTGAATGTCTAAGGTTAAATTCCGCATAGAGATAGAAATCTTATGAATGTATTGAAGCCTCATGAAATCACCTAAACCTACACAACAATAAAAATATGGCAAGAAAGTAAAACTTTAAGCTTCAATTCAGTCGAAGAGCAATATTACAGGTTAGAATTGAATAGAATGCACAAATAAAAAACATGCGAATCTTTAGTGCACACAATCGAGTCTTTGAATGAAAATCAAAGAGTCAAGGGATACCAAGCATCAAAGATAAGTCACAGAGCCAAGTTCCAAACAATAAATGGATATCAAGAACCAAATATAAGTCATGGTGCTAAGAGAAGGAACGAAGCATCATCACCATTTATGATGAGTTGAAACGCAAAGTCGAGAGCCGAAGCTAAAGCGACATGATAAAGAGATTGAAACTCATTCACTACCACCATCAAACATATTCTTGTGCTAGAAAACCAAAATAGAAGCCTCAAAAGGTAGTTTTAAATCTTTAGTTTGAACCTGCTTTGAACATTGTTCGTAGTAGACGTTTTATCAATGTCAAAAAATTTATGCACAGAATACGGTAGAAGTGAAATAGAAGGGAAGAAATAAGCATCTGCAATAGGAATGGTAAGGTAATAATGTGCAAACATTATTTGTTACGATTGATAGAGACATGAGATTGCAGGTAGGTAGAAGACGTTGGATGAAACGACATGGTCGTAGCGTCAAAATGTAATCTCCACGCAAAGGAAGTCAAGTGCATTTTGAGAACAAAGCAGTTCGTAGTCATTATTTTGAGGTAGGTAGTGACATAGTGAAATGCTTGGAAGATTCTAAAGTTAGTGGTTAGAGAAAAAAAACATTGTGGAGATATTGGAGGTACCAGTGCCAAAGTATGTGAAAACATTGTGCGAGATTGTATGTAACAACCCTCCACAAACCCATTTTATTATACGCTTAATCTATCTACAAGAATGAGATACTGCTAATGTATCTATGGATGCAGGAGATAGGTATCATTGCTGGTGAGTGCAATGTAAAGGAAGGAGGTCTCTTCAATGGACAAAAAGATTATTTCGATGTAGGGTAAGTCAAGGGAAATGATGAGCGGTGGTGTATTTTCCAGTTGATAGGGGCAAAGAACCCTATAGGCAATGCATTTGCCAACGGTCCATGTAGTTGCACATCATGTAGTTGCATTGGTAGGAATGCTTGGTGTTTGTTCAATTATGAAAATATAATGATTGGTTGGCAATGAAAGTGCTTATATGCATGGGAGCCATAGTTTTAGATAAAAGGATTAATGTGGAATAAAGATATAGTTTTATTAAAAAAACTATAAGGGATAAAGTAAAGATAATTGACCATTATGTATTTATATTAAATATTAATGTATGTTTGGGGAATTCATTTATTTGAAATAATATATAATATATAATAATATATAAAATAAAATTATAGATTAGAGATTAGAGAAAATGAATCATGCTCGACGTATAAATTGAAACCTGTTGGAGTATTCTTTGTGGGATTTCTTTATAAAATTATAATTCTTTATATGAAATTTAAGACAAATTTTATACATTGGGGTCCTGGAACGTCAGTTAAAGAAGCTATAGTGTAGTGTGCAATGTTAGTTTATTTTCAGAACGAAGACTCCTTTACTTAAAACCAAAACCGTTCTGAAATTCATAGAGAAATAAATATTGTCTATTTCGTTGTGTAAAACTGAAAGTAGACAAGTGGGGAATGACTTTATACTTTTGCATATATATATTAGTATGTAAAATGTTATAGGCATTTAGTATGAACAGTGTTGAATGGTGTTATTTCTTTTATATTGCAATTTTGAATGAGTATAAACAATAAAGAAAGCATTGTCTTCATACTTAGTTGAGGTATTTGTAGATAACTTTGTCTCTTATTCACGTATTGAATTAAATAGTGGATTTTATAAGGAAAGAGAGTAATTTACAAATGAACTTTAGAAGTAGTAGTACTTACTTCTTAGACGAAAGAATAAGGAGATGTAAAATAGAATAATATTATAGATATAGGATTCCTTGATTTGTTTGCAATAAATCTAAAAGTTCTTTGATTTTTTTTTAAAATACAGCTTAGTGATAAACACTTAGATAGAGATAGGGAAACTAGTTGAATTTTGATATACAATAAAACCTTGAAATCCTTTAGGAAATGGTGATTGTTTACAAACCTTAAACTTAGTAAGCCTTCTATAAATTTCCCAAGATTGTGGAGTAGACAATATTATCACGCAACCTAAGGTTGTGGGCAGGACAACCTTGACAAAGATACAAGATTGTGGGAAGGACAATCTTGTAAAAGATAATTTTAATGATATTGCGGGTAGGCAATCATCATGGAAATAAATTTTAATGATGATGCGGGTAGGCAATCATCATGGATCAGGGCTCTAACCATACTTTTGACAAAAAATGGTCAAAACGGGAGGTAACGAAGGGTTGTATGGGCATCTCTTCTAGGTTATCCCTGTTAGTGATGAGTGAAGAATTATGCTTGACTAGGTATTACTGACAGCACGATGGTATGGGACATCGTGTTGGTTAATCAACACATGACACCGAGTGGTTACCAGGGCATTGGTAAGACCCTAGACGATGCTCCAGGGAGAATGGTTGATCGTATAGCTCGAGCATGTATGTGCTAAGTCTTACATGATATAAGACATAAAATTAGACAATCATGTTAAGACATGGAAAAGTATGCACCACACCTCTAGGTGTTATGGGCCCTAGAGGAAAAGAAACCCACTGCTTGAACTTAGGATCTCGGGAGGAGAGTGAAGTTCACAATGGAAACTATACGGGATCTGGCCAATCTCGATCTCATGAGTATTCCGACTGCAACGGAATGGCACTCATGAAGATAATTTTAACATGCTCAAACTAGAAAAAAAATTGATAAGAGTAAAATAAAGAAAAAATTTCTCATGTTGAAGTCTCTGATATTAGACAACCAAGTGGTGATGACTTGGGGTGATTAGACAACCAAGTGGGCAAACTTGGAGTGTTACATCATATAAGAATATGTGGTATCATCATGGAGTGTTGTATCGACATCGTTGTGGATTTTCCTATTTGGCACATGTCTTAAGGACAATGGGACAAGTCTACGCACATATGGGTAGACCCACTATCCATAGGTTAATATGAATATTTATGTGTTTGTGTATTTCTTGCAGCGGTAATAGGACATGGTACATTTCTAGTTGTTGTTAAGATGAGGCGATGCGCATGACATGAGCCATCCATCAATGGAGGTTGTGATACAAGGAATTACATCATCAAATAAATTGATGCAGAAGGTAGTGAGGTAAATTAGGGTTAGTAAAATTATTTATGATATCTGTAAGGTTGAATGAAGAATGGAGGCATAAGGTTAAATTTTTATTTTTTATAAAGTTATGTTTTATTTTTTTTAGGTTTTTAATTGGAGTGATAAGTTGCATAATTAGGTTTTTTTATTATTTGGAGTAATAAGAAACATTATTATTGTTTGAAACTTTAATTAGGAAGGTAAAAGGGTTTCAACCTCAAACATTAGGAAAAATATAAATTTGCAATAATTATTTCATTCTAGTTTCTAATTAATTAAGGAGACAAGGAATTCAACATCATAAATTTTTAAAATTGAAAAATATTATTCAAAACCTAGGGAGTTATAAGGTTTTCAACTTCAAAGGAACATGGCGAAGAAAAAACAAGTGAAATAGAAGATAAATTTTCAAAAAATAGAAACACAAAAACCGAAAATACATGACTTGTCAAAAATAAATGAAACATAAAACTTGTGTTTTCAAGAAGAAGAACAAATATACATTCAAGATGACCCATTAGAAGAAACTAAGGAAATGTTGTATTAAATACATAATATCAAAAATTGAAGGAAAAAAGGATATATCAATGAAGGAAAATAAAATCCTACAATTAATCCTGAGAAAAACCCAAAATGAAAAATTTTCAATACTTAGAAATTATATAAGTTCAAAGGTTGAAGAAGCAGTTGAAGACTCTAAAAGTATTTTCACATTGCCTAATTATATAGGAATATTAATAAATATGACATCACCTTCTAATGAAATCCTCAAAGACAAGAATAGAAAACAAGAGGAAATGACTAATAATTTGAAGAATAGGCTTGTTGATATTTCCATTGAAGCAAAAAAGGAGAATTTTCGATACTTCAAAAATGCATGCAAAGTTTTCTTAATGATGCTAATGATTATAATCAAGTGGCATTAGCTCAACTGGTTAAATTCCTCAACATTTTAAGGAGACCCAAGTTCAAATCTTTCCAAAATGATACATGGATAATATCCAAGTTTTGTTGTAATACCACAATGTGGTGATGATGTAATATAGGTGGAGCCCATTTTAATCCCATATAACTCATGAAAAAGATGATGCTAATGATTATTATGAAAACTATGTTACTGTACCTGCTAGTCTATGGAAAATAGTCTACAAGGAAATTATTACTCTAAATGTTTATAAGATAAGAAAGCAAGAAAAGACTGAAGAATTAGGGAATAAGACAATTGTGAAAGATGTTTCTTGTGATACAAATGATTTAAGGTCAATGATGACAAATGTATGTTGTGGTACTAGTGATCTTCATCAAAAGAAAAAATATACATGTGATTCTCATTAAAATGAAAGAAAAATTTGTGATGCAAGCAATGATACTTGTGACTTAGAATTCATGACAAAGATAGAAGAACCTGTTACAAAAATAGATGCTACATGTGATACAAATGATTTGAATATAGTTCATGATTATTTAGAAAAGGTTTATGCTATCAGAATTGATGTTGACATAGATTCAAATGATGATAAAATGATGCTCATAGTTGTGTTGATATTGATAGAGATCAATCAGATGATCATTTTGGTTATTTTGAAAGGTATACTAAAGGAATTGGTTCAAAGTTGTTAAATAAAATGAGATATAAATATACAGGTTTGGGAAAACATGAACAAGGAATAAAAGAACCAATTGTACCAAAAATAAGACCAAAATGTGAAGGTCTTGGATATACATGTCAAACTAGTAGTAATGAGTAAGGAAATAAATTTGTGATAGGAAATCGTAACATCAAATTTATGATAGCGACTGATAGAATAAAAAATTATAAATGATATATTGGCAAAAATAATTTTGTAATAGAGAACAAATGTAATCATTGTGGTAGATATGGACATAAGATAAAGAGATGTTGGAATCTCCATAGTTGTGAAATTTATGGAGGACATAATCATTCACAAATATTTTATCTACAAAAGGAAAAGAAAGACTATAGATTAAAAATGGATTGTGGATGGATAAACATGAATGAATGGGATAAGATAAAAGGAATGTTGTATGGTTCTTATAGAAGGAAACCAAGTATGATAAAAGCAATTCTAAGAGTATTATGACCCAAGCATATCTTGGAAGATGGCCTATAGTGAATGCATCTGTAGTGATGATCCTATAGATATGATGATATTATGAATATTCTAGTGGATGATCCAGTGACAATGATACTCTAGAGGTTGCCCAAAGGTAGTGACCCAGAGGCAAAGACCTATAGGTAGTAATCTAGAGGTAAATCCAGTGGTAGTGACCTAGAGGTAGTGACCCAAAGATAGATATCCAGAGGCGACTCAGATACATTGATCCAAAGGCAAACACATAATTTTTTCAACCATGATAGATTCAAAGCTAAATAATGAAGAAGAATCAAATATTGAAGGCAAAAAGCCTTCCTACCAAATAATGTAATAGGGGGGGGTGTTGGAGATATTACATTATTTAGCCCCCTTGTAATATTAGTTTGGTAGATTATTTATATTTTATATAATGTATGTATCAATATGAGAGAAAGTACAAGGTGTAAGAGAGATAATGAAGAGTCACATTGATATGTGGCAAGATGAGAGTTTTGTCTTTATGAGAGGAATATGAAAGGTTGCATCTCCCAAATTTTTGAGGAGAGGAATAGTTAAAGTACTAAAAATTCATGTAAAATTATATATTGGAGGTAAAGCTCCATGCAATACAATCAATATGTATCATTCTTGTAATATTTTAATATTGTGTATATTTGAGTTATATTTGTGAGATATTGTTGTTATTCCAATATTGAGTTTCATTGTTAGTTTTATTAATGACATTCATTTGATTTATTCTTGATCATGGATAGAGTTGTCTGTGAGTTAACCTATTCAAAAAGCTAACAATGTATAAAGTGTGCAAGTATGTAGAGTGTAGGAGTGTGCAAAGTGTCATGTAATAAAGTGTACAAATGTGTAATATGTAAGAGTGTGTAATGTGTAATGTAAGTAAGCCAAGAGTCATCTGTGTAGGTGTCAAGTATACAAGTGAAGAGTCACATAGTATGTGACAAGATGTAAAGTCAACAAACATGAGAGGTTTGTCATATATGTGGAATAGAAAATGATGCATCTCCCGGATATGTGAGGAGAGCAATAGTCAAGTATTGAAAAGTCATCTTCAAAGGTTATATTATGGAGACAAAGCTCCATGTATTGTATCAAGTAAATCTCAAGTTGTATATTTGATTCATCAATAATATTGTATGTTTATTGAGTAATATTATTGTTATTTCATGAATGTTATATTCATTGATATTGATATTTTTCTATGAATGAGCCTTCATATAATTTATATGATTTATACTTGATCCTGGATATTGGAACATGTGACTTAATCTGGTGAAAAAGCCATCAACTTATTCTAGAGTAATAGGCTTCATCAGTTTGATATTGTCTTCATTTGTTTAACTAAAGGTGCTTCCTGTAGTAGCTTGTTATTACGAACTTTAATCTCCTCTGATCCTAGAATATTCTGGTAAAAAAGGATTGTCTCCTTTCTAATTCCAGATGTTGATCTCTATACTATTGCCTTTCTATGAAAAACTTTATGTTTTTATCTTATTATTTTAACCAAGTCTATCTGAATTTTATCTCTAAAATTTCTCTTCATTACTCAAATGTTATGATATTTAGTAAGTAACTCTTTTTCCTCCAAGCTTGGATTATTGTGCTCATATTTTTGGAATTTTAAAAGTTTATCTTTTAGTTCTTATTTCTTCTCAAAAATATTTTTGAAAGTGTTCTTGTTCTATTCTTTTAATCTAGATGTCATTGATTTAATTTGTTTTGGAGGTGTATACAACCCACCATGATTTCTTGAGGAATTTCATGTTTGCACTATCATATCAACAAATTGAGTCCACATCTACTCATATTTAAAATATGGTATTTTTTAAATTCACTTACCACCATTTTAATTCTCATTGGAAAGTGTTCTTGTTCTATTCTTTTAATCTAGATGTCATTGATTTAATTTGTTTTGGAGGTGTATACAACCCACCATGATTTCTTGAGGAATTTCATGTTTGCACTATCATATCAACAAATTGAGCCCACATCTACTCATATTTAAAATATGGTATTTTTTAAATTCGCTTACCACCATTTTAATTCTCATTGGCTAGTGATCTGAACCAATCCTTGTCAAGGTATTAATTGTAGCACAAGTCCCTTCATCTAGACAATGATTTGAGAGTATGCATCTATCCAATTTTTTTGTTATCAAGTTTTGGCCTATCATGTTGTTAGTCCATGTATAGTTATCCTCTTCAAACCCAATATCCCATAGATTATTGTTTTGAATGAAAACTGAGAAATATCTCATACTTTCGGTTATTTTCCTACTTCCCCTAAATTTTTCATCTAGCTTGGTTATGGCATTAAAATAGCCTATGATCATGAATAGAGTTTCTTGGTCTTTACTTCTCATAAAGGCTTCAATCCTACTCCATACTTTTGATATGCCTAACTGAGTTGTAGGTCCATAGACATTGACAAGGATGAAATTAATATTTGCAAAGTAGCATGTGACTAATGAGGCCATCCAATGCCTAGTTTTATGAATGGTTTTACAAGATGTTCTAACTAGATTTTAGCATGTCTGAATTCCCTTTGTCGCTCCTTCTAAATCCACAACATCCCATTCACATCTTGAACATATTGCTTTCATAGTTTTGGAAACTTCTTCCTTTGTCATTTTAGTTTCCTAGATACAAAGAATATCGGGCCTATTGCTTAAATAGAGGTCCCTAATACACCTCTGCTTTGATGAGACATTAGCACCCTTATATTCCATGATATGGTAATCAATTCTCATTGGGGGTTGTTGGCCCCTCTTGTGAATTACCAATATCATTTTGTTGTTTGGTTAAGCGAAGTTCAACCAACTTGGATTGTGTTCTTTCTCTATGTTTGCTCTTGCTTTCTTGACTCTTGCTTGATAATTTGAAGTTTTTTTTTTCTTTTTGCCTTGCCAGTATTTAGGGTAGGTCTTATTATTATATTTCTCAATATTCTTTCACAACTTTCCTTTTCATTAGATATATCCTCCCTTGGCTCTACTAAGGAATTTTTTGACTTATTATTTTTAAGTATTTCCTTATTAATGGTAGAGGTATTAACATCTAACATTGTGTTTTCTCTATCATTTTCCTTCTCATGAATGGTGCATGGTACTTCAAGAGAGTTCAAAATCTAATGAGGCATATTCCTTAGGTTCAACAAGAATATTCATCCATAAATTAGGTTTAAAATGAGTAGATGGTTCCTTGTTGATATTTTGATCTTGTTGTACCATGTTATTTAAGCTCTATCTACTTTTTCATCATAGGCTAAAGCCTCAAAAGAATTGGTCTTTCTTTCAATATCCTTACTAACTAGTCTCCATTATTTATTTACTTTCATTTGTTTAGACCTATTTTTTGGAAATTGAAAACCATCCTCATCAATATCCATTTGTAAGTTTCTTTCGTGGTTTTCTACATATGTTTTTGTTAGACTTTTCTTAAAGAATGATCTCTCGATATGCCCCACCTCATGACATCTTCCACTTATGAAAGATATATTTTCATAATCTATGGTTTGGGTCCACAAACAATCCCCATACTTAACCATGATTGATTTTGGTAAAGGTTTACTAATATCAATCATGACCAATATCTAGGCATAAATAGCCAAGACTTCGTCTTTTGTAGTATTTGAAATCTCAAGAAATTCTCCCATGGATGGAAGAAAATCATAAATGGATGAAACATTGGGAAATCAACATAAATGAATGCCCAAATTTCAATAAAGACATAAAAAACTATGTGAATGAAAAGTTTAGAAGTGTAATGTGAAAAAATGCAAGCAAGAAAAGACAATACTATATTGCAAGGATGGACAACACCCAAAGAACAATGGGAAGAAATGATATGTAGTCTATGCAACATAGGAGCAATAGAGACATAGGAACATTTCATCTATGAATGCCCGAGTTTTTCAAACATCTGTGACAAATACAAAGAAACACTTAGAAAAAGGTATATGATAGAGTTATTTGAAAATAATAAAATTAAAAAGTTGGGAAGTTGCTAACCCAAATCAACATAGAAGAAACTACCTTCTCAAAGGTATTAATGATCCTATAATTTGAATAATTGTATTTCCATATTTAACAATGCATAAACCATATTTGGATCTTGTGGACTTAATTAAAAATTTTCATTTAATATTTCATTATTACCTTAAAGACATCCATTTTCAAAAATTTAATGAACAACCCATATATCCTAACGAAACCTAAACTGTTGCTAATTTCAAAAAAATAATTAATATTATTTAAGAAAATAAATTATGTCCTTGTGTCACGTGACCCTTGATGTTTCCCATCGACTCCCTACGTAAACCCGCTGGGAATCTTTGGTCCCTTTTCTATGGGCCGGCCTTCAAATTCCAGTTTTGGGCTGGGTTTTCTATTCAAATAGATCATTCCTTGTCCCATCATTTGATCCCTACCTACTGAAAGCTATGCACAATTCCGTAGGTGACTAGTGGTGTGTCGCCATGTGGGTGGGACCCACGGGATGCTCATTACACAATATTAATTAAATCATCGTAACAAATCCATTGCCGGGTGCCGACTATGGTTTCCACCCGAGGAATGATGGGATTCGAACCCTTGTCCCCGCGCTTAAGGGACCCACAAATCTCCCTTCCACGTAATACAAAATATTCGAGATTTTACACGCGACGCGGTGACACGTAGGCCCAACTTGATTAGTACCAATTTTTATCCTTATCCAAACGCCGTTTTTTATCCCCTCCTCTTACAACCGGTTTGCCGGTGGCTGTTTCCGTTTAAACCCGCCGACGTTTTCCGGTGAGAAATATCTGAGTGCCTAGGCCTATATATTCTTGATCCTCTTGATTTCAGTCTCTAGAAATTCAACTACCAGAGAGATATCTGAGTGCCTAGGCCGATATATTCATATTCTTGATCCTTTTTATTTCAGTCTCTAGAAATTCAACTACCAGAGAGATAATCCTTGAATCAGTCGGATCAATGGCAACACTGAAGGGTATTACCAGATGCGGTACTCACACGGCAGCCACAAATTTTATAGGGCAAAAGCCCAGTAAGGGGAATCATATCGTCAGAATGTCGACCGTGTCTCCTTCTTCCTCCGATCAGAAATCATCAGCAGGAGCAGGAGGATCAGGGAATGTGATTAAACGTCAGGTGGTGGAGATCCCCAGGATGGAACCCTTCAGCGTGAGCAAGATCGAGAGGCGTATGAAAGAGCCTTCCCTCATTCAGAAGACGGAGAAAGCCATCATGGGTTAGTTTTTCAAATCTGTTGAACTCAATCCTTGCCCTTTACAGTCTCTGTAAGCATTCCGTGAAGATTAATATCAAACTGTTGTTTTTTTCAGATTATTGTTGCACGCTGGAAGGCGATGAGGGATACAAATGCTGGGAGGCCTACTTTTTGTTTCAGGATATGAAGGTCTGCTATTTTTTTTTTTTCTCTCTCTTTGCTCCTTCCTTCCTTCCAGGTTTGAGCTGTGGCTTGGATTTCAATTTAAGTTTGGGGTATTTTGGTTTTACTTTTCTCAGAAGGAATGTGTGGCGCAAGCCAGTTCGGCAACCTGCAACCCCTATGAGAGTTTGGAAAGTCTGGTGAGAAGTGCGGGGGGGGTGAAATCTCTAATTGATATGGTGCATTTCATGGATAGAGCTTCGAAACGGAAGCAGCAACGGGGAAAAGAGGAGGCTCACTCGCATCAGGAGTCGTTGCCAGAGAAGGAAGAAAGGGGGAGGCGGTCATTCCCAGTGCCAGATGAGCTGCCTAAAACAATGGAAGAAATGGAGGATGAAGAGAAGGCAAGGATGCCGGACTCTCCATATACGAGATTGCTCAGAAGAAAAGGGGGATTTCCTGCCTGGTTCACTCCACGTCCTGATCATGAAACAGACTGAGTTAAATCTTTTGACATCCATTTATCCTGCAACTGAAGCTTAAGCTTTAAGAAGGATGTGTAAACAGAGACTCAAAGCATGTGGGAGTCAAGCATACGAAGCCTTGTAATTATTTTTTTTGTTCTTTCGTAATTATTTGTAAATAGAGTTCTTCATGTTTGAGGTTTTGTGTATTAGGTATATAAAGTGCATTAAAAAAAACTGGTTTTTTTTTTAATTAAAATACTTTTGTTCTTATCTTTCTCAATAGTATAATATGATCATTAATTACCGAAATAAAATAAATTAAATTGATTTTAAAATACTTTTTGTTCTTTCATTTTTATGTTATTTTTATTTTTTTGAGAAATTTGAAAAAACTTGTATTAAAACAAAGAACATTTACAAGTTGGGATGAGACTTTTCCCAGCCTTAGTTAGAGAGAACACAAGATTACAACAGTAAAAGAAGATTTGCAATGGAGCCAAATCTCTTAAACCATTACCTAGCTAACAGTGGAGCCAAATCTCTTAAACCATTACTTAGCTAACAGGGGAGTCGGCGAATCTGACATTCAAGTGTGGAGAGACTCCTTCCCCATTGGCCTAAGGCACGATCCAACAAGTTTTAATGTTTGCACAATGTGAGATGTTGCCAGGGGGATCGGTTTGCTCTGTTGATGCAACATGTCGCGACACTTTTTCCCTTTTGGTCGCGAAAATGCAACATGTCGCGATATCGCGACACTTTTTCCCTTTTGGCCGCGAAAATGCAACATGCCGCGATATCGCGACACCCTTTCCTCCTTCGGCCGGGGCGATGCAACATGCCGCGATATCGCGACACCCTTTCCTCCTTCGGCCGGGGCGATGCAACATGCCGCGATATCGCGACACCCTTTCCTCCTTCGGCCGGGGCGATGCAACATGCCGCGATATCGCGACACCCTTTCCTCCTTCGGCCGGGGCGATGCAACATGCCGCGATATCGCGACACCCTTCCTCCTTCGGCCGCGGCGATGCAACATGCCGCGATATCGCGACACCCTTCCTCCTTCGGCCGCGGCGATGCAACATGCCGCGATATCGCGACACCCTTCCTCCTTCGGCCGGGGCGATGCAACTTGTCGCGATATCGCGACACCTTTTCCTCCTTCGGCCGCGATGTTGCAACATGTCACGATATCGCGACACTTTTTCCTCCTTGCTTTCTCCCTTTGCTTTGGATCGCGAAAATGCAACATGTCGCAATATCGTGACACCTTTCTCCTAGTGGTGTTTTGCTTTTTCTTTGATCTTTAGCTCATGGGCCTCTTCGGTCTTCTTGGAAAACATGCAAAAAAAGTTAGTTCTTCTAGTAGGTTCCTCTGGGCGCCTCTACCTTAGGTGGCCCCTGCTGTTTTCAGGCTGTCTCGATCTGCTGTCGTCATTCTTCCCCTTTGCCTCCCTCTTCGAAGGCCCACGATTGCTTTGAACAAGGTTCAAGGGCCTTTCAACACCCTGCCTAATCACCTCATCCTCAATAGCCATGTCACTGTGCCACTGAACCCCTACCTCCTTTTCAGCACCCATCTTAGCCAGGAAGTCTGCCACTTTATTTAGATCTCTACTCACATAAACTAGAATCACATCATCTAATTCCCTCCATAATTCCTTAATTTGAGTGACAAGAATCCTCAACCTCCATGTTTTCAAAGCAAAGTTCCTCATGCAATCTATAGCTCCAACCATTATTTGAGAATCCGATTCTAGTATTATCCTCTTGTGGCCTTGTTTTACTGCCCAAATAGAAGCAGATTTGATAGCTAAGGCTTTTGCTTCATTGTTTGTGGCTCTTCCCAAGCCTTGCGGTTCCCAATAGAGCATTGTTCCAACATGATTCCGGTAAACCACTCCAATTCCAGCTCTACCGGATTGCCTTTTGCAACTCCATCAATATTAATTTTAATCCAACCTTTTGGGGGTGGTTTCCAACTAGCTCTATCATGTCCCTCTTGCACTTCAACTTCCTTTTCCATTGACCCTATAACAAACTGAGTTTCCTCTTTAGCATAGATCGCCACAGTTTCTGTGACTTTGCTCCAAATGACCTGCCAAACTCCATCTAAAGAAGAAAAAGTTTCTCTAAAAATTCTAGCATTTCTCTCCAACCACACTTGCCACCAAATAAAGTTTAATCCAATATCCCAACCAATACAAAGAGCTTTAGATTTAAATCTACCCCTCTTCCATCTTTCCCAAATATTAATCCGATTCAAATCACCATTAACTTGAATTTTATAATATAAAAATCATCTCTCCCAAATCTAGCGCATGAATGGGCACTCAAACATCAAGTGATCAGATGTTTCCTCGCTCTTGTAGCATAAAGCACATTGAGATGGACCAATGATTCCTTTACATCTGAGATTATCAAAAGTAAAAATTTCATTATGCATGAACTGCCAAGCAAAAAAGTTTACTTTCGGCCAACCCTTAGACTGCCAAATCTTTCTCCAATCCTCAACCTGATATGTATGAGGAGGAGGCTTTGGAAAGATCTTATCATATCCGTCCTTCACTGTGTAGACACTAAGGCTCCCATAGCCCCAAGCTAATTCATCCTCCTCGTCTCTACCTGTGAGAAATCTTTCTGCCAAGATTTTAGTCATGATGGGTGTCAAATCCGGAGGGATTGAAATTGGCCACTCATCCAACTTCTTAAACTACTTAAACTTATAATCCCCCAGCTGACTAGTGTTGAAATAACTTTCAATTTGGACCCATCCCTTGGTTTCTATGGTTGTTTTTATTGGTTGCAATTCAAGAAATTCAACAATGATAGGTGGGTATTGATCCCATGAATCTGTCCAAAATCATGCCTTCTCCCCTCTCCCCACTTTCCAAAATAATCTATCTTTTACTACTTGAGATCCTAACTTGAGAGCCTACCACACTAAGGATCCATTACCATCCAAAGGGAAACGACCCACCTCATTTGGGTTTACATGTCCCAAATATTTATTGGTTAAGATTCTACTTAATAAAGAAGTTGGTTGGGAAATCCCCCTCCAGTAAAGCTTTCCAGCCAAAGCTTTATTATTTAACTTTGATCTTCTCAGTCCCAAACCTCCTTTTACCTTGGGCTGGCTTACTTTATCCCAACCAACTAAGGCCCATTTCCTCTCTCCTTTTACTCATTCCCATAAAAATTTTCTAGCCATCTTGTCCAACTCTTTCCCTATAGTGTGTGGGGCAGCAAGGATAGAAAATTTATAAATTGGCATGGCTTGAATGACTGACTGTAAAAAAGTTAATCTACCCCCATAGCTTAACCATTTGTGAGACCAATGATTAATTCTATCCTTGATACAATCCAAAAGATTCCTCTAGATATCTATTTTTAGTTTTTTAAAATGCAAAGGGACCCCCAAGTATACCACTGGGAGATAAGTCCTTGTGAATCCCAAGATCTCTAAAACTCTGTCCTGAAGCCTTTGATCAAGATTGAAAAAGACCACTTTGGATTTTTTATCATTGATGACTTGGTTTGTAGCCCTGAGGTTGACATTAAGTGTATCTCTAATCATTCTTGCTTCCCTAAAGCTGGCCACTCCCACCAATCCTGTGTCATCCACAAACTGTAGGTGAGTCAAAACTTCCTCACCCACTTTGATACCTGTTAGCAAACCTTGTTGTCTTTTCCTCAAGATAAGTCTACCCAATCCTTCAACCAATATGAGAAAAAGATAGGGAGAGCAAGGATCTCCTTGACGAAGGCCTCGAGTAGCTCCAAACGGTTGCAAGGGAAGACCCTTGATTAACACTGAGTAAGTCGGAGTAGAAACACAACTCATGACCCATTCTATCTAATCCTGAGAGAAACCAAAGGCTGCCATCATCTTTGACAAGAAGCTCCACTCCACCCTATCATAAGCCTTTGACATATCTAATTTTATGAACATTCCTCTATTACCAGACGTTTGCATTGAATGGATTGCCTCCTGAGCTAGAACCACACCATCCAAGATCTGCCTACCCTCTACAAAACCCCCTTGCTCCGAGGAGATAATGTTATGTAGAAGAGGTTTTAGTCGCTCAACCATAACCTTTGTGATTATTTTATATATGACATTGCATAAGGCAATAGGTCTATAATCTGAAATATGTACCTCCTCCTCCCCTTTTGGAATTAAGGTAATGAAAGTATGATTTAATGCTTTAAGCATTCTTTTACTACCTTTGGACTCCTCTATAACAACCATTACATCCTCCTCCAAGTTATCCCAAAAGGCCTGAAAAACTCAATTGGAAAGCCATTTGGACCTGGAGTTTTTTCGGTGCTCATTCCAAAGACTACATTCTTTAGTTCCTCTCTATCAATGGGTTTAAGTAGGGTCTGATTTTCTTCTTCAGAGATAATAGAGGGTATGACAACAATAACTTCTTTTTGAGCCTCTTCATCTTGCACCATACTTTCCTTAAATAGTTTAGAAAAATAATCCATTGAATGGAAATGCATACTTGGAAGTGTATCAAAGGAGTGTCCGTTCTCATCTTGAAGAGCTTCCATGTTGTTCATCTGTCTCCTAGCACAAGCAGTCCGATGGAAAAATTTGGTATTTTTATCACCTTCTAATAACCAAGTGGTTATTGCTCTTTGTTTCCAGTAGGTCTCCTCTTGGTTGTCAATGACCTCGACCGCTTTACGCAATGCATCATCCTCTTCTTTGAGCTGCTCTGTAATTGTTCCTTTCCTAAAGTGTTTTTGAACCTCATCCCATCTGGCCACCAATGGAGCTCTTTGGACCTGGAAGTCTGTCTTGTTAGCTCGCCTCCATTGTTTCAGTTGAACTTTGACATAATGAAGTTGTTTGTGGAATCTAAACATTGTTGTCCCATATGTTGGGCGACCTTCCCACCACTGTGGAATTTTCTTTCGAAGTTCCTCTTTTTGTAACCAAAAGTTTTCAAATTTAAATGGTTTGTGATCTTTGCCTTGTCTTGATCCCTCCTTCCAACAAAATGGGAAAGTGATCTAAAACTGGACCCTCCAAAATCTAAAATTTTATATTCCATTTTACAAATGCCTCCTCTGAAACCAAAAAACGGTCTAACTTCACCTTCTTGCTATGTGGCTCCCTCCTCTTATTAGTCTAAGTATAGTTGGTTCCAGGGCATTTAATATCCACCAAGTGTAATGTTTGGACTTGGGCAATCATAAGTCGATCCCCTGGGTCTAAAATTGGGGTTCCCCCTTCCTGATCTCTAGAGGATAATTTAGCATTAAAATCCCCAGCAATAATCCAGTCTAAATCTTCCCTTGAGACTCATGTTATGCACAAATTTCCATTGATGCATCTGACCATCTAGGTTTTGAGCCCCATAAAAATTTGTGATTAAAACATGTTCAGCTGTGACATTATTTCTAAAATGTGATGTGAGAACACCCCTCCAAGCTATATGTTCTATTGCAGTCCATTCAAGAGAGTTCCAAAGAGTAACTATCCCCCCTGAGGCACCTTGGGCAGCCACTTCCATATGACCAGCACCCCTCCAAATTTTGTTAACTGTTTTACACATAAGATCTAACAACATTTTTGTCTCCTGGATAAGCAAAAAATCTGTTTTACATTTTTCTAAGAGTCTTTGAACAGCAGATTGATGGGTTCTACTGTTTAAACCCCTAACATTCCATGATTGTATAATCATTGGTTACCTTGAGAGCGATAAAAATCTATTGACCTCACCGATCCTCCAGGTGATCAGTTTGTCTCCTTGAGCTGCTATCAATTCCTTATTTGATTTTCTACCCACTCCTTGAGAGTTGCTATTTTTTGATCTCTTTTCCACCCGAGTTATCCCTAAAGTTGGCCTTTCTCTGTTCTTTTATGCTATTCCCATGCCGACATCCTTAATTATTGGCTGCTCTTGGTTATGCACTATCAATGCCCCTGCACTCTCTGACTGCGGTAACTCACTGTACTCAACTACCTGCTCTATGACAGGGGGAGATGAAAGAGGAGCTTGAACATGGATGTTCTAACTAGATTTTAGCATGTTAGAATTCCCTTTGTCGCTCCTTCTAAATCCACAACATCCCATTCACATCTTGACCATATTGCTTTCATAGTTTTGGAAACTTCTTCCTTTGTCATTTTAGTTTCCTAGATACAAAGAATATCAGACCTATTACTTAAATAGAGGTCCCTAATACACCTATGCTTTGATGAGACATTAGCACCCCTTATATTCCATGATATGGTAATCAATTCTCATTGGGGGTTGTTGGCCCCTCTTGTGAATTACCGATATCATTTTGTTGTTTGGTTAAGCGAAGTTCAACCAACTTAGATTGTGTTTCTTTCTCTATGTTTGTTCTTGCTTCCTTGATTCTTGCTTGATAATTTGAAGGTTTTTTTTTTCTTTTTGCCTTGCCAGTATTTAGGGTAGGTCTTATTATTATATTTCTCAATATTCTTTCACAACTTTCCTTTTCATTAGATATATCCTCCCTTGGATCTGCTAAGGAAGTTTTTGACTTATTATTTTCAAGTATTTCCTTATTAATGGTAGAGGTATTAACATATAACATTGTGTTTTCTCTATCATTTTCCTTCTCATGAATGGTGCATGGTACTTCAAGAGAGTTCAAAATCTAATGAGGCATATTCCTTAGGTTCAACAAGAATATTCATCCATAAATTAGGTTTAAACTGAGTAGATGGTTCCTTGTTGATATTTTGATCTTGTTGTACCATGTTCTCTAAGCTCTATCTACTTTTTCATCATAGGCTAAAGCCTCAAAAGAATTGGTCTTTCTTTCAATATCCTTACTAACTAGTCTCCATTATTTATTTACTTTCATTTGTTTAGACCTATTTTTTGGAAATTGAAAACCATCCTCATCAATATCCATTTGTAAGTTTCTTTCGTGGTTTTCTACATATGTTTTTGTTAGACTCTTCTTAAAGAATGATCTCTCGATATGCCCCACCTCATGACATCTTCCACATATGAAAGATATATTTTCATAATCTATGGTTTGGGTCCACAAACAATCCCCATACTTAACCATGATTGATTTTGGTAAAGGTTTACTAATATCAATCATGACCAATATCTAGGCATAAATAGCCAAGACTTTGTCTTTTGTAGTATTTGAAATCTCAAGAAATTCTCCCATGGATGGAAGAAAATCAAAAATTGATGAAACATTGGGAAATCAACATAAATGAATGCCCAAATTTCAATAAAGACATAAAAAACTATGTGAATGAAAAGTTTAGAAGTGTACTGTGAAAAAATGCAAGCAAGAAAAGACAATACTATATTGCAAGGATGGACAACACCCAAAGAACAATGGGAAGAAAGGATATGTAGTCTATGCAACACAGGAGCAATAGAGACATAGGAACATTTCATCTATGAATACCCGAGTTTTTCAAACATCTGTGACAAATACAAAGAAACACTTAGAAAAAGGTATATGATAGAGTTATTTGAAAATAATAAAATTAAAAAGTTAGGAAGTTGCTAACCCAAATCAACATAGAAGAAACAACCTTCTCAAAGGTATTAATGATCATATGATTTGAATAACTGTATTTCCATATTTAACGATGCATAAACCATATTTGGATCTTGTGGACTTAATTAAAAATTTTCATTTAATATTTCATTATTACCTTAAAGACATCCATTTTCAAAAATTTAATGAACAACCCATATATCCTAACCTAACCTAAACTGTTACTAATTTCAAAAAAATAATTAATATTATTTAAGAAAATAAATTATGTCCTTGTGTCATGTGACCCTTGATGTTTCCCATCGACTCCCTACGTAAACCCGCTGGGAATCTTTGGTCCCTTTTCTATGGGCCAGCCTTCAAATTCCAGTTTTGGGCTGGGTTTTCTATTCAAATAGATCATTCCTTGTCCCATCATTTGATCCCTACCTACTGAAAGCTATGCACAATTTCGTAGGTGACTAGTGGTGTGTTGTCATGTGGGTAGGACCCACGGGATGCTCATTACACAATATTAATTAAATCATCGTAACAAATCCATTCTCATCTTGAAGAGCTTCCATGTTTTTCATCTGTCTCCTAGCACAAGCAGTCTGATGGAAAAATTTGGTATTTTTATCACCTTCTAATAACCAAGTGGTTCTTGCTCTTTATTTCCAGTAGGTCTCCTCTTGCTTGTCAATGACCTCAACCGCTTTACGCAATGCATCATCCTCTTCTTTGAGCTGCTCTGTAATTGTTCCTTCCCTAAAGTGTTTTTGAACCTCATCCCATCTGGCCACCAATGGAGCTCTTTGGACCTGGAAGTCTGTCTTGTTAGCTCGCCTCCATTGTTTCGAGTTGATCTTTAACATAATGAAGTTGTTTGTGGAATCTAAACATTGTTGTCCCATATCTTGGGCGACCTTCTTCCCACCACTATGGAATTTTCTTTCGAAGTTCCTCTTTTTGTAACCAAAAGTTTTCAAATTTAAATGGTTTGTGATGCTTGCACTTGTCTTGATCCCTCCTTCCAACAAAATGGGAAAGTGATCCGAAATTGGACCCTCCAAAATCTGAAATTTTATATTCCATTTTACAAATGCCTCCTCTGAAACCAAAAAACGGTCTAACTTCACCTTCTTGCTATGTGGCTCCCTCCTCTTATTAGTCCAAGTATAGTTGGTTCCAGGGCATTTAATATCCACCAAGTGTAATGCCTGGACTTGGGCAATCATAAGTCGATCCCCTGGGTCTAAAATTGGGGTTCCCCCTTCCTGATCTCTAGAGGATAATTTAGCATTAAAATCCCCAACAATAATTCAGTCTAAATCTTCCCTTGAGACTCTCATGTTATGCACAACTTTCCATTGATGCATCTGACCATCTAGGTTTTGAGTCCCATAAAAATTTGTGATTAAAACATGTTCAGTTGTGACATTATTTCTAAAATGTGATGTGAGAACACCCCTCCAAGCTATATGTTCTATTGCAGTCCATTCAAGAGAGTTCCAAAGAGTAACTATCCCCCCTGATGCACCTTGGGCAGCCACTTCCATATGACCAACACCCCTCCAAATTTTGTTAACTGTTTTACACATAAGATCTAACGATATTTTTGTCTCCTGGATAAGCAAAAAATTTGTTTTACATTTTTCTAAGAGTCTTCGAATAGCAGATTGATGGGTTCTACTGTTTAAACCCCTAACATTCCATGATTGTATAATCATTGGTTACCTTGAGAGCAGTAAAAATCTATTGACCTCATCGATCCTCTAGTGATCAGTTTGTCTCCTTGAGCTGCTATCAATTCCTTATTTGATTTTCTACCTACTCCTTGAGAGTTGCTATTTTTTGATCTCTTTTCCACCTGAGTTATCCCTAAAGTTGGCCTTTCTCTGTTCTTTTATGCTATTCCCATGCTGACATCCTTAATTATTGGTTGCTCTTGGTTATGCACTATCAATGCCCCTACACTCTCTGACTGCGGTAACTCACTGTACTCAACTACCTGCTCTATGACGAGGGGAGATGAGAGAGGAGCTTGAACATGGATGTTATTATTTTCATTATTCTCATCCACTCCTTCCATGAATTGTTCTTCTTGGTCCATTAGTGTCTTAAATATCTCATACCTATTGGAGGGCTTGAGTTGGGTTTGCTCTTTACCATATTTTTTCTTTTGCCTTCTCCTTCTTTTGGGCTATTCAAAACCATCTCTTTGTGCTTCTTTACCCTGAGAAATATTGGTTGGTTCTTTGTTTAATGTTGACTTACCCTCCTTAGGAAGATTTGACATTCCTAGAGGAGCCTCCATTTTTGTGTTCATATTATTTGAGCAAGATTGGGCCAAATGCCCATGTTTGTGGCAAAATTTACATCTGAAGGGCAATGCCTCATAATCTAGTTGTTGAATCCAAGATAGTCCTACAAGTTCAAGTTCCACCTCTGCCGGTAGAGGCTGGCTAAGATCTATTTCCACACATAATCTTGCATAAACAACTATGTTTCCTTCTATTGTGTCTTTGGAAACACCCAAATGTCTTCCAAGGGAATTACCGATAATTTCCAATACCTGCTCACTCCAAAACTCCATTGGAAGTGCATACAAACGGATCCAAACCGGGACAACAGTGGGTTCAATTCGAGGATCAAATCCCACTCTCCAGGGTTGAACAAATAATCTTGTCGGACCATGATTCCTCTTTTCCGATTCGAAAGCCCTATTTCTATCGGCAAGTGAAGAAAAACTAACAATAAAATATCCATTGCTAATAAACCATAAAGAATACTCACCAAGAGGCTCCCAGTTTTGCCGGACCCAGGGAATGCAAAAAATTCGGGGTAGGGCGAATACCCATGAATTCTGAGATCAAATCATGATTGGCTCTATATAAAATTGTTTCTTCAACCATCCTTTGCTCAATGACAATCTTTGGCCTTGATTCTGACTGTGGCAAGCATCCATTAACTCGTTGAGATGTTGATCTATTTCCAGCAACCGCAAAGAGCATTTTTAATGCAGTTTTTTGTGCTTCTTCAGTCGTTGATGGAGATTTATCCTTTAACAAATCTGCATAAGAACTGTCTCTCTAGAAGAGGATCCAAAGGTGTCCCCATTGGACCCTCCTGGGGCAGAAATCTTGTCTTCAAATCCACAGTAACCAGAAATCTCTTCGGCTACCTAATTGATGCCCTAGTTTTTCCTCAGAACCCTAATCGCACCTCATATTCGTTCTCTAGCACCTTTTATGCTATTTTTATTAGAAGTAATAATTATATTCAATAAAAATAAAAAAGGTTACAATAAGAAAGGAGTAGCAAAGATCACTCCTTGGGGCACAAGATCACCTATACGGTGTGCCCCACCTTACGTTTGGAATCAGCCTCTCTAAAAGGGTGAATACACAACATAACCCAACTAGAGTAAAAAAACCTTGAACTTTAGAACTAAAATTTTAGGCACCAAGTAAACTTATTGTTCCTAGGTAAAACTATAACTCTACGCACCAAGTAGACTTATTGCTCTGTCATCTTGTATATGTTCAAATCCAACGCCTCACTCTGTCATCCTGCATTTGTTCAAATCCAACGCCTCACTCTGTCATCTTGAATTTGTTCAAATCCAACGCCTTAAAGCTGTTGGAACTTTTGATTCGAATAGATGAAATCGTTTTTTCGAGTAAACTATCTCCATATTCTTTCTCCGGTTGAGGACTACGAGAATGTTGAAACCACACAAAAAAGGAGGGATCTTTAAATTTTGCTTGTAGGAATTGTCAATTCCATCGATGATGGCTCTACATCCAACGACATCTTGGTTGTTACTAAGATACTCTATCACACTACTCCAACACATTGTAGTTGTTGGATGAATCAGGAACATAATTGTGTAATTGAACATTGGTCATATAAAGTTGCTTCTTTGGAGTGACATATTCTTTTGCAGATTTCCTTCTCAGGTTGTGAGAGCGCTTTGCGTTAATCGAGGGGGAATGTAATGGAGGATTGACTTGATTGGGCAAACTGTGAAGCAACCATTATTGTATCCTTTCGGGAATGAATTTGTTGAGACTGAGGAGCCTCAATGTTAGTAGTTTCAGTTAGGGCACCAACTTTTTCCTTTTCATACCCTTTTTCATAAATGTGTCGACTTGGACTGTGTACCTTCAAAAGCAGCCACATGTGCATTTTTACACTCTCCCACAATCGTCTAACCATCCTCTTGAGGTTGAGGAGTGGGCACACTCGATGTGGTGGGGCTCTGCTTGTCCTTGTTATGTGACATCAAAAGGACAATCTTTGATCTTGTAAGGACTGACACCGAAAACATGTGTTGGGTAAATTAATGTATTAGAACCGTTGGGATAGCACACAATCACCAATTGTATATCAATAGTCTCCTTGAGATATCGAGAAATATCAATCTCGACGCAAAACACATTTTTGAGGGCATGCATGGAAAAAATTTTCTGCTTCCTCCAAAATGACACGCCCTAAAGGGGTTGCTATACGACTGAGAAAGAGCCACAGAGGTAGAGGGAGTCATCAGAATTCCACCCACACAAGGACTTTGATAGATCTTTCCTCAAAAATAGAAAAGTCACATTTTTAGATCTATTTTTTGAAAATTGAAAACCATCTTCATCAATATCCATTTCTAAGTTTCTCTTGTAGTTTTCTACATATGTTTTTGTTGGACTCTTCTTAAGGAATGATCTCTCAATATATCCCACCTCATGACATCTTCCACATATGAAAGATATATCTTCGTAATCATCATCAATATCCATTTATAAGTTTCTCTTGCAGTTTTCTACATATGTTTTTGTTAGATTCTTCTCACAGAATGATCTTTCAATATGCCCCACCTCATGACATCTTCCACATATGAAAGATATATTTTCATAATTCATGGTTTGTGTCCACAAACTACCTTCATACTTAACAATGATTAATTTTGGTAAAGGTTTGCTAATATCAATCATAACCAATATCTAAGCATAATTTTTGAAATCTCAAAAAATTCTCCAAAAATATTGCTTGTTGCCTTGAAATATCTATTTTTCAAAATTTAGTTGGAAACCCACACATCCTAACCTAAACTATTATGAAAAAGCCTTCCAAAATAAATAAATAGATAATTAATATTATTTAAGAAAATAAATTATGTCCTTGTGTCACGTGACTCTTGATGTTTCCCATCGACTCCCTATGTAAACCCGCTGAGAATCTTTGGTCCCTTTTCTATGGGCCGGCCTTCAAATTCCAGTTTTGGGCTGGGCTTTCTATTCAAATAGCTCATACCTTGTCCCATCATTTGATCCCTACCTACTGAAAGCTATGCACGATTCCGTAGGTGGCTAGTGGTGTGTCGTCATGCGGGTGTGACCCAGGGGATGCTCATTACCCACACATTAGACAATATTAATTAAATCATCGTAACATATCCATTGCCGGGTGCCGACGATGGTTTCCACCCGAGGAATGATGAGATTCGAACCCTTGTCCCCCACAAAATATGGTGGGCCCCGTGCTTAAGGGACCCACAAATCTCCCTTCCAAACGTAATACTAAATATTCGAAATTTTACACGCGGTGCGGTGACACGTAGGCCCAAGTTGATTAGTACCAATTTTATCCTTATCCAAACGCCGTTCTTTTCAACCCTCCTTTTACAACCGGTTTGCCGGTGGCTGTTCCCGTTTAAACCCGCCGACGTTTTCCAGTAAGAAATATCTGAGTGCCAAACTGGCCTATATATTCTTGATCCTTTTTATTTCAGTCTCTTGAAATTCAAATACCAGAGAGGATAATTCTTGAATGAGTCGGATCAACAATGGCAACATTGAAGGGTATTACCAGATGAGGTACTCGCTCGGCAGCCACAAGTTTTATAGGGCAAAAACCCAGTAAGGGGAATCATGTCGTCAGAATGTCGACCGTGTCTCCTTCTTCCTCCGATCAGAAATCATCAGCAGGAGCAGGAGGATCGGGGAATGTGATTAAACGTCAGGTTAAGGTATGAGAGATTAAAGCAAATTGCATGAAATTAAATACAACCCTAGTTGTAGTGAGGAGAGAACTAATACATGAACAAATCAAATAAGAACTAATACATGAACAAATCAAATAAGAACAATATATTTGTGTACATATAAAATAGAAATAACAAATTAGCATTTCCATAATAGAAAAGCAAAAACTCCTATACAATTTCTTATGACTTCCAAAATGAGCATTTATATTATGGACCACACACAGCATAGCATGTTTATATCACTCATGTTTATATTATGAGCATTTATTTCCATAACATTCTCTTGAGGGCAAAAGATGTTTATGATTGAGTCTATGGCTCCTATGTATAGGAAGAATTCACTAGGAGATACCTTGGGTGAGATTTCTACTTCTGCTAAAAGTAAAGATTTGGGGGCATATTTAGCAAATGATACATCTCCAAATGTTACATGTCTTCAATTATGGCTCTAACCCACAAAAACATTTTAAAGTGAGATATGACAACACTACAAGCCAAAAAGTCACATTCCAAGAGATCTTCCTTCTATGGATACTTGTCGTAGTTCACCAAATGATGAGCGAATCACTCTTGGGTAGTGAATACATCATATTTTAGAGAAAATTACTTCTAGAGCAAATTACTTCTCTTAGAGCAAATTCTTCTTTTTGAAGTCACTTTTTTGAGAGCAAATCACATCTTTGGAACTTAGTCAAATTTTTGCTAGTTTTGTAAACTTTGCTATTTTGCAGTGCTACTCTAGGCTTGCAAATTTTATTTTTATTTGTCTTTCATGGATAATTACTTGGAGGAATTATAAGGTAGTACCCAAGGTACCATAACCTTACAAAGTTTGGCCTTAGGGGCAAAACATGTTTGGAGATTATTCAATGATCAAAAAAGAAGGAAGAAAGTATTACTTCAAAAATATATAGGTACCTTTAATGCAATGAAAATATTCAAGAAATAAACCCTACCGAAAGGATTGCCAACATGCAACTTCATAGTAGATAACTTTTAATTGATCAAGATACGTATTTGATGGTCAATCAATGGGAGATTATACAAATTTTTGGTTTGATGATTGGTTGAAGTTTTATCCTCTTATCTCTAATTCAAATGGAAACCATTTAGTTGGGCTTGTCTAGCTTGTAAAGATTCAAAGGTCAAAAATAATATTAATGTGAGCAAAATCTCTAGATCATTGATACTAGTAACTTGGGTGATGGAGAGGAACTTAAATAAATAACAAATAAGAGCTAAAAGATTATTCAAGAGTTTTAAATTTCTATTCTTGCATGAAAATATAAGTTGCTTTGAACTGTATCAAAAGAGAATGGATACTCATTCAAATTGGGATATGAAGATTTAGAGAAACCAAAATTTCTTACTCGCAATGATTTCCCTTGGAAGAATGTATGGTCACTAGAGGCATTCCCTAAGGGATCAACATTCCTTTGGTAGCAATCCCAAAGTAATATACTTATAGAAGAGTGTCTACAAAGAAGAGGATGTCATGGACCTTTTAGATGTGCTTTGTATGAGAAGGATTTGAAAACGTTATACCATTTACTTCTTCATTGTCCCTTTGCTTACATCATTTAGGGATACTTAAAAAAAATATAAGAATATATTGAGAAGCTTCACAAAAATTTAAACATTTGATGGAATGTTGGATTAATTGTTTTAAAGTCATATGTGGAGCGATGATCCTACCATTATTTATTCAAATCTATGGCTTGAAAGGAATAAATAATTTTAAAAAATAAATCTCAAAATAATGCCTAGGTTTTGAAGCATATGTGGAGCGATGATCCTACCATTATTTATTCAAATTTATGGCTTGAAAGAAATAAAAAATAAAAATAAAAAAATCTCAAAATCATGCCTAGGTTTTGAACCATATTAGTCCCTCTTGTAGAATGTTTATAGACATGGTGCTCATCATAGGAAGTTTCAATGTAGAAAAGGGGTGCTAGCTTCTTGGTTGCAAGATTTGAATATACATGGAAGGGACATTTATGACAATGGAGTTAACACAAATTATTTGCTTCAATCTAATGGTAAAATAGAAATATCTAGAAACTGGGTCTATTCAAATTAATTTTGATGGTGCTTCCAAAGAAAATCTAGGAAAAGTTGGTGGAGAGGGTGTTTTTCGAAACAATGTGGGTAAAATTCTTGACTTACTCATAATCGCATGGAATTTAAATTAGTAACTATGTAGATGCTAGGGAACATCTTGTAGGGATCAAAGTTATAATTGAAAAAGGATGGAAATATATTTCAATTGAGGGGGATTTCCAAATTATCATCAATGCTAGCAACAAAAAATATACCAAGGTTGGATAAAAAGTAACATTATGATCATCAACTATTATTAGAGGCAATCTCTTAGAAATATGAGCATATCTATAGACATAGTAGTTAGAATATGGGAAAAAGAGCTATGCATCAATCACCATGCACTTAGCAAACTAGGAGGGTGGTTCCACTAATGGAATGAAAAGGACTTTCCAATTTTATGAGATATAAAGCATAATGTGGGTTTCACAAAACGTGGCTCTGAACTCTCGCCGCCAAAAGATATATACAATGGAGACCATGGCTTCTATTTATAGTTGGAGTTTACAATTGAGTTACATGAAGTGAGAAATTAATACTCCTAGTAAAAGAAAATATTTGGGGACATCTCTAACAAAGTGATGCACCACCAATTGTGACATACCTCTAAATATGCCTCTAGTAGGCTTAGAAAGCTTCCAAAATGAGTTAATGTGCCACTACATGCCAAAATATAACTCTTAAAATATTCTCGTTGAGATCCATGTCTACATTTTTACCCTTGATGAGTGATTTCTATAGGAGGTGAGCGAATTGCTCCACTTTGATAGCGATTCACTAGAATTTCCTAGTGAATTACTCCTACCAGCTAACCTGTCTACTTTGATAACAAATTTTATCAATTTTGAATTTTTTTTGTCATTTTCTAATGTTGTTCTTGGGTTTGCAAAATCTATTTTATTATGAATAATTCCTTGGAATTAGAAGGTAGTAGCCTAGCTACTATAATTATGTCTACCTCATGGGGTTACAAGCTTGACTAAGAATAGATACTTAATTTTGACTTTATCCTTGAGCATGAAATCTATAAAATAGGGATCCTTGTAAAATTTTCAAAAGTACAATTCTCCTATTTTACTTTTTATGGAAGCATCCCCAATATATTCTACCATTCATCACCTTATGATTGAATAGATGCTAGGATTTTTACCTCTCTCATAATATCTTTGTATGGATTCTCTAATAACTCACCTTATTTTTCCTGAAGTTGTTGAAGCTTGGAAAAATGGGCTCTGATTTCTTGTATTTTTATTATCTCCATTATCGACTTGGTCTTTCTCCTCTTTGAAAATCACATCAACAATATCATCATTAAGAAGCTTTAGTTGTGGGTCAAAGATATTAGTATCCTAGCAACAACTAACCCCTAGATTTATTCAATCATCTCCTATATTGGGGTTTGTATAGAGGCTAAGGTGTTCTTGTAGGCTTGCATGTCTCTCTATGCATCTAGAATCTTCTTAAGCTTCTTGACCAACTCTTTCCCATTAATCCCTAGTTGTTTTGCCTATGCTACTAACATAGTGGTGAAAAGTTATAATATTTCTTAGAATTATTCCTTTGTGGCTAGTTCATCTTTGACCTACTTGAAGGTCTCTAAGACCTAATCCAAGTTACTCTCTGCATATGTCATCTAGTGGAAGTATCATTGGGTATTTATGACTTCTTCCTTGATATTATCCGAAAGGGACTTGACCTATCAAATATCAAAAGCCTTCTTGGGATCTAAATCCATTTATGTGTGTTTTGAAACTTCTAGTTTTCCTTAAACCTACTTAATATTTTGATCTCTCATGTAAGGATTCTTAGAGTTGTTCTATCTAGATTTGCCCTTGTGCAAGTTGTTATGAGATATCCTCCAGCTACTACATGCTCTTCTCAGCCTCTAAAAGTCAGAATTTGAGGTCCTCAACTTGATTCTTTAGTTGATCCCTTTTTGAGGTGTCTTTTGTCAATACCTCATTCTCTTGTTGAGTTGGTCTTTAAAGGCCTTAAATTGTTCCACTTATACTTCAAGTTATTCATTCTTCTTCATAAATACCTTATCATTGACTATCGATCGCCAAATTTCATGGTCTCATCAATTGAAACTTGGTTCATAAGTTTGATCATATGATATGGATATGTTTGGATAATATCAAAGTAAAAAACTCTTGTCGTCAAGTCCATAGGGGAAGTTACCACCTTGGATGGGTTAGATTCTCTTGCCTTTGCAATATAGACCTTATCCTATTTTCATGTTAGCTATGAATGCATAAAAATTAGAACCTTGGAGGTCTTGTCTTTCAACTACTTATACTCCTTCCATTTCTTTGCTTTTGCAACAAGAATGTAAAATGCCTTTTAAACATCTATCTCTTTTGGCTCATAGAAAATCTTCTACATGAAGTATTGGCTTGGTCGTGTAGCCATGTTGGCTTGAGGGGGTATTTTTGTAGACTCAATCTTCTTAGTTAGAGTAGGTGACATCATAGTCTATATGAAGAGTTGCCTTGCCTATGATAGTGGATGGTATTGGTGTGTTGACATAGTTAGCTAAGAAAATTAGATGGAAATGGGAGAGAATGTAACAAAAACAAAAGGTGTTGGCTTTAAGGTTAGGTGTACTAGTATTTTAGCTAGTGGTGACACCATTAGTGAGGAGTAGATCGTGGTGAAAATGGTAGGGTGTATGTGCTAGTGGTTTAGCAATGGACCATTAGATGGATGGGTTCGAAAAAAAGGCGATGGGGTTGGTTCTAGGCTATGATGGTTAAATATGGGGCACCTATAGGAGAATCATTATGCATTAGTAGAAGATGATAGAAGCGTAGCAGAAGGGGTGGAAAGAGAAGTTATGAAAATAAAATAATAAAGTATAGCAAAAGAAGGAGAAGAAATGGAGGGTGGAATGTGAGTGGGAGTGGATATAGTAGTGGCCTTGATGCTAGTCATTTCCAACTTGAGAGGGGGTCCTCCTTGAGGGATTTTCCTCTCTTTGATTTGAGTTGTTTGTCCTTTTTGTTCTTGAGCCACTGCTACCTTATTGAATATAGACCCATAGCATTAAAAAAATATCATTCAATGGCTAATTGTTACACTCTAGAGTTGACCAAAGCTAGTATTGTTGGTGCACCAAAGATGATCATGGGCGTTGGTGCTTATCTGAGCCTTGGTGGGCTTGATGGTCTTGCATAGCCATGCTGATTTTGTTATCCCTCTTGGTACTTTTGGGATGTTTATGATCTAAAATGGCTAAAAAATTGTCATCAAATGGTCCAAATCTAGTTTGATTCTTCAATGTGCTTATCTCATACTATATTTTCTATCGTACTAGGATATTTATACCTTTGTATCCTAGCTTCCTCAAGGCCCATAGTTTCTAGTGGTTCATTTTGAAATTTGGATCAAGTTCATCCTTGAACTTGATGTAGAATGAGTTCCATTTAGATGGGTTGTTGTACCACTCCTGGATTTTATCTTCAAAGCTATTTACACTTCCCATAGTGGTGAGGGATAATTCTTCACTTGGATTGGCCTCCTTTTGAATATTATATTGCTTCTCATGCATGAAGAATCTATCCAACTTATTAGCCTTAAGGGTTATTTTAAAGGTCTCTATTGGATCATAGGATCATTGGTCTCTAAGCTACTCAACCCCCATATCTTCTAAGTTTCCTTCTATGATTTGGTGGAACTCATGTAACTTTGGAGTGATCTTCATTATTTGATACTTGAGCAAGTGGAAGGTTATCTTTTTGCCTCATAAAGTACTTTAGATCCACATAGTCAAGTTATCACACATATGCAAGGTTGAACATGTAGTCCATAATGAATATGGGGAACTCAAAGGGCATGGCTAAGAAACCATAAATGCATATGAATGGCCTTGTCCTCCCCAAGTAGAAGTATTTATCTGAGTATTCGATAAATTTCAACAACTACCATACCTCATCTAATAATCTTGGTACCTTCCTCCTAAAATTCTCCATTATCACCTTGTAAACCTCATCATAGAAATGATAGGTCTTGTCCACTTCTTGGTAGGATATATCCATGAACTCTACAACTATAAGTGGTTCTCCATTTGCCCCCACTAGTCTAACTAAAGGGTTAAAATCCAATGCTTCTTTTAGACAATGAGGAGCCAAATTAGGTATGAGGTGTAAGTGAACTTCTATTCCTCTTTGAATGCTTTTAACTCACTATCTATTTGGTTTACAATGTACTTGGTACAACCAATCATTTATGAGTACCTTGGATAGGGTTGTACTACTTGTAGCAATATAATGTGCCCCTCATAGATCTTTGCATCCATTCTTTCTCTAATCACTCTAATAATCACAAAAATTACCATCTGGGCATCCTCCTTAAAGAGTTATAATTCTAGTGAGATGCTGAAACTAGATGAAAAATTGGGTTTCTTGAGATAAGCAACTAAGAAGTCCTTGCAATAGTTACTTATACCCTTGTAGTAAAAGTGCTATGTCTTTGGGTAGGGTTATGCATAGCGGTAAATTATTATTAACTAATGAATATTTGGATTTCTAAATTTTAGAATTGATAAATATGGGGACCCTTGATCGGGGTCCATTTGCCTAAAATATTTGGGTGTAAAAAAAATTATGGGCTAGGTTGCTTCGATTTTATAATAATTTGACCATTTCAAGTTTAAATCACCAATATTATTGCCTAAATATTAATTTTTTTTGCCTTGAAATTATAAATATTTTTTTACATAAAAAATTGCTTATTAGACCACTAGTATATATACTTAATGCAACAACAATACTCCTACATCTTAAACATTGATTCTCCTCAATATGACCAATAGCAACGAAAAACAACCTGTAGCAACAAAAAATGATCTATAGGAGAACAAACAAATACTAGAACAAACAAACAGTAGCAAAACGACATAACGAAAAAATGACAAAACAAAAAAATGATAGAATGGATGATCGGTAGTAGAATGACAGAACAGACGATCAAAAATAGATGGACAGAACAAACGATTGATAATAGATTGATAGAAAAAATGATCGACAAAATAGATGATCAATAACAGATTGATAGAATGAACAATAGGCAACATATCGATAGAATGGATGATAGACAACAGATCAAAAAATAGATGATAGGCAGCAGATCGACAAAATGAACGATAGTTAGAATGAATGATAGGTAGCAAAACCAATGATAGGCAAAATGGATGACCCGATAGCTAGAATTTGTTACTGATGAGTGGTGTAAGAAATAACAAAAAGGATGAATGGTATCGTGCTTAGGAGCCATTGTGAAGTAGGGAACCTTCTAGAAGGTATAACTTTTGATCCAAAGCTTTATTTTCATTTTTTTTTTAAACCACCCATCTTGACAAGATCAACACTTTAAAATGGATCTATGATCGCTTTGGTGCTTGGTGAAATCCTCAAAAAATGCTTAGAAGACCTAAAAAATGAGCTCTGAAGTTGCTGAAGTAAGATACTTGAGAAAAAACAAGTAGAGATCTAGTAAGGGTAATGTGCATAAACCCTTAAAGGATGCTAGATCTTGGCAACCTGAAATGATGGATCTGGTAAATATTGTTGTCAGAATATTTAAGACTAAGCCTTATATAGAGGCTAAGTCTTATCACAATAATAGATGACAAATGAGCGGTAGTAGGATTTCAAAACTGATTTACCCCATTTTTATATTTTTTGGTGGAAAAAAGGCAATTCACCATGTTTTCTACATGAGTTTGGACACTTTTCATCTGTATTTCAAAACTGGTTTACCCCATTTTTATAAATACATTTTGGGGTCGATCCCTTATGCATAACCCTATCTTAGGGTTGTAGGATACCCACATAGTTGGATCATCTCTCATATTAGTATTTTCTTGATCTCTCCATCTCTGATGTAAAATGACTCATTACTCCATTAAGTGGGTCTAATGCTTCTCCCTAATGGGTCATACCTCTTAGCATAAACTTCCAGTAACTTTAGACAACTCCACACTTGAGGCACCAAATTCATGGCTAACCTAAATGTCTAGATCTGACTTATGCTCTTGGAATCAATTTGTGGGCCCAATTTGAAACTCTTTAGTACCTCTATATTGAATTTCCCTATGGTATATTTGTATTTCACCTTCTCTATCCTCATATAATGGTCTTCAAATAATTATTCTAGTATTTTAGGAGAAGGAGATGACCACCTATTTCTTTTGCATCTCTTTTTATTATGCTTATCGTTTGATAGCTCAACCACTTGTGGTAAGATTGGAATGGGTGAAGGTTGAGTAGATGTAGGGGGGATAGTAGTGGAAAGTAGTGATGTAGGATTAAAATCTTGCATGGAGGGACCTTTGGATGTGGATGAGGTGTCCATGATGTATGGGAAGATGAAGGATGAATTATAGGCACTTGGAATTTTTTTTGTGAAGTGTTGGTGTTTTGAGTGTTTTTCTAGCATTTTTTAGTATTTCACTTCATAAACCAAATGGTTCTCTCTACTAGAAGGTGCTTTGTAAAATCTCAATCTTGGAGCAATTTGCTCATTAAGTTAAGTGATTCACTTGTAGAGACAAGAAACTCACTTACTTTTTGAGGACTTGGAATTTGAATAATTCACTCGCTAGGTAGGACTTGCAAGTTTTTTATTCTTGAAGATAGCTATGTAGAAGGATTGGGCTACTAACTTAAAGGAGTGAAAGAATCATTAAGAAGAAATTATGTCATAATTTTCTTAATACCAAATGTTTAGGCTTAGAGGTAGTTGGCCCTAGACATTCCTTTTTCCAATGAAATATTTTTTTGAAAAAGGGCCTATGGCACTCAACCTAAAGCTTTAATTGCTTAAAATAAGGCTTGAGAGGAGGCTAATTATGTACACAATGCACATAGTCTATAGTGTGTGGATTGTTGTGTACAAGTAGTAGAGTGGATTGGGCATGGGTTGTGGCTTTGTGCAATGTGAGCTTGAGTGAATCAATAATTGTAATCACTAAGTGTGATGCAAATAAGGGAGCCTTTGCATAGGTCCGTTAGGGTAGGACAATAAACCTACACAAGACTATTTATATTGTCTAGTTATTTTCCACTACCTCAACTAACTCTAGAAAACTCTAGACTTGTGACACTAGATTCATTGCCAATCCCAAAATCCATATCTTGTTGAAGCTTTAGGTGTCAATTTGAGGCCCTAGGTTGAATATTCAAAGGGCCTCCTTCCTTACTTGCCTAGTTAGATGAGTGTAATTGCATTTCTCCACTCTTCAATATGGGTCATCATAGTACTTCTTTGATCTCTCTAGATGAGGGGATCCTTATATCTTCCTCTTCCTTCTTTTCTTTCTCTACACTAGGCTTCTTGATGTTCTGGTTGTTAGCAAATGGGCCCTCTATATTTCCTAGAATTATATTCATATATAATCTCATTCAATCACAATAACACCAATATTGTAAAATAAAAAAAAAATACTAATAATAAATCATTATTACATTCAAAATCGTTACACAACATAGAGCTTTACCATCAATATATAATCTCACATGAGACTTTTCAATACATCTAACTTTTTCTCTCCTCAAACTCATGGGGGACTTAACCTTTTATATGCCTTTCTTACATAATGATAAAGTATTTCATGATTACATAACTTACTACTTCTAAATTTTGACACATCACACATGATTCTTCACTTACACATATGATACCTCATAACTCACACATGCACACATGACACCTTTCACTCATAACTCACACTTGCACACATGACACCTTTTACTCATAACTCACACTTCATTAACTTGACACCTACTATTGACACACTTCCTAATCTAAATATTTACAATGGTACTCAAGGTACCAAATAATGTAATACCACCAACACCCTCTCGTATTACATTATTTAGTGTGAAGGCTTTTGCCTTCAATATCTAATGCTTATTCCTCTTTCTTCGTCCCTTTGCTTTATGCTTATTTTCCTTGGTCTTGGTATTTTTCTTCTATTTATTTAAACTATTTCATGTTCCTCTTACATTTCTTAACAAATCATCATAATAATATGATTCATGTTCTTCATTACTATTGTCTCTACTACTGCCTAATTTGTTATCAAGACTTATAATGTAAAAATTCACTATCTTCACATTCATTGTCAATTGATTTTGTATTATGATCCTTGTTACCATTTGAAGACTTTGTCTTTTTTATATTTTCCTTCAATGTTCAAGTCCTTTTGAACAGATAATTCTTTTTTCTTTTTATAAACTTCTAGAGAGAGTAATGCCATAAATGATATTTTCCCCACATGAATAGGTACCATAATTGTATCTTTGGAGTTTTCACTTGCTTCAATTAGTTTTGTGCTTAGATAATCTTCAAGTGTTTCAAATTGTTCATATTTGGATTCTCTGTAAAATATTTGTAAGACCCTCTTTAATTTTATTGATACATATTTTTGTTTTCCAACATTCTCTATCATGCTTTGTGTGCAATGTTTTAGATTTTTCAACATCTCCTCACTATCCTCTAATAATGCATTTTGAATAATTTCTTCCATGTTGATTTGTTCTTTGAACTATTTTCTAAATATATTTTCGTTCTTCAAATATTTATTGTCCTTTCAATGAATCCTTCATAATATTCTTCTTACTATATCTCCAATATTCAAATTTTGATCAATTTATTTCAAAATTTCAAATTCAATTCATTTTCAACTTATAACTCCCAAATTTTAATTTCAAATTCTTCCTTCTTTATATATAAAAAATATCCACCAATTTTAAACTTCAATTTTTTTTATATCTCCCTAATATTTAATTTCATAATTTCATTTCTTCTTCAAATGTCAATTTCATTTCCCATTTAATTCATTCTTTTCAAAATATTTTTAAAACCTTATTTCTTCCAAATTTGTTCCTTTAACTAAAAATACCTTATACCTCCTGAAATCTCAAAAATAAAATATCCCTTTAAATTATGTGCTCAAAATATAACTCAAATGCACCCTTAATACTCTTCAAGTCAAAAATATTACCTCAATATGGCACCATATTCCTTCTCAATTTGAATTTTGCATTAATCGATTTAGGGTATCTAAGAATCGTTACACAAAATGCTCATATTTTAAGTCTCCCTTCTATATAGATGTTTTAGGCATTATGTCTACACCTTCAATGTTTTCTAATTCTCACACCTTTATGATCTCATCCTTTTGAAGCATCTCAATTTGTCTACTCTTGTTCAGGTTCCAAATGCTCGATCTCCCTTCAGCCTCAATTTACTAAGCTCAAGTTCTAAGATTTCAATATTTTTTTTTTTTACTTTAATAAAATGTTTAATGTTTGTCCAGATCCAATCTTATTGTGCTTAGGTTTTAGGCTTTCAATGTTTGTTTGGCTCCAATCAGGCTTTCCATGTTTATCCAAATCTAATCTTACTACGCTTTCATTCCATGATTTCAATATTCATTTGGTTTCCATATTCACTTTAATATTTTGTATGTTCCTTTGCTTCATTTAACGTTCCTCTCAAGCTCTTGAATATACGCCTTTAGATGTGGCTTCAACTTGCTCCTTCCTTTTAGATGTCTCTCCTCAGATAACTTCACCTCCAAAAATTCTCCAATCAATTACTTCCAAAATCTAGTAGCTCTCATTATCTCACATTCTTTAAATTCCTTATTCATATGTTCTCCACTCCAATAGCTCCTTACGTTATCTCAGTGTTATTCTTCATCTCCTTCAATATTTTTTTTCTCACTCCTTCAAATTCACACTAGAGTCTAGTTCTAGCTATTCTCCAATCTCCTTCAATCTCCTTCTATAATAGCTTCCTCTTTATCCATCCTAGATAAAGCTTACTAAAGTGGCTCTGATACCATTGTTAGAAAATGGACCCAAATATCACAGGTCTATATATTCCAAGATTGTATAATCACATATAATCTCATTCAATCACAATAACACTAATATTGAAAAATAAAAAGTTTTATTGATAATAAATCATTGATACATTCAAAATCATTACATAGCATAGAGCTTTGTCATAAATATATAACCTCACATAAGACTCTTCAATACACCTAAATTTTGCTCTCCTCAAACTCACAAGAGATGTAACCTTTCATATGTCTTTCTTACATAATGATAAAGTCTCTCATGATTATATAACTTCCTACTTCTAATCTTGACACATCACACATGATTCTTCACTTACACATATAATACCTCATAAATTATACATGCACACATGATACCTTTCACTCATAAATCTCTCACACACATGACACCTTTCACTCATAACTCAAACTTGATTACATGACACACAAACACACTTCATAACTTGACACCTACTATTGACACGCTTCCTAATATAAATATTTACAATGACACTCGAGGTACTAAATAATGTAATCTGCCAACACTATCTTCCTCCAATGTGATCTGAATAGGTAAAAGTGGTATGACAATGGGTGGACAAGCAATGGTGGAAGGTGAAAAGATAGTTGTGCTTCTAGTAGTTAAGGGATGGTGGATATGGAAGTGGTTTTCATGGTGATAAAAGGGTAAAAAATGGGTGAAATGGTGAAAATTTAGAAAAAGGGACAAATTTAGCCATATTGGGGAAGGAGTGTTTCGCTTACAATTTGTTAACACACAGAGAGTAATTCACTTACTTAAAATGCTTGGAAATGTTAGTAAAGGAAAGTGATTCACTTAAGAACATTGATCAATTAGCTCAAGAAAATATAGTGATTCACTTGTTGGAGGAGCGCTATCAAGTAGGAAAGAAAGAGTGATTCAACATAGAGGCTAAGTGGTTTGCTTGGTACTTTTGAATGATTTTCTCATGTTATTATACATAGAAAAAAATTGTTGGTTTTTGAAAAGGGTTTGATTGGTTTTGTATGAATCACTTTAAAAATAGAAGGTTGGTACCAAGTATTAAGCTTGGTGCTTCAAGAAAACCACTCAAGGTAGGGATCCCATTGAGCTTGACCTAGCTAAGGGTTCATGCACTTTGTAATGAAAGGAGGTAAGTTGCTTCTCTATTAATTCTTATAGTTTGACAAATATGAATAAGGAGAAAAGTAGGGAAATGGGATTTATAGCCCTCAATCCTCATAAGCCTTCCTTACCTACACCCTATTGTGTCTTGTGTGAGGGCCATATGGGTAGTTATCAACCTATGGAAGGTTGAATTGCCTACTTAAGTGGCCCAATTTCATGGCACGGGTTAGGTGGGATCATACCTTGTACTTGCAATTAACTTGATCATGAAATATGAGTGATTTGATAAATATAACAATTTGAAATAATTAGGTAAATTGACAAAGGAGACAAGAGAAACACTATTTATAGAAGTAAGAGAAGAGAGAATACTCATTGAACTACTAGCTTCCACTATGTATATATGTACATATTCGTTTGGCCAAAATTCTTGTCACGAAATTGAGCAAAGTTGTTATCCATTCATGAAATAGGAAACATTACTCCTTATATACAAGTAATCTCGTATGTTTTTGGTCCCATAGTCTTAACAATTTGGTAGTGTCCACTCCTTAAGAAATCATTTTTTTTAGTGTACTCCTAGTTTTTCTCGACCCTCATCCCATTTGGATACAAAGTCTCCTTCTTTGTGTTCGACTTTCATGGATCCTTTATTAAACCATATTTTGACTACTTGATGTTGCATGATCTTCTTGAATACCTTTTCTCTTTCTTCCTCTAGGGCTAGTAGCACATTTAACCTTGTTTTCTTGGGTTTGATATTAATCTCCTCTAATTTGAGTTGTAATATTTGGAGGTAAAGGAGATCTAAATTGATCAACAACATGACCTCCTTGCCATAAACTAGTTTGTAATGGGATGATCCAGTGGATGCTTTTGATGTTAATCTATCTTCCCATAATGTCTTATGCAACTTAATATACTAGGCCCTTTGTGACTCTGAGATGATTCTTTTCAGGATTCTTATAATGTTCTTGTTAGTTGATTCAGCTAATCCATTACCTTAAGGATAGCATTTGGATAATATCTAGAATAAGAATATGTACCTTAGCTCCCTTAAAGTAGGTGGCATTATCTATGACTATGGTGGCAGGTGTTTTGAACCTAGGAATGATATCTTCTAGCAATTGAACCATCATTCCTAATAAGTTACTTTGGATATGATTGTTTCAACCCATTTGGTGAAATAATCCACGACAGTGAGGTTCCATTCATGTCTTGCACTTGATAGTGCATTGATTTTGTCTACAAAATATAGGCCCCATTGTTAAAAATGTTTGGTCATAATGACAAGCATTAAGGGTATTGAAGCCCTTATTTTTTTTCCTTTGAACATACAACATAATTTGCAATATTTGACTCACTAATAGAAATTGTTGAAAATGGTGGGTCAATAGTATCCAACTCTTAAAATATTGTGAGATGTGTGCATAGATTAATACCCTTATTCATCATGGTATTACTTGATTAAGGACCCCATATTTTCTTTTTCTATGCGATAAAGTAGAATGCCATCATATCCTTTTCTAAATAAGACATCGTCTAGCCAATGATAATGTATCATTTTTTGTCTGAATCAAGATCTTTCCTTAGTTATTAGCCCTTTTGGTACCTACCCTATAGCCATATATCTACACATATCACTCATCCATATAGTCCCATTTTCTATATCTATCTCTTTTACTAGAGTAACTTGATATTCAGAGATAGTCCTTGCCAACCTTTCACATAAATCTCTTTGCCTGATTGGTTTGGTGTGTTTGATCTCAATATCAAATTCCTAAATATTATTGATCCACCTAGCCTCTTTTTGTTTAATTTTCCATATAATATAAAAGATAAGACATTAGGTATACTACAAAGATGGTAGTCTTGCTCTTTGATAGATAGTATTTAAACTTCTTGAAAACCTTCATAATGGATAATACCAAATTTTTTATCAAGGTATATTCCTCTTCATAGTTATGAAGGGTTTGACTCATGAAATAGATAGGATGTTCATCATCTTTATCATTATTTTGTATTAAGATGATTGTTATGCTTTCATATATACCAAAAATATACAACCTAATTTTTTTATAGAAATATAGGTTGATTAGGATTGGAGCTTTGGTGTGTTAGGTTGTGGAGTCTGATCTTGGCTAAAATTAAGTTTTTTCTAATTATATAAAGAAAAATAAAAGCAAAAAGCCCAAAAAAAGAAAAAAGCTAAGAAAGCAAAAAGGATAAAAAAATATATATTTAAAGATAAAAAAATATGGTCTATGGTTAAAAAATATATATATATTGTAATAATTCTATATATTTGAGTATCTTGTTTATGGGAAGTATATAGGATTGTGCATCTCTTGTAGAGAGAGTAGAAATATTGGTATAGAGCTTGATGCAAGGGTGTTTGCATGTTAAATTACTGTTAGAGTAATTATGTGGAGATGTTAGTGTTTTGAAGAGGAATTTACAACTGGTTGTGTTGCAGGATTACTCCCTTTAGAGATTGTATTGGTGTTAATACAAAGGACTAGTGTTGGGTGAACCACGTTATATGTTGTGTTTTATCTTGTATTGCATGTTTATGTTCTTCTTATGTGATGGTTAATCATTTTTGTTGTTACTGATTAAGTTGCTTGCTTCAAGAATTCTTTTTGTTTATATAGTGAATCCTAACAATTGGTATTAGAGCGAGGTTGGGATTCAGGATTGAGTGGGATTGACTTTAGTGGGAGCTATGGCAGAATAAGGGAAGTTCGAGCTATGGCAGAATAAGGGAAGTTCAGAGTGGAGAAATTCAATGGCAAGAACTATCAACTGTGGAATATGCAGATGGAGGATTATCTGTATTAGAAATATCTCTATCTACCTTTGGAAGGTAAACCGAAGCAACCATTAAGCATGTCAGATGAGAAGTGGGCTCTTCTAGAAAGGAAGGCATTGGGTACTATCCGTTTGTGCCTTGCAGATTCGGTGGCATTCAACATTTCAGAGGTGAAGACTACAAAGGATTTTATGGACACACTAAAAAGGTTGTATGAAAATCCCTCGGCTTCAAATAAAGTTTTTCTAATGAAGCATCTTTACAATTTGAAAATATCAGAAGGTGGATCTGAAGCTAGTCATTTAAATGATTTCAATATAGTTGTTAGTCAGTTAGCCTAGGTTAATATTAAAATTGAGGAATATATGAAGGCCATTCTATTCCTGTGTTCATTACCTGATAGTTGGGAGAGCTTGGTAATGGATATTAGCAATGGTACTCATTTTTGGTATTCTTTTTTTTGATGATGCAGTGAGTGCAGTCCTTAGTCATGAAATGCAAAGGAAGAGCACAAAAGTATCATCATCTGGTATAGCATTGATTTCTAGAGAAAAATAGAAGACAAGAGGAGTAAATTCGAGGAACCGTGAAGAGCAAGGTGGATCCAAATCCAAAGGAAATATGGTATGCTAGCATTGCGGCAAGAAGGGGTATCTGAAGAAATATTGTTGGTATCAAAATGGATATGGAGGAGAAGCAAACATAGCAGATGAAAAAGAGGATTTAATCCTTTCAACAGTGGGAACTGGGAGACATGTCCAGGAATATGGACATGGCTCAAGATTTATTGTATGATTTTTCAGGATGGAACACATAATATGGTTATAGCTTTACATCATTGCGATTCCAAATCCCTAAGTTGGAAGGTAATTCCACACTCAGGGAGTGTGCTTTCAAATCTAGTCAAATCCATATTGTGTGTGTGCATGCTATGGATCATCCATAGTATGTAGATCTTGCCATGGTCGTGATGTTTGATCCACCATGATACAAAGTAATTTTGAGGATGTTGTTATTATCACTAATTTGTGGTAGAGATATTGTGTGTTTCTTGTTGATCACAGGATAAAAGTGTGTGGATAACACTAGCCCAATGTGATGGTTAAGAGCATGGTTACATCAATCTGGAGGAGTTGGCATTCCTTGTTTGGCTTAAAAATGTTCTTTGGCGGATGCAACATCGGTAGAGTTGTTGTGGATCAATCTCTAATTGGGAGATTGTTAGGTTATGGAGTCTGATCTTGGCTAAAATTAAGTTTTTTCTTAATTGTATAAAGAAAAAGAAAAGCAAAAAGCCCAAAAAAAGAAAAAATTCAAGAAAGCAAAACAGATAAAAAAAGATAGATTTAAATATAAAAAAACATGGTTTATAATTAAAAAAAAGAACTATTGTAATAATTCTATATATTTGAGTATCTTGTTTATGGGAAGTATATAGGATTGTGCATCTCTTGTAGAGAGATTAGGAAGCTTGGTATAGAACTTGATGTAAGGGTGTTTGCATGTTAAATTACTGTTAGAGTAATTGTGTGGAGATGTTGGTGTTTTTAAGAGGAATTTGCAGCTGGTTGTGTTGAAGGATTACTCCCTTCAGAGATTGTATTGGTGTTAATACAAAGGACTAGTGTTAGGTGAACCACGTTATATGTTGTGTTTTATCTTGTCTTGCATGTTTATGTTATTATTCTGTGAGGTTAATCATTTATGTTGTTATTGATTAAGTTGCTTGCTTCAATAATTATTTTTGTTTATATAGTGAATCCTAAAAATTGGTATCAGAGCGAGGTTGGGATTCATGATTGAGTGGGAGCTTGACTTGAGTGGGAGCTATGGAAGAAGAAGGCAAGTTGAGAGTAGAACATTCAATGGCCATAACTATCAGTTGTGGAATATGTAGATGGGGAATTATCTGTATCAGAGAGATCTCTATATACCTTTGGAAGGTAAAGAAAAGCAATCGTTAAGCATGTCAGATGAGGAGTGGGATCTTCTAGATAGGAAGGCATTGGGTACTATCCGTTTGTGCCTTGCAACTTCAGTGGCATTCAATATTTCAGAGGTGAAGACTACAAAGGATCTTATGAACACACTAAAAAGGTTGTATGAAAATCCCTCAGATTCAAATAAAGTTTTTCTAATGAAGCATATTTACAATTTGAAAATGTCAAAAGGTGGATCTGTAGCTAGTCATTTAAATGATTTCAATGCGGTTGTTATTCAGTTAGCCTCGGTTAATATTAAAATTGAGGAAGAGATGAAGGCCATTCTATTCCTATGTTCATTACCTTATAGTTGGGAGAGCTTAATGGCTATTAGCAATGGTAATATTTCTAGTATTATTTTTTTTGATGATGTAGTGAGTGCAGTCCTTAGTGATGAAATGCGAAGGAAGAGCATGGAAGAATCATCATATGGTGTAGCATTGATTTCTAGAGAAAAATAGAATACAAGATAATTGACTTCGAGGAACCGTGAAGAGCAAGGTGAATCCAAGTCTAAAGGAAATATGGTGTGCTAACATTATAGCAAGAAGGGACATTTGAAGAAAGATTGATGGTATCAAAATGAATATGGAGGAGAAGAAAACCTAGCAGATGAAACAGAGGATTTGATCCTTTAAGTAGTGGGAACTGGGAGACATGTCCAGGAAGATGAACATGGCTCATGATTAATTGTATGATTTTTCAGGATGGAACACATAATATGGTTATAGCTTTAGATCATTGCGACCCCAAGTCCCTAAGTTGGAAGGTAATTCCACACTCGGGAAGTGTGCTTTCAAAGCTAGTGGTAAAGCCAAATTATGTGTGTGCATGCTATAAGTCATCCATAGTATGTATATCTTGCCATGGTGGTGATATTTTATTCACCATGATACAAAGTAATTTTGAGGATTTTGTTATTATCACTAATTTGTGGTAGAGAGATTGTGTGTTGCTTGTTGATCATAGGATAAAAGTGCGTGGATGACACTAGTCTGGTGTGATGGTTAAGAGCATGGTTACAACAATATGGAGGAGTTGACATTCCTTTTTTGGCTTAAAGATGTTCTTTGATGGATGCAACAACGGTAGAGTTGTTGTGGATCAGTCTCCAAGTGGGAGATTGTTAGGTTGTGGAGTTTGATCTTGGTTGAAATTAAGTTTTTTCTAATTGTATAAAGAAAAAGAAAATCAAAAAGCCCAAAAAAATCAAAAAGCAAAGAAAGCAAAAAGGATAAAAAAATATAGATTTAAATATAAAAAACATGGTCTATGGTTAAAAAAAAAAATATTGTAATAATTCTATATATTTGAGTATCTTGTTTATGGGAAGTGCATAGGATTGTGCATCTCTTGTAGAGAGAGTAGGAAGCTTGGTATAGAGCTTGATGCAAAGGTGTTTGCATGTTAAATTATTGCTAGAGTAATTGTGTGGAGATGTTGGTGTTTTGAAGAGGAATTTACAGTTGGTTGTGTTGCAGGATTACTCCCTTCAGAGATTGTATTGGTGTTAATACAAAGGACTGGTGTTGGGTGAACCACGTTATATGTTGTGTTTTATCTTGTCTTGCATGTTTATGTTATTCTTCTGTGATGGTTAATCATTTCTATTGTTATTGATTAGGTTGCGTGCTTCAAGAATTATTTTTGTTTATATAGTGAATCCTAACAATTGGTATCAGAGCGAAGGAATATCTGTATCAGAAATATCTCTATCTACCTTTGGAAAGTAAAGTGAAGCAACAATTAAGCATGTCAGATGAGAAGTGGGCTCTTCTAGAAAGGAAGGCATTTGGTGATATCCGTTTGTGCCTTGCAACTTCAATGGCATTCAACATTTCAGAGGTGAAGACTACGAATGATCTTATCGACACACTGAAAAGGTTGTAAGAAAATACCTCGGCTTCAAATAAAGTTTTTCTAATGAAACATATTTACAATTTCAAAATATCATAAGGTGGATCTGTATCTAGTCATTTAAATGATTTCAATACGATTGTTAGTTAGTTAGCCTTAGTTAATATTAAAATTGAGGAAGAGATGAAGGCCATTCTATTCCTGTGTTCATTACCTGATAGTTGGGAGAGCTTGGTAATGGCTATTAGCAATGGTACTATTTTTGGTATTATTTTTTTTGATGATGTAGTGAGTGCAGTCCTTAGTAATAAAATACAAAGGAAGAGCACGAAAGAACCATCAACTGGAGTAGCATTGATTTCCAGAGGAAAACAAAATACAAGAGGAATGAATTAGGGGAACCGTGAAGACCAAGGTGGATCCAAGTCCAAAGGAAAGATGGTGTGCTGGAATTGCGGCAAGAAGGTGCAACTCAAGAAATATTGTTGGTCTCGAAATGGAGATGGAGGAGAAGCAAACATAGCAGATGAAAAATAGAATTTGATCCTTTCAGAAGTGGGAACTAGGAGACATGTCCAGGAAGATGGACATGGGTCAAGATTTTTTGTATGATTTTTTAGGATGGAACACATAATATGGTTATAGATTTAGATCATTGCGACCTCAAGTACCTAAGTTGGAAGGTAATTCCACACTCGGGGAGTGTGCTTTCAAAGCTAGTGGCAAAGCCATATTGTGTGTGTGCATGCTAGGGGTCATCCATAGTATGTAGATCTTGCCATGGTGGTGATGTTTGATTCACCATGATACGAAGTAATTTTGAAAATGTTGTTATTATCACTGATTTGTGGTAGAGAGATTGTGTGTTGCTTGTTGATCACAGATCAAAAGTACGTGGATGACACTATTCCAGTGTGATGGTTTAGAGTATGGTTACAACAATATGGAGGAGTTGACATTCCTTTTTTGGCTTAAAGATATTCTTTTACAGATGCAACAACGATAGAGTTGTTGTGGATCAGTCCCCAAGTGGGAGATTGTTAGGTTGTGGAGTCTGATCTTGGCTAAAATTAAGTTTTTTTCTAATTGTATAAAGAAAAAGAAAAGCAAAAAGCCCAAAAAAAGAAAAAAAAGCAAAGAAATAAAAAACATAGTTTATAATTTAAAAAAACAAACTATTTTAATAATTCCATATATTTGAGTATCTTGTTTATGGGAAGTATATAGGATTGTGCATATCTTGTAGAGAGTGTAGGAAGCTTGGTATAGAGCTTTGTGCAAGGGTGTTTGCATGTTAAATTATTGTTAGAGTAATTGTGTGGAGATACTGGTGTTTTGAAGAGGAATTTGCAGTTGGTTGTGTTGCAGGATTACTCCCTTCAGATATTGTATTGGTGTTAATACAAAAGACTGGTGTTGGGTGAACCATGTTATATGTTGTGTTTTTTCTTGTCTTGCATATTTATGTTCTTCTTATATGATGGTTAATCATTTCTTCTGTTATTGATTAAGTTGCTTTCTTCAAGAATTCTTTTTGTTTATATAGTGAATCCTAACAATTGGTATCATAACGAGGTTGAAATTTAAAATTGAGTGGGAGCTATGGTAAAAGAAGGGAAGTTCAAAGTGGAGAAATTCAATGGCCATAACTATCAGCTGTGGAAGATGTAGATCGAGGATTATCTGTATTAGAAAGATCTCTATCTACCTTTGGAAGGTAAAGTGAAGCAACTATTAAGCATGTTAGATGAGGAGTGGGCTCTTCTATACAAGAAGGCATTGGGTACTATCTGTTTGTGCCTTGCAGCTTCAGTGGCATTCAACATTTCAGAGGTGAAGACTACGAAGGATCTTATGGACACACTAAAAAGGTTGTATGAAAATCCCTCAACTTCAAATAAAGTTTTTCTAATGAAGCATCTTTACAATTTGAAAATGCCAGAAGGTGGATCTATAGCTAGTCATTTAAATGATTTCAATATAGTTGTTAGTCAGTTAGCCTCGGTTAATATTAAAATTGAGGAAGAGATGAAGGTCATTCTATTCCTGTGTTCATTACCTGATAGTTGGGAGAGCTTGGTAATGGCTATTAGCAATGGTACTATTTTTGGTATTCTTTCTTTTGATGATGTAGTGAGTGCAGTCCTTAGTCATGAAATGCAAAGGAAGAGCATGAAAGAATCATCATCTGGTGTAGTATTGATTGCCAAAGAAAAATAGAAGACAAGACGAGTGAATTTGGGAAACCGTGAAGAGCAAGGTGGATCTAAGTCCAAAGGAAAGATGGTGTGCTGACATTGCGGCAAGAAGGGGCATTTGAAGATGGAGGAGAAGCAAATATAGCAGATGAAAAAGAGGATTTGATCCTTTTAGCAGTGGGAACTAGGAGACATGTCCAAGAATATGGACATGGCTCATGATTTATTGTATGATTTTTTAGGATAGAACACATAATATGGTTATAGCTTTAGATCATTGTGACCCCAAGTCCCTAAGTTGAAAGGTAATTCCACACTCGGGGAGTGTGCTTTCAAAGCTAGTGGCATAGCTATATTGTGTGTGTGCATGCTATGGGTCATAGTATGTAGATCTTGCCATGGTGGTGATGTTTTATTCACCATGATACAAAGTAATTTTGAGGATGTTATTATTATCACAGATTTGTGGTAGAGAGATTGTGTGTTGCTTGTTGATCACAGGATAAAAATTCATGGATGACACTAGTACGGTGTGATGGTTAGGAGCATGGTTACAATAATCTGGAGGAGTTGACATTCATTGTTTGGTTTAAATATGTTCTTTGGCGGATGCAACAATGGTAGAGTTGTTGTGGATCAGTCTCCAAGTGGGATATTGTTAGGTTGTGGAGTATGATCTTGTCTAAATTAAGTATTTTCTAATTGTATAAAGAAAAAAAGAAAAAAACCCCCAAAAAAAAATCCAAGAAAACAAAAAGGATAAAAACAAAATAGATTTAAAGATAAAAAAATATGGTTTATGGTTTAAAAAAAAAACTATTGTAATAATTCTATATATTTGAGTATCTTGTTTATGGGAAGTATATAGGATTGTGCATCTCTTGTAGAGAGAGTAGGAAGCTTGGTATAGAGCTTGATGCAAGGGTGTTTGCATGTTAAATTACTGTTAGAGTAATTATGTGGAGATGTTGGTGTTTTGAAGAGGAATTTGCAGCTAGTTGTGTTGTAGGATTACTCCCTCCAGAGATTGTATTAGTGTTAATACAAAGAACTGGTGTTGGGTGAACCATGTTATATGTTATGTTTTATCTTATCTTGTATGTTTATGTTCTTCTTCTGTGATGGTTAATCATTTATGTTGTTACTGATTAAGTTGCTTGCTTCAAGAATTCTTTTTGTTTATATAGTGAATCCTAACAATTGGTATCAAAGTGAGGTTGGGATTCAGGATTGAGTGGGAGCTTGACTTGAGTGGGAGCTATGGCAGAAGAAGGGAAGTTCAGAGTGGAGAAATTCAATGGCCAGAACTATCAGCTGTGGAAGATATAGATGGAGGATTATCTGTATCAGAAAGATCTCTATCTACCTTTGGAATGTAAAGTGAAGAAACCGTTAAACATGTCAGATGAGGAGTGGGCTCTTCTAGACAGGAAGACATTGGGTACTATCTGTTTGTGCCTTGCAGCTTCAGTGGCATTCAACATTTTAGAGGTGAAGACTACAAAGGATCTTATGGACACACTAAAAAGGTTGTATGAAAATCCCTCGGCTTCAAATAAAGTTTTTCTAATGAAGCATCTTTACAATTTGAAAATGTTAGAAGGTGGATTTGCAGCTAGTCATTTAAATGATTTTAATAATTATGTTAGTTAGTTAGCCTTAGTTAATATTAAAATTAAGGAAGAGATGAAGGTCATTCTATTCCTGTGTTCATTACCTGATATTTGGGAGAGGTTGGTAATGGCTATTAGCAATGGTACTGTTTCTGGTATTCTTTTTTTTGATGATGTAGTGAGTGTAGTCCTTAGTAATAAAATGCAAAGGAAGAGCACGAAAGAACCATCATCTGGAGTAGCATTGATTTCCAAAGGAAAACAAAAGACAAGAGGATGAATTCGGGGGACCGTGAAGACCAAGGTGGATCCAAGTCCAAAGGAAAGATGGTGTGCTGGAATTGCAGCAAGAAGGTGCAACTGAAGAAAGATTGTTGGTCTCGAAATGGAGATGGAGGAGAAGCAAACATAGTAGATGAAAAATAGAATTTGATCTTTTCAAAAGTGGGAACTGAGAGACATGTCCTGAAAGATGGACATGGCTCAGGATTTTTTGTATGATTTTTTAGGATGGAACACATAATATGGTTATATCTTTAGATCATTGTGACCCCAAGTCCCTAAGTTGAAAGTTAATTCCACACTCAGGGAGTGTGCTTTCAAAGCTAGTGGCAAAGACATATTGTGTGTGTGCATGCTATGGGTCATCCATAGTATGTAGATCTTGCCATGATGGTGATGTTTGATTCACCATGATACAAAATAATTTTGAGAATGTTGTTATTATCACTGATTTGTGGTAGAGAGATTGTGTGTTGCTTGTTGATCACAGGATAAAAGTGTGTGGATGACACTAGTCCAGTGTGATGGTTTAGAGCATGGTTACAACAATTTGGAGGAGTTGACATTCCTTTTTTATCTTAAAGATGTTCTTTGGCGGATGCAATAGTGGTAGAGTTGTTGTGGATCAGTCTCCAAGTGGAAGATTGTTAGGTTGTGGAGTCTGATCTTGGCTAAAATTAATTTTTTTCTAATTGTATAAAGAAAAAGAAAAGCAAAAATCCCAAAAAAAGCAAAAAGCCAAGAAAGCAAAAAAGATAGATTTAAAGATAAAAAAACACGGTCTATGGTTAAAAACAAAACTATTGTAATAATTCTATATATTTGAGTATCTTGTTTTTTGGAAGTATATAGGATTATGCATCTCTTGTAGAGAGAGTAGGAAGCTTGGTATAGACCTTGATGCAAGGGTGTTTGCATGTTAAATTACTGTTAGAGTAATTATGTGGAGATGCTGGTTTCTTGAAGAGGAATTTGGAGCTGGTTGTGTTGCAGGATTACTCCCTTTAGAGATTGTATTGGTGTTAATACAAAGGACTGGTGTTGGATGAACCATGTTATATGTTATGTTTTATCTTGTCTTGCATGTTTATGTTCTTATTCTATGATGGCTAATCATTTCTACTGTTACTGATTAAGTTGTTTGCTTCAAGAATTATTTTTGTTTATATAGTGAATCCTAACAATTGGTATCAAAGCGAGGTTGGGATTCAAAATTGAGTGGGAGCTTGACTTGAGTGGGAGCTATGGCAGAAGAAGGGAAGTTTAGAGTGGAGAAATTCAATGGCCAGAACTATCAGCTGTGGAAGATGCAGATGGAGGATTATTTGTACCAGAATGATCTCTATATACCTTTGGAAGGTAAAGCGAAGCAACTGTTAAGCATTTCAGATGAGGAGTAGGCTCTTCTAGATAGGAAGGCATTGGGTACTATCCGTTTGTTCCTTGCAGCTTCAGTGGCATTCAATATTTCAGAAGTGAATACTACGAAGGATCTTATGGACACACTAAAAAGGTTGTATGAAAATCCCTCGGCTTCAAATAAAGTTTTTCTAATGAAGCATCTTTACAATTTGAAAATTTTATAAGGTGGATCTGTAGCTAGTCATTTAAATGATTTCAATATGGTTGTTAGTCAGTTAGCTTCGGTTAATATTAAAATTGAGGAAGAGATGAAAGCCATTCTATTCCTGTGTTCATTACCTGATAGTTGGGAGAGCTTAATGGCTATTAGTAATGGTACTATTTATAGTATTATTTTTTTTTATGATGTAGTGAGTGTAGTCCTTAGTGATGAAATGCGAAAGAAGAGCACGGAATAATCATCATATGGTGTAGCATTGATTGCCAGAGAAAAATAGAAGACAAGAGGAGTGAATTCAGGGAACCGTGAAGAGCAAGGTAGATCCAAGTCTAAAGGAAATATGGTGTGTTGGCATTGTAGCAAGAAGGGGTATCTGAAGAAAGATTGATGGTCTCGAAATGGAGATGGAGGAGAAGAAAACATAGCAGATGAAAAAGAGTATTTGATACTTTTAGTAGTGTGAACTAGGAGACATGTCCACGAAGATGGACATGGCTCGAAATTTATTGTATGATTTTTCAGGATGGAACACATAATATGGTTATAGCTTTAGATCATTGCGACCCCAATTCTCTAAGTTGGAAGGTAATTCCACACTCGGGGAGTGTGCTTTCAAAGCTAGTGGTAAAGCCATATTATGTGTGTGCATGCTATAGGTCATACAAAGTATGTAGATCTTGCCATGGTGGTGATGTTTTATTCACCATGATACAAAGTAATTTTGAGGATGTTGTTATTATCACTTATTTGTGGTAGAGATATTGTGTGTTGCTTTTTTATCATAGGATAAAAGTGCGTGGATGAAACTAGTCCGGTGTGATGGTTAAGAGTATGGTTACAACAATCTGGAGGAGTTGACATTCCTTGTTTGGCTTAAAGATGTTCTTTGGCGGATGCAACAACGATAGAGTTGTTGTGGATCAGTCTCCAAGTGGGAGATTGTTAGGTTGTGGAGTCTGATCTTGGCTAAAATTAAGTTTTTTCTAATTATATAAAGAAAAAGAAAAGCAAAAAGCCTAAAAAAAGCAAAAAGCTAAGAAAGCAAAAAGGATAAAAAAATATAGATTTAAAGATAAAAAACATGGTCTTAAGGTTAAAAAAAAACTATTGTAATAATTTTATATATTTGAGTATCTTGTTTATGGGAAGTATATAGGATTGTGCATCTCTTGTAGAGAGAGTAGGAAGCTTGGTATAGAGTTTGATGCAAGGGTGTTTACATATTAAATTACTGTTAGAGTAATTATGTGGAGATGTTGGTGTTTTGAAGAGGAATTTGCAACTCGTTGTGTTGCAGGATTACTCCCTTCAGAGATTGTATTGGTGTTAATACAAAGGACTGGTGTTGGGTGAAAATGTTATATGTTGTGTTCTATATTGTCTTGCATGTTTATGTTATTCTTCTATGATGGTTAATCATTTTTGTTGTTACTGATTAAGTTCCTTACTTCAAGAATTATTTTTGTTTATATAGTGAATCCTAACCATTGGTATCAGAGCGAGGTTGGGATTCAAGATTGAGTGGGAGCTATGACAGAATAAGGGAAGTTCAGAGTGGATAAATTCAATGGCCAAAACTATCAGCTGTGGAAGATACAAATGGAGGATTATCTGTATCAGAAATATCTCTATCTTTGGAAGGTAAAGTGAAGCAACCATTAAGCATGTCAGATGAGGAGTGGGATCTTCTAGAAAGGAAGGCATTTGGTGCTATCCATTTTTGCCTTTTAGCTTCAGTGGCATTCAACATTTCAGAGGTGAAGACTACGAATGATCTTATGGACACATTAAAAAGGTTGTATGAAAATCCCTCGGCTTTAAATAAAGTTTTTCTAATGAAGCATCTTTACAATTTAAAAATGTCAGAAAGTGGAACTGTAGCTAGTCATTTAAATGATTTCAATACGGTTGTTAGTCAGTTAGCCTCGGTTAATATTAAAATTGAGGAAGAGATGAAGGTCATTCTATTCCTATGTTCATTACCTAATAGTTGGGAGAGCTTGGTAATGGCTATTAGCAAGGAAGAGCATGAAATAATCATCATCTGGTGTAGCATTTATTTCCAGAGGAAAATAGAAGACTACGAGATTGAATTTGAGGAACCGTGAAGAGCAAGGTGGATCCAAGTCCAAAGGAAATATGGTGTTCTGGAATTGCGGCAAGAAGGGTGTCTAAAGAAATATTGTTGGTCTTGAAATGGAGATGGAGGAGAAGCAAACATAGCAGATGAAAAAGAGGATTTGGTCATTTCAATAGTGGGAACTGGGAGACATGTCCAGGAATATGGAGATGGCTCAGGATTTATTGTATGATTTTTTAGAATGTAACACATAATATGGTTATAGCTTTAGATCATTGCGACCCTAATTCCCTAAGTTGGAAGATAATTCCACACTCAGGGAGTGTGCTTTCAAAGCTATTGGCAAAGCCATATTGCATGTGTGCATGCTATGGGTCATCCATAGTATGTAGATCTTGCCATAGTGGTGATGTTTGATTCACCATGATACAAAGTATTTTTGAAGATGTTATTATCACTAATTTGTGGTAGAGATATTGTGTGTTGCTTTTTGATCACAGGATAAAAGTGCGTGGATGACACTAGTCTGGTGTGATGGTTAAGAGCATGGTTACAATAATTTGGAGGAGTTGACATTCCTTGTTTAGATTAAATATGTTCTTTGGCAGATGCAACAATGGTAGAGTTGTTGCAGATCAGTCTCCAAGTGGGAGATTGTTAGGTTGTGGAGTCTAATCTTGGCTAAAATTAAGTTTTTTCTAATTGTATAAAGAAAAAGAAAAGCAAAAATCCCAAAAAAAAAAATCCAAGAAAGCAAAAAGGATAAAAAAAGATAAATTTAAAAATAAAAAAACATGGTCTATGGTTTAAAAAAAAAACTATTGTAATAATTTTATATATTTGAGTATCTTGTTTATGAGAAGTATATAGGATTGTGCATCTCTTGTAGAGAGAGTAGGAAGCTTGGTATAGAGCTTGATGCAAGGGTGTTTGCATGTTAAATTACTGTTAGAGTAATTGCATGGAGATGCTGGTGTTTTGAAGAGAAATTTGCAACTGGTTGTGTTGAAGGATTACTCCCTTCAAATATTGTATTGGTGTTAATACAAATGACTAGCGTTGGGTGAACCACGTTATATGTTGTGTTTTATCTTGTCTTGCATGTTTATGTTCTTCTCCTGTGATGGTTAATCATTTATGCTGTTACTTATTAAGTTGTTTGCTTCAAGAATTATTTTTGTTTATATAGTGAATCCTAACAATTGGTATCAAAGCGAGGTTGGGATTCACGATTGAGTGGGATCTTGACTTGAATGGGAGCTATGGCAGAAGAAGGGAAGTTCAGAGTGGAGAAATTCAATGGTCATAACTATCAGCTATGGAAGATGCATATGGAGGATTACTTATATCAGAAATATCTCTATCTACCTTTGGAAGGTAAAGCGAAGCAACCGTTAAGCATGTCAGATGAGGAGTGGGCTCTTCTAGATAGGAATGCATTGGGTACTATCCATTTGTGCCTTGCAGCTTCAGTAGCATTCAAAATTTCAGAGGTGAAGACTATGAAGGATCTTATAGAAACACTAAAAAGGTTGTATGAAAATCCCTTGGCTTCAAATAAAGTTTTTCTAATGAAGCATATTTACAATTTGAAAATGTCAAAAGGTGGATCTGTAGCTAGTCATTTAAATGATTTCAATACGGTTGTTAGTCAGTTAGCCTCGGTTAATATTAAAATTGAGGAAGAGATGAAGGTCATTTTATTCTTGTGTTCATTACCTGATAGTTGGGAGAGCTTGGTAATGGCTATTAGCAATGGTACTGTTTCTGGTATTATTTTTTTGATGATGTAGTGAGTGCAGTCCTTAGTCATGAAATGCGAAGGAAGAGCATGGAAGAATCATCATCTGGTGTAGCATTGATTCCTAGAGGAAAACAAAATATAAGAGGAGTGAATTCGGGGAACCGTGAAGAGCAAGGTAGATCCAAGTATAAAGGAAAGATGGTGTGCTGGCATTGTAGCAAGAAGGGGCATCTGAAGAAATATTGCCAGTCTCAGAATGAATATGGGGGAGAAGAAAACATAGCATATGAAAAAGAGGATTTGATCCTTTCAGTAGTGCGAATTGGGAGACATGTCTACGAAGATGGACATGGATCAGGATTTATTGTATGATTTTTTAGGATGGAACACATAATATGGTTATAGCTTTAGATCATTGCGACCCCAAGTCCCTAAGTTGCAAGGTAATTCCACACTCGGTGAGTGTGCTTTCAAAGCTTGTGGCAAAGCCATATTGTGTGTATGCATGCTATGGGTCATCCATAGTATGTAGATCTTACCATGGTGGTGATTTTTGATTCACCATGATACAAAGTAATTTTGAAGATGTTATTATCACTGAGTTGTGGTAGAGATATTGTGTGTTTCTTGTTTATCACAGGATAAAAGTGTGTGGATGATACTAGTTTGGTGTGATGGTTCAGAGCATGGTTACAACAATCTAGAGGAGTTGACATTCCTTGTTTGGCTTAAATATGTTCTTTTGTGGATGCAACAACACTAGAGTTGTTGTGGATCAGTCTCCAAGTGGGATATTGTTAGGTTGTGGAGTTTGATCTTGGCTAAAATTAAGTTTTTTCTAATTGTATAAAGAAAAAGAAAAGCAAAAAGCCCAAAAAAATAAAAAAGCAAAGAAAGCAAAAAGGATAAAAAAAGATAGATTTAAAGATAAAAAATCATGGTCTATGGTTAAAAAAATATGTTGTAATAATTCTATATATTTGAATATATTGTTTATGGGAAGTATATAGGATTGTGCATCTCTTGTAGAGAGAGTAGGAAGCTTGGTATAGATCTTGATGCAAGGGTGTTTGCATGTTAGATTATTGTTAGAGTAATTGTGTGGATATGTTGGTGTTTTAAAGAGGAATTTACAATTGGTTGTGTTGCAGGATTACTCCCTTCAGAGATTGTATTGGTGTTAATACAAAGGACTGGTGTTGGATGAACGATGTTATATATTGTGTTTTATCTTGTCTTGTATGTTTATGTTCTTCTTCTGTTATGGTTAATCATTTCTTTTGTTACTGATTAAGTTGTTTGCTTCAAGAATTATTTTTATTTATATAGTGAATCCTAACAATTGGTATCAGAGCGAGGTTGGGATTCAGGATTGAGTGGGATCTTGACTTGAGTGGGAGCTATTGTAGAAGGGAAGTTCAAAGTGGAGAAATTCAATGGCCAGAACTATTAGCTATGGAAAATGCATATGGAGGATTATTTGTATTAGAAAGATCTCTATCTACCTTTGGAAGGTGAAGCGAAGCAACCACTAAGCATGTCAAATGAGGAGTGGGCTCTTCTAGACAGTAAGACATTGGGTACTATCCGTTTATGCATTGCAGCTTCAATGGCATTCAACATTTTAGAGGTGAAGACTACGAATGATCTTATGGACACACTAAAAAGGTTGTATGAAAATCCCTCAGCTTGAAATAATTTTTTTCTAATGAAGCATCTTTACAATTTGAAAATTTCATAAGGTGGATCTATAGCTAGTCATTTAATTTATTTCAATACGGTTGTTAGTCAATTAGCTTCGGTTAATATTAAAATTGAGGAATATATGAAGGCCATTCTATTCCTGTGTTCATTACCTGATAGTTCGGAGAGCTTGGTAATGGCTATTAGCAATGGTACTGTTTCTGGTATTCTTTTTTTTGATGATGCAGTGAGTGCAGTACTTAGTCATGAAATGCGAAGAGCATGGAATAATCATCATTTGGTGTAGCATTGATTTCCAGAGGAAAACAAAAGACAAGAGGAGTGAATTTGGGGAATCGTGAAGAGCAAGGTGGATCCAAGTCCAAAGGAAATATGGTATGCTCAGGAGACATGTCCAGGAAGATGAACATGGCTCAGGATTTATTGTATGATTTTTTAGGATGGAACACATAATATGGTTATAGATTTAGATCATTGTGACCCCAAGTCCCTAAGTTGGAAGGTAATTCCACACTCGGGAAGTGTGCTTTCAAAGCTAGTGGTAAAACCAAATTATGTGTGTGCATGCTATAGGTCATCCATAGTATGTATATCTTGCCATGGTGGTGATGTTTGATTCACCATGATACAAAGTAATTTTGAGGATGTTATTATCATTGATTTGTGGTAGAGAGATTGTGTGTTGCTTGTTGATCACAAGATAAAAGTGTGTGGATGACACTAGTCCGGTGTGATGGTTTAGAGCATGGTTACAACAATCTGGAGGAGTTGACATTCTTTGTTTGGCTTAAAGATGTTCTTTGGTGGATGCAACAACGGTAGATTTGTTGTGATCAGTCTCCAAGTGGGAGATTATTAGGTTGTGGAATTTGATCTTGGCTAAAATTAAGTTTTTTCTAATTGTATAAAAAAAAAAAAAAAATCAAAAAGCCCAAAAAAATAAAAAAGCCAAGAAAGCAAAAAGGATAAAAAAATATAGATTTAAATATAAAAAACATGATCTATGGTTAAAAAAAAACTATTGTAATAATTCTATATATTTGAGGATCTTGTTTATGGGAAGTATATAGGATTGTGCATCTCTTGTAGAGAGAGTAGGAAACTTAGTAGAGAGATTGATGCAAGGGTGTTTGCATGTTCAATTACTGTTAGAGTAATTGTGTGGAGATGTTGGTGTTTTGAAGAGAAATTTGCAGTTGGTTGTGTTGCAGGATTACTCCCTTCAGAGATTGTATTGGTGTTAATACAAAGGACTGATGTTGGGTGAACCACGTTATATGTTGTGTTTTATCTTGTCTTGCATGTTTATGTTCTTCTTCTGTGATGGTTGCAGGATTACTCCCTTCAGAGATTGTATTGGTGTTAATACAAAGGACTGGTGTTGGGTGAACCACGTTATATATTGTGTTTTATCTTGTCTTGCATGTTTATGTTCTTCTTCTGTGATGGTTAATCATTTTTGATGTTACTGATTAAGTTGCTTGCTTCAAGAATTATTTTTGTTTATATAGTGAATCCTAACATGGTGATGGCATATTTAATATCCTGGAAGTCTTTCTTTCCTTTATTAGTCTAAACTAGGAAGGTGTCCTTTGTTAACATCATAATTATGAGCCTGGCCATTTGAAAAAAAAATTTAAAACAATTAGCAACAAACTAGAATTGACCTTGGAAAGGCTTATTACCTTTGACTAAAAATGGTAATGGTAGGTCTTGGATAGATTTTATTCGATTAGATTATATGGATTGTCCTTCTTTTGATACTACATGACCTAGCAATTTGCCTCTTTGGACCATAAATATGTACTTCTTAGAGTCAAGAGAGATACCAAATTCCCTACACCTTTGAAAGACTAACTTGAAATAGTTGATATGTTTACTCATGTATTTAGAAATTACCATTAAATCATCAAGGTATATGAGAATGGTCATAACTACAATCCCTACAAAATCTATCCATATCCCTTTGGAAAGTTACTCTTGCGTTTGATATACCAAAAGATATTTGCTAGAATGGAAGGTTTTCCATTTGGTGGTGAAAGTTGTTTTATGTTGAAATTTGTCTTTAACCCAAATCTAATTGTATCCTAAGAAACCATCAAAGAGATACAACATCTATGATCCAACTTCCTATTGCAAGATATAATTGATGGTAGGCAATAAACAATGATATTTTAAAGAGGCCTTATTCAATTTCCTAAAATTGACACAAAATTATATCCCTATTTTTCTTGCATACTGGAACCAAGTTGGAAACTCAAGTGAAGTGCTTCATCGAAAATATAATTTGAGCCTACATAGTTTCAATAACACTTTCATCACCATGACTTCTATTTTTTTATTCATTGGTCTCTATTTCTATCTAAAAGGTTTAGCATTAGGATCTAATTCAATAGTGTGTTGTATTATATTCCATTCCTAGACTTTAAGATCTTCATATGTGAAGTACAAGGAAAATTATTGTTTTGCATTAACACTTAAAAAGGGGTTACAAGAGTGTGTCCTTTTACAAAAGTACCTTTGAGGACTACAATGAGGGATCTTCCACAAGGGAAGCCCTATTTCAATGAAGATGGTCAAACGACTGCAAGTGTTCTTCTTGTATTCCTCTATTGGAGTGGGCTTATTGCTCGTGAGCCACTATTAACTATGCAGGTCCTCTGAACCTGCGTAACCCTAAAAAATGGTTAGATATATTTTGGGGGCTATCTCAATCATACCCCTTGTAAAACAAGACAAAAAGACTCTTAATCTAGGCTAAAACATGATTAAAATTCTTGAAATGACTAAAATTTGACAAAATAAGGATGCTTACTGGTTTTGTGATATTTTACAAGGTTTTGGTGTGAAAAATATCTTCTTTGTAGATTCATACCCTAGGGTACGAATGCTTTGATTCATACATGTTCATACAAACCTCACTATATTTTCTAGAAATAGAACTAGGTGATGTAGAGGTCTTGTTGATGTTGTTGGAACTTTTGATCCTTGTCAAGCCACCTCTTGAACCTGTAATTTTGATAGCAACCTACAAGGCAAAATGGGATGTTGACAAGTTCATGTGGGTCTCCATGGGGGTTGATAGTGAGTGATGGTGAATGATGGTTTAGTGCACTTGGTGGTCTAGGTTGATTCCAACATATTTTGGGTATGTGAGTGAGTGATCCATAAAAATGGAGGAAATGATAACCTATTTATAGATTATGCCAAGGTTAGGGGGATTGAAATATCCAGTGATGTGTCCCCTAAGGTGGCATGGTGTGCCATACCTCATAAGTGCATTTGGGTGAGAGAAGTCCTCACCCATCTACATGTCATAAATGAGCATGGGGATGTGGAGTGGAGTAAGGGTTAAGTCCTAACCATAGTAGGATTAACCATGGATTTAGTGTTGACTTGGGTGAGGTGGAATATGACTCACCATACCTACCATAAATTGAAATATAAAAGTCTTCAAACGTAATTTATGATGTTTAATACCCAGAAAAATGTAAGTAGAGCAAGGTTAAGTCCTAACCATAGTAGGATTAACCATGAGTTTAGTGTTGACTTGGGTGAGGTGGAAGATGACTCACCATGCCTCCCATGCTTTGAAAGATAAAAATATTCAAATGTCATTTATGATGTTTAATGCACATGAGGATTTGAAATGGAGCAAGGGTTAAGTCTAACTAGGGTTAGGTTGACCCTAAGTTAAACATTGACTTTTGTGGCTTGATCAAGGTTTAAGGATTTAACCAAGTTTGAGTTTGATAGAATAGGCTTAGGTGGAAGCTAGGCTAGTCAAAGGGGTAGACTAGGTGAGGTGGCCATAGGTTAGGTTGACTATGGTTAAGCTAGGATGGTGGTCGCATGGGGACCAAGGATTAAGCATAGGAAAGGGATTAAGTGGCCAAAGGGGGCTTATGAATAGTGCATAAATAGTGCTTTTAATAAGTGTATAGTATTTTTAGGAAAATAATGTAAAATTAAAGGTGTTTTGCAAATTAATCGGCCATTGTGATGGGATGAGGGATAATGTGTGATTTTTAGGTATCCACATTTACCCCTTTTTGTACTATGTTGTGTGAAACACAATGCAGTGCAAAAACTTATGACACTAGATTGATAGTTTGATTTTGAAGAAGACGAATTGATGATGGGCAGTTATGGATGATTTATGATTGAATGATTAAAATATTTTTGTTGAGATGTAATGATTACTTGAGGGAGTAGATGGGTGAAGAAATGAAATACAATAATGAAATGCTTGAAAAAAATATCATTGTACAGTCACAAGGTGGTTAGGAATGATGAAAATAATGAGTGATTGTGGTTGATTATGGCATTTGTATTGAGCCATGATGATTGCTTTGAGGGAGGAGACGTAAGTTCGTCTTGCTTCATGATCAATGTAAAATGCCCCAATTTTGAATGTCCTCGAATATTTACCTTTGACAAAATTTTAAGCTCGATTTTATTTAGTAAAATGTCCAACCATCTGTAGGTGTTTTTGCATCACTTCGATTATCTCATGGAAATGAAAGTGTGAGTATGTATAGGCATACTCATGATTGCTTTAGTGGGGTTATTATTGGCCTTGGTGAAGTAATAAACACCTAAGTAAACCTGCAACTACTAACACATAATGTACCAAATTTTATTGGATTGGATTTTTGTTGAGAAGAGAAATTTTGCTTTTGTTTATCCCAGTAAAGGAGAGCTTATGGTAGTCTTAGGAAAACTTCTTGGATAAATTTAATTTCCAATATTGAGTGTTTGGTTATTGATCATGCACAAGGTAACTTTTTATTATTGTTGAATGTCTACCCCCTCAAGTGATGAGTTGATGGCTGAAGAAGAGGAAGATAACAACAAATCACTTGATAAAATAAATATTGATGAAAGAGATCTAAAGAAAAATGGAAAAAATCAACAAATATAGTTGTTTGGGAGTGTGTAGGTGTGATTTTTGGCCAGAAATTTGGATTCATATGGATGGGTATGAATCTAAATATTCATACATGTTTGTATAAATCTGGTGGAGTGTGCTATATAAGCGCATTTGTAGGGTGCACTTATCATTTGCATTGTGTGAAGGAGAAGTAAGAGGAGGAGAGGTGTGAGGGTGAGTTTGTGGAGCAAAGTGTTGTTGGATTTCAAGGTCGAAGCAACAAAATGGTGGGAGGCACATCGAATGCTAGCATTGGAGGGTGTGTAGTGAGGGTAAGTAGATTTTTGCTCCAGTTTTTATGTTTTAAGATTTTAAAATGAACCCTAGGGAACAATTTCTTAGTGAAATGAAATCATAGAGAATGAGTAGGATAGTTAGCATTGTATGGGGAAAAATGAAAGAAATGGGTTGGGTGTGAACATGTCGGCATGTTGTTCATTTGTGCTTGATTTTTGTGTTACTCATTTTTCAGTGTGCATGCATGTGTGATGTGTGTGTTTTTTAGTCATTTTTTGTGGTTGTTTTTGGCAGTTTTTCATGAGGGGAGGTGGTTTCGGGTAAATGGGTACCTGAATCTATGCTTTTTGCCTAATTTGTATGGGTTTGTACAGACATATAAATTGTATGGATTCATATGGGTCTATACAAATGTACGGATTTTTTTTTGTTGGGAGTATTTTGAATGATTGATGTTGAAAGTGTGATTTTGATGGATGTATGCAGGTTAAAAAGGTGCAACCATGACATAAATTTTATCTATTGTTGTATGATTTGAGACAGGTGTGGTAGCCAACAGGTGGATATTTTTTGCAAGATGTGGTATTTTATGGGATGGCATAGATACTAACCATTTATACTAATCATTCCTATCTGTCAGTATTATGTGAGCGATGGGATCCAGATAGGAATACCTTTCATTTACTGATAGGAAAAATTACGATCACCTTGGAGAATATATTGGATATATCCAATTTTGATAGATGGAGTGATGATTATGGTAGCGACTAGTAGGGGTAAAAATGATACGATATTATAAAGAGTATTTGAGGATGGATGGGAAGAAATGGATCATGGGGGGGAGCCCCCGATGGGTATTATTGGAAGAACAAGGTATTGTCATGTATACATGCGATGGTGATGTTGTTGATTACAAGTTACATATTACTAGATACTTTAGAGGTCAGGTTACCCTGGAATATGATTGACATGGTGTGTGATATGATGGAGCAGAAGATCTGGTTTGTGTGGGGACCAACATGGCTAGCATAAACCTTCAGGGAGCTTCATAGTGTAAGGATGATGCAATGGTCAATGTTGAGCTACAACTTGTTGTTACAAGTGTGGGCCTGAGAGCGCATAGTCATGGTGAGACTAAGGTGTTTGCCTTATCAAGAACATATGTGGATGGTATAGGATGTACCTTATACATTGTGATGGTAGACTTACATGGAGGTGCAAGTGAGGTAGGCTTATGAGGGTGAGGGGTTGTATTATTGGGGGAATTTTTATGGCTTGGTTTCAAAAAATATTACTTAGCAACCATAGAGAGGAGGACCAATTTGGGCAGAGGATGTAGTAGAGTTAGAGCAATTTAGATGAGGTAGATGGGTCATTGATCGATATGTGAGTTAGGTGGAGTTGTTTTTTTACTCAAGGGTGTTACACCAGTTTGAACTATGATAGGGAGTATTGGATCCACCAATTGGTATCTAGAGGATGAGGGAAGATCATGGAGTATGATCAAGAGGGATCCCTTTGGATACTACATAGACTGGGTTGTAGAGATACCAAACATTTATGATCCAGGTACCATGCCAGAGTTTGATGTGTGGTGGTCAAATCAAATGTGGGAGCTAGAATTAGGAGTGGTGGATGGTTTTGGTGAGTAATTAAGAGGGGAAACATAAGGATTAGGATGGACCATAGGTGACATGGATACAACAATCTAGGATTCGAGGTTAGGAGGAGGGAGTCTAGTTATGGCAACTGATGTTGAGAGTTAATCGGATGAGGAGTAGGAGGAGTTGCTTAGAAGATATGTGTGACAATGGATAGATAGTGGAGTAGGCCCATCTAGGGTTATGGTGGATGAGGCAAAACATATGCTGATGGGTGAGGCAATGCCAATGGATGAGGTGACATTGATGGATGAGGCAACATGTGTGCTTATGGATGAGAGATATCGGTTGCTTTGGATGAGGATAAGATGCTCAAAGAGAGGGTGTAACAGGTGGAGGGTTGGTTGGTTGATAGAGAGAGTGCTTAGACCATAGAGTTATTAGTGATGGTAGTGGAGAGGGATGCAACATTGGAAAATAGTTAAGATTACAGGAGGATTTAAAGGTATCGAGGGGAGCTTATGAGGCTCAAATGTCAACATTGATGACTAAGCAAGAGAGAACTTGAATTAAGCTAGAGGGGTCATAGAGTGAACAAGATGCAATGATAGTTGAGGTAACCATATGTCAAGAGGAGGTGGGGAAGTTGAGGGCATAGGTTGATCGAGTGGAGGATGTGCAACGATCACACACAGATTTTGAGGCTCTGTATATGTAAGATAAGACTAGGATAGCCATTTTGGAGCTAGAGTTGGCAAAATGGGGTATACCCATTCCAAAGTATTTAGAGTTGTAGTCTTGCTCACACTCACAATAAAGTTGAATAAGTATGCAATCAATTGATTTGGCAGTAGCACCTTGCAGTGCAAAACCCATAATGTCATACGTAGAGGGAACTAATAGGGCACAGGGGTTGGAGGGGGTACAAGGTGGTATTGACGAGGCTCCTTGGATGGATGAAGGGAGTGGGAAGATGTCAGGTGGTCAACAGAGCTAAGGTTGTTTTTTTTGTGGTTGATGTCCTAGCGTATTTACATATTTTGTTGGAGCTATATGCGGTTTAGGTAGTGATGTACTGCACAACATATATGATGTAGCCTTTGGATGATGTACATATTTATATGTTATATATGATATCTAATCAGTGTTTGTGATGGACTCTTGATGAGTTTATGTGTGTATATTTGTAAATAATGCATAGGTTATATTTATGTAATGCATGTAATGGATATGGATGATGTGATAGATAAATATGCTATGATATGTGGATACCTTTGTTTGTTGTAGGTAATCAAAATGTATGTATTTTGAAAATGTATTGTATGTACATTTGATTTATTTTGTTGTTTGAGCGATTGTTATATATATGTGCTTGTAAAATGATACCATCTCAAGTGGTTCAAATTAATCAGTGACACGTTAATAGGTGCATTAACATATTAACGTAATAAATAATAGCAAACATGCAATGTGTATGCTGAGTATAAGACTAACAAAATATGTATGTAATGCAAATGGTAGCATAAATATACACTAGATGGTTATTGAAACTGATGTGAATGACTTACGGATTGTATAGTGTGAGTGTAAGAGAACACTGTTGCATGGTGAAATTACTTTTGATGCTATCCATCCCTTGCTTTGAGTGACATTCAGAAGGACTTATAGAAATTCAAACATCATAGTTTAAATGATCAAAGTTATGTATTTTTGAGCCAATGTTTGGTAAAAATATTGGCTATCTTGACTAGGATATAGCCTATCATGAACCAATGTGTGTGAAGTGGTGTACATCTATCCATTTTGAGGGAGGTTGAACTAACCCATTGTAAACTTAGTTGATTTAAGCTAGCTCATCCACAAGTGTGCATTGGTTTGTACAAAAGAAGGTTGCTAATGTGATAGACATGTCACCACTCATAAGGCATACTCTACTACTAGATAGGCGTCTATAGCCCCAATGGACGTTATCCCCATAATTCATCAATGTTGCTATACTACCAGCTAGGCGTCTATAGCCCCAGTGGAGGAATCTAAAATACCTTAGGATATTAAGGATTCAAAAATTTTGGTAATGTTATTTTGTTCTTTGCTCGTTTGAGGCTTTTGTACTCTTTTCTTTTGTTTGCTTTTGATTTTTGTTTTTTTTGTATCTTGTCCTTGTCTATATCCTTAGGCTTAGATCATGCGAATAATAGGATGAGAAAGGGAAACCATTCACTTTATAGCAAGGCCTACTCAAGGTGTTGTCCTCCCTATGCTCAAAATTTTCTTATTGTGTGATGTGTTGTTGGTTCATGAAAGAACTAAAGTTAGCCAGGGGAAGCTTTGAAAATGCTTTAGAATTTGACAACGTTCAATAGAGGTTGATCATATCAACTATAAAGGTGTGAATGATAGAAGAGATTTTATGTGTACCAAGACACCTAAGAATAGGTTTGGACATCATTGTAGTTGCACTAACTAGAGTGTGTTTGTCTCTTCTTGTGTATGTACTTGTTGGTTTTGTTTTGTTTTTATGGGGTGCTTATGTATAAGTGAAATGACATGGAAATATGACAAAAAGTGATGTAGTGTAATTATAAGCATGATGATGTAACATTACGTAATTCTTATGGATGTGGACCAACATATGCGACAAACGTATAATTGATTAAGCAACCTTACATGAGATAGTGATGTGTATTCTTATATTCAAAAACTTGACTAACTTAGTCTGTTAGCAGCATTGATATGGTTTGTGTATGCATATAATGACTGAAATGAATGCTAATATTTGGTGATATCAACATGAATAAATGAGTGTAATAAGAAGGAAGAAGGAAGAAGGATGAAAAATAAAGAATGGAAAAATATGAAAAAGAAAGAATGGACAAAGCGATAAATAAGGAGAAGAAAGGAACCAATCAAAGGTATCTAGCCACCCGTTCATGACCATACAACATTGATAGGTAATCGAAGAAGAAGAAATAAGGAATGAAAGAAGAATGAGAACAAATCATAGGTATGTAGTTGTTGGTGCGTGACCATACAACATTGATAGGAAATTAGGATAATGAGAATGAAGGAGAATAAGGAGAATTAGGACCAATCAAAGGTATGTAACCAGTGGTGCATGACCATACAACATTGGCAAGGAACCAAAGAATAAGAAAGAAGGAAGAAAATAGAAGAAATACAAACATAGAAAAATGAAATGCAAGATTTATCGTTGATGGATGGTTTTGGTTTATTTTTATTTTTATTATTGTTCTTATTTTTTTGTTGTTTTTTTTTATGTTGAATGCACAAGAATTTGAGTTTATTTGATGAGAAGGGTATTAGCATCCCCTAATTATAGTATTTATTTGAAAATTTGACTAAAAGTAGTCTATAAATCCTGGTGATTTATTGTATAAGTAAATTGCTTAGAGGGAGCAATGTTTATGCTAGGGGCATGGAAAGGTAAATGTCTATGCTAAGAGCATGGGAAGGTAAATGTCAATGCTAGGAACATGGTAATTTAAATGTCTTTGGGAATATAAATGTTTATGCTAGGAGCATGTGAACGTAAATGTCTATGCTAAGAGCATGTGAAAGGAAATATCTATGCTAGGCATGGAAAGTAAATATCTATGCTAGGAGCATGGGAAAGGAAATGTCTATGCTAGGAGCATGGGAAAGAAAATATCTATGCTAAGAGCATGTTAAAGTAAATATCTATTCTAGGATCATGTGAAAGTAAATATCTATGCTAGGAGCATGGGAATGTAAATGTATATGCTAAGAGCATGTGAAAGTAAATGTCTATGCTAGGAGCATGGGAATGTAAATGTCTATGCTAGGAGCATGTGAAAGTAAATGTCTATGCTAGGAGCATGGGAATGTAAATTTCTATGCTAAGAGCATGGGAAAGTAAATGTCTATGCTAAGAGATTGGGAAACCTGATCAAATTAATGGTGCCTTTGCAAAAATATTTTAATTATATTTGTTGGTTTTGGAAAACTCGACCAAATGAATAGTTCCTTTCTAATAAATTTTTAATTGGATTTGTTGGTTTTGGGAAACCTAACCAAATGAATGGTGTCTTTGCTAAGAGATTTTAATTGTGGAAACTTGATCGATAATTGGAATGATTGCTTCTTGGCACAATGCGAAGGGCAAATTGAAAGATGAGCAAAGATATTTGGAGCTATTTGTAAGGAAAATTTGTGATGGCAAGGTAAAGGGCACAAAATTTGGAACCTGGTAGTTGATTATGTTGTGAAAGCAAGGTAAAGGGTGCAACATTTAACAAAATAATAGAACCTTTTGAACTTGGTAGTTGATTATTTTGTGAAAGTGAGGCAAAGGGTGTAACCTTTGATAAAAGGACACAACCTTTTAAACTTGGCAATTGATTTTTTTGTGAAATTGAGGCAAAGGGCACAACCTTTGATAAAAGGATGCAACGTTTTGAACCTGGCAGTTGATTTTTTTGTGAAAGTGAGGTAAAGGACATAATCTTTTGAACATGGTGATTGATTTGTTTTGTGAAAGTGAGGTAAAGGGTGCAGCATTTTGAATATGGTAGTTGATTATTTTAAAATGTGAATGCAAGGTAAAGGGTGCAACCTTTGACAAAAGGATGCAACCTTTTGAACCTGGCTATTGATTGTTTTGTGAAAGCAAGATAAAGGGCACAAACTTTTAAACCTAACAATTGATTTATTTTGTGAAAGTAAGGTAAAGGGCACAACCTCTTGAACTTGGTAGTTGATTACTTTAAAATGTGAATGTGAGGTAAAGGGTGCAATCTTTGACAAAATAACATAACCTTTTGAATCTGGCAATTGATTTATTGATTGGGATTTTGAATGATTGATTTGAAATGGGGCTATTGAGTAATTATTTTGTGATTGAGGTGTTGAGTTACACCATATTGCATAGATGAGAAGTAGTGGAATTGAATGTGGAGGGAGGGTCAAATTCCCCAAAAAAAATGGGGTTGGAATGAAGGTGAACTCCTCTAGCCATGGAAGTAGTTTGAAAGGGATCACAATCCCCTAATCACAAAATTATTTGGAAGTGGGTGGAGGAACTCCCCCAATCATGATAAATTTGTTGAAAGAAGAGGAATTCCTTCAGTTGTGAGAAATGGGTTGGAAGGAGAGGAAATACCCAAGTGTGAGAAATGGGTTGGAAGGAGAGGAACTCCCCAAGTGTGATAAATGGGTTGGAAGGAGAGGAACTTCTCCAAGTGTGAGAAATGGGTTGGAAGGAGAGGAACTCCCCCAATTGCTAAATTGAGATAAAGAAGATGGAGAATTTATGATGAAAATAAAGTGAATGGAGAAAAGAAGGAAGAGATGGGGAATATTTTGTTGTGGAACAGAAGAAGGAAGAGATGGAAGGAGAGAAGAAAAATGACTAATCATAGGTACATAGTTGCTCGTGTGTGATCGTACAACAATGACATAGACCTTATGAGATAAAGAGAAGAAAAAAAAATTGGAGAAGTGAGTAGGAAAGAGTAGTTAGAGTAGATTCAGGGAAAGAATGAATGATGACTACAATAAAACAAAATAAATGCTATGTTGTTGGGGGATATCATCTTAGAGATCATGGATTTTTATTCACAAGATTGGTATGACTAACATCTTGGTAAGAAGTGTGGTTATTGACATGACAAAATTTTCAGGGTATTGGGGGAGATGCCAAGGTGCCTGGTTGTGATCGTGGTGGCATCGATTGGAGAAACGAAATTGGAGATGTGTCGAGATTCTCATAAAAAGATAAAACAAGATCGTTCTATTGTATTTCCTCCTCATCAATCATATCATGGACTAGTTGTTTGAAATTATGATAGATGTTAATATCATGTCCTTGCTGGCGATGATAGAAATAAAATTGATGCTCATTGTACCCTCTTGGTTTTGGTCAATTTGGATCGACCAATTTGACCTCAAGTAGAGTTATGTGTCATGCATCATACAATTATTGAAAAATATGAGATAGAGGCTTAAAGAGAGGAGTCTAATTACGAGTTGGACGTGAAGGATGTTGCTGGTGAGTGAGAGGTTGACTAGGTGGTAAGGGGATGATTGCTTGCCCATGTTGTCGATAACCCCATCGTTGAGGGTGAGGTATATTTCATGGTAGAGTCATAGGAGGATCTTGCATGGTTGTATTAGAGGTGGGTGGTTGACATCGATAGTTGCACAATTAAGACTCAAGATAGTTGAGGAGTTTGAGGATTTATTACATATCTATTGAAGGGGTGGTTGGAGGTTTAGGGATGGGATTGAGATAAATGATAGTTGGATTATGTGTCGATTGATGTGGGTGTGGAGTCAAGAATGGGTAATGTGCAAAATGTGGAAACAAGGGGTAAGGGATTTGCAGCATGCCAATCGATTTGTCTCTTTGATATGGAAAATGGGGTGATGGAAGAAGAGGTGAGGGGTATGGGCCTTTATGGGGAAAGAAATGATAGGGAATGGATCGATGCAGGGAGGAGAGAGTGGTTCTCTCATAAGGACTCATGGGAGGAGTGACATGATTATCCTTAGGTGATAATCATATGATGAAATCCTATTGCCTGATATGTGAGGTAGGCTTGAAGTATGAGAGGAAGAAAATGGATTTTGAGAATGGACAGAGGTGGTTTCCTTCAAATGCCCTGATGAATTGGTTGGATAAGAAGAGATCATATGAGAAGCCTCCACAGTTGGGTGTACTTGTTTATGTGATTTAACCTCGATTGAGGACTATGATGGAAAGATGTAAGGTTGCAAAATTGGGTTATATCCAATTTTTGGTCGATGAAAGTACCTATTTGAAGTTTTTTGGTGTTACTGGACCTATTTTGTGTTACAAAAATTTGGTCCGTACCTATCTCTATGAATAAAAAATTTTGCACCTATTTATACGAATTTGTGAAAGATAGAAAAACAAACAGAAAATGAGAAAAATAGGTACAAGATATTTGTTGGGATAGTTGTTGGGTTTGTTTGTACGTTTTGCATTAGTTTTGTAACACCAATTTAACCAAGTACACCAAGAATATTACAAACAACAAGCAAGGTATTTAGTGTTTTTGTGAGAGTTGTCGTTGTGATGTCAACTAGTTGTGTAGCTAGTGATGGATGGGTTTATGAAGCTACATTGATGCACGTTCTCCTACAACACCCAAAGGTGTGAAAGGAATAACTATGTAATAGCATGTGAATAGTGTCTAATGATGGATATGGCTAAAGAAAACCAAAAGGAAGAATATAAACCTCTTATAAAAGAGGCAACACTATTTAATGACCTGTATAGGCCAACTAATTTTTGCTTCACCCTCAGTTGGGGTTAGTCAATAACGATAGTTGTTCACTCATGAATTATATGAAGCCCTATGAGTAGGAGCATTTAATCCTAACCTAACTTGAGGGTCTCTCAAGGGTAGGGGGCATTCTGGTGATGAAGTCCAAAAAATTGCTCGAGGTGGCTATTGTAGTGCCTAGGGGACGAGCCAACAAAAGGAGATGACATTCAACGTCGTTGGTCTCAATTGAGGGTTGGTGATGAAGTCCAACCGAACCAATGTGTAATATAAGTACAAGTGTGTGAGTTTAAATTTTACTTGGAAAAGTAAAATGTGAGAAAGCAACTAATTTATGAAAGTAATGAAAAGATGTTTGGAAATTTTGCAAAAAAAGAAGTCCTTTTATAAAAGCAAAATGTAGTTAAAGCGAACAATGAAAGTTGTGTTAGGAAAGGAATTTGTATGCTAATAGAATGTGAAAGAAAATTCTATGCTCAAGCGTTTGAAAGTAAGAGGTAAACAAAGAAAAGTTGCTTATTTTCAGCAAAGACTTGTACTAAGGTACAAGTCTAGATGGACTCTATGTAGCTTTTTATCAACATAATTGGGATATAGTGAAGGATTCCTTATTGGTGGTAATGGAACAATCTAGGGTAAAATAGTATATACCTTATAAAATAAATGCAATATATCTTACCCTGATTCCAAAAAATAAAGATGCAAAATTGTTTGATTCATTTAAGCCCATAAGCCTATGTAATATGACATATAATATAATCTCTAAAGTGATGGAAAATTGATTAAGATCACTGTTAGAGAAAATTATTTCAGAAAATCAAGGAGGATTTGTGAAAGGGAGATAGATTTTGGACATGATCATAGTAGCTCATAAAGTTAGGTATTCAACAGCTTAAAAATAGAGCAATGAAATTAAAAATTGATATGAGTAAAGCCTATGATAGGATTAAATGAGATTTTCTTTATGCAGTATTAGAAAAGTTTGGATTTGAGAAGAAATTGGTTAGATGTATTAAAGCTTATCTCTATAGTATCATATTCAATGTTGATCAATGGATTAGTAACAAAATCATTTAAAACCAAGAGTGGTCTTAGATAGGGAGATCCTTTATCATCATATATGTTCATTATTATGGTAGAGGTATTGGATAGGAAATTGAATAAGGCATACAAATATGGGCTAATAAGGGGACTTAAGGCTAGTAATAACATTAACAACATCACCCATAAACAATTTATAGATGATACGACCCTTTTTGCGAGGGTTGGGTTAAACGAGAATAGAGATTTGAATAACTTATTAAAGAAATATGAAATAGCATCAAGGCAAAAAATTAATAGGACAACATCCAAAATTTACGTCCTAAACACTCCAATTAGAATCAAAGTAGGGATATGCAGGTTAATTCAAATGGATGAGGTGAATTTGCCAACAACTTATTTGAGAGGAGAATGAGGATAAAATTATGGAATCTAGTTATATGTAAAGTTCAAAATAAATTACCGACATGGAAAGAAACATGGTTACCATTAGCAAGAAGAGTGCAACTAATTAAATCAGTCTTACAGGCCATTCCAAAGATATTATATGTCCTTGTATACTATGCCATAATCAATAGAAAATTTTTTGATCTATATTATGTGGTAATTTTTATGGTTAGGATTACATGATAAAAGGAAATTTTCTTTTGTGAAATGGAGTAAGGTGTGTGATGATAAAACTAGGGGATGTCCAAGTTTAAGAGTTCTTATGGATGAAAAAGCCCCAAATTTTCTTAGGCACCTTTTTACAAAACATGTATTTTCAACTTATTTTAATTTATAAAAATACATTTTTCTTGTGCTATTGCATTACAAACAGTCACTAATATCATTTTGGTCACTTAGATGTCTTTAGAAGATTCAACTAGCACATTTGCATAAGGCATAAATAAAGCCTCAAATTTCTCCCTTCCTAACTTGAGAATAGATCATGATCCATCTCATATGCAAAGCTCTTGTAAGACATCTAGACATAGCCTTAACCGGTCAATATTGGCTAGTGTATATAGGTTCGTGCTCGAGCAAACTTAGCTCTTAGGGAAAAAGTAATTTAGAGATTGTACAAAGAGAGTCAAATACAATGGGTAAGAATTATTCTAAGTACATTGAGCCCAATGACCCAAGCTTAATAATATTTATTGTATTCACACTACCAAATGGTTCTGCACTATGGAATGGTTTAAAAAATTCAATTGATCTAGTGATTAAAGGTCTAAGATGGGTGATGGGAACTAGAAAAAAATTCTATTTGGATGGATACTTGGTGTGATAAAAACCACTCAATATAGATCCAATTTTGAAACCATGGATGAGATTACTTTTAAGAAAAATATGATTATAGGGTTTCAAACATTATGTACAAGGATCAGGAAGGAAGATACAAATGGAAAGAAGATTCTTTTAAAAGTACACAAGACATTAATGTTAGGAGGCAATTGAGTAGAAAGGTAAAAACAATGATTATTTTAAGGGGAGCTAAGGATTAGTTGATTTTTTAGTTGAATAGCTCAAGAGAATACAATATACCTTGCTAAGAAGTGGAAAATACCTCCTACTTCTTCTATGACAAGGTGTATGAGGGTCTAATAGAAAATTTCAATGCAAAAGCACCATGGTTAACAAAGGAGACATGATAGCTACTCAAGGATGGAAATTTCCAAGTAGGAATTTCTACTTAGGGAGGACCAAGTTATTCATCTACCTATTTGGATTCTTAACCATGTTGATTGAGTTGCTATCACGAGTACCTAACTAAATGTTCAACTTGGAATACATGTGATAATTTGACTAACTAAACTTGAAGTATTTCAAGGTGCAAAAGGAAACCATCTTATTCCTTCTCAAGAAACAAATAATATGCATCACTCCTAAGCTACATGGGCTCAACTTAGTGGAAGAGGTATGGTTTAGGAATATGGGTCTTGAACAACTTAGAGATCGTTGGTCTTATGAGCCAAAAGGAATCTTTAAGTTGACCCTTAAGTACAAAAATCTAGACACCTCCTTTACAAATGTGCAATAGTAGGTAAAATTGGATGAAGAGATAATCCTCACCACTTTTAGAAATGACCACATATACAAAATAATATTTAGAGTTGGTATACTAACCCCTAAGAGTGGAACACCTTCTACACCAAGAAGAAGAATAACTTTAACCCCAATATCAAGCCCATTAGAGGTTGGGGACGTTTTGTAAGCTTGGGTATAAAATTCACAAGATCCTTGCATGGTATATGATGAGTTAAAAAATGGATACAATCATGAAATCTACAAGAGATAGTCCATTTGATATTGAATTCTCTTCCAACTGGGATAGAAGACAATCAAAGAGTGCAAAAAGGGGTAAGACCATAACTGAAGTAACAATGAATACTTCAAACCCTTATAAACTCAAGCCTATGAAGAAGGTAGTGCCAATGTTAAGAAAATTTGCTTCTCATAAATGTAAAGGCATCCACAATATGCTAAATATTAAATAAATAAACCACAATAATTAATCCACACAAGACAAGATGTGATAATACCCTTCAGGTAGGGCAACACCAATGTTATTCCTTAAGAAAGGAACCAATCCACAATATCTCCCAAAATAATATCCACTCCATGAGCCAAGACTATTACAAGAGAATACTAAATATATTGATTGATCATTACAATGATAATATCCCTTCTTTATATACTGATTTTCTAATCCTACTTTGGGGAGTTGACTCCTAAACCCTTATCTCACTCATTATCATAATATAATCAACCTTGGGTTATGTGTAGCCCTTGCCAACTATCCATAATATCCATACACAATATAATATTATATCCCCATATTTTTATCTCTAGCTACCATAAAAACAAAAGAAAAATAATTTTAGTTGCATCGACAACACTAGTAGTGGTTAGTTTAGCAGTCATATAATTGATGATAAAAGGACAAAAATGGTTTTAAAAAATATGGAACTATGAAGGTGGTAGAAAAAGGAAAATCACAACAACAATAGTAGATAACTTGGCTAAATAAGGGGAAATCCTTTAAGGAGGTTCCCCTTTTGAGTTGGAAAAGGTCAATCAGATGGCCACCTTTACACCCACTCTTATTCTCCTACCACCATCTATAACTACCTCTTCTCTCTTTGTCACTTCTTATTTTACTGCTCCTCTTCCTTCTCATTTTTTTGCTACATTTCTCTTGCACTCTACCAGTATCACACATGATTCTCCAAGAGGTACCATGTCTCCAATGGTTATGGTCATGATGGGAACCACCCCCATCACACCATTCCCATATTCCATTATACAAATCACAACCCTACAACTGTTAGTCCCATACATTGAGTCACCTCCATCAAGATAACCATCACCAAATATATCACCTATTTCATATTCCTTAATTCAATTGGCAGCATGCCCCACTCCATCCTCTTCCACTCCATTCCCCATCATCACCACATAATTTTATTTTCTCTCTCCACCATCCATTTTCATTCACCAAGCATTCCCTCCATCCTAAGCTTGACAACTTCTCCTACATGCACCAATACCCAAACCTAGCCAAAGGATCCAAGTTTGTAGGAACTCCCCATCAAAAAGCATGACTAGAAGGCCAAGCATGACCTTTTCATATAAATTTGAAGAGATAGACATCATCAAGTCATTTGACTTACTTGCCACTAAAGAGAAAATATGGAAGAAATAATACGAGACTTAGTGAAAGGACCTCCAAGGATTTTGTACTTTTTCATTTACAATTGTCAAGGAAGGGGGATAAGGTGTACTTCATCAAGGAAACCAAAACCAAACCCATAGAGGTAGTGATAACTTCTATTGACTTGACTACTGGAGTGTCTAAGTTGGACCTAGACAAGATGAGCCCATACCAAATGGTCCAATTGGCTAACCAACTCACTCTTGCAGCATCCATGAAATAAAACCACCTTGTAGTTGAGGATGAAGCAACATGGATCAAGAATTGATAACTTGATGTAGAGTTGTCATAGCTAGAGGCATAGAGGATTCAATCCCAATAGAAAAATTAAGAGTTGAAGAAAAATACAACTAAAAGGATCAACTTAGAAAGCAAGTTAAATATCTCACAACCCAACTTGTTGAAGCTAAGAAAAGCCATTAAGGGCTTGAATCAAGCAATAGTTGATAGAGAAATAGAGTGTACTCCAAGAGAACCTAAACAAGCACTACACCAAAAAAGGCCTTTAACAATGGTTGAAATAAGGCGATTTTTTATGGTGGTAAAAAGTCGCCCTCTTAGGGTAATCGCCATCTTAGGGTCACCCTAAGAGGGCAATTTTTAACCACCCTATTAAGGATAAGAAGGTAGTTTTAAACTGCCCTCTTATCCCTAATAGGGGGTTAAAAACCATCATCTTAGGGTGACCTAATAGGGTGATCTTAAATCGCCCTCTTAGGGAGGTCTCACTTACAAAAAAATTAAACATCACACGAGAAATTAACTGCGTGCACGTAAAACCCTCCTTTTACATTTTTGGTACTTAATCAAAGATGGAACCAATTATAGTCTCAACAGGGCCTGAAATCAACCATAGTTTTCAAGCAATATAAAATGTGATTTTTGTCTTTACTTTCTCTATCCAACACAGTGAGAAGCAAATCCTTCCTATGATTTACTTGCTCCAAAGATTTGTGTGGGGGTCTATTCAAAATTTACAGAGATCGAACCTTGGCTAGGGTTGTAGCCGTTGTGATAATTTCCATTTGAGTTGATGGTGTGAAGCTCAAAAATATCAAGAATGGACACATTTTGAAAGTAGTTGGACGCTCTCATGGGCACCAATTGTAACAGTGATGTGAGGGACACACACACTCTCTGGTTGGAGCTAAGCGAAGCAAGACTGGAGGTAGGACAAAATAAATCTTTTTGTACCAGGTCAAGTCTTCTTTTTATTTATGAAAAATGTTTTTCATTCAGCAGTTGCTTGTGTTAAAATTGTTAGAGCCTGACATGGAATGGTTATGGAATAAATTGGATGTATTTTCTTGTTTAAAATTAAGACAAAGGAAAAGAAAATTGTGGGTTTGAATAATTTTATCTTAAATTTCCATTTCACATAGAAAAATGGAATGCATGCTTGATTCTCCTCTCTAAGTTGTATTTTGAAAATGCTAGCTAGTATGAATTACTTGCCTACCAATGAATAAAGAAGGGAATAATGTCAAATGAAAGCCACATTCTGCTTGTTAGGGATAAAATCCTACATAGCCATTAAATGGGTAAACCCTTTTACATTTTAAAGGTATTCTACTCATTTTTAATTTTAAATCAGTTGTAGTTGTTAAACCCTATTCTTCTTAATGTACTCGATTGATTGGAAATGATTTAATAACCATACCCAGTTTTGAAGATTTCCTTGGGTGGAAATTGATATATTAAGCCTTGTTCTAAAGCATTAATCTGGTTCTTATAGACATACCATGCCCTATTCAGAACCATTATTTTAGTTGTGATTGACATACCATGCCCTGTTATGAAGTATTACTCAAGTTGCAGTTGCTATACCATATTCTATTGTGAAACTTTTTTTGGGTTTAGCAGAAAAACCCTACCATGTTATGAATCATTCTTTTGTTGTGGATTCCATAATTTGCAATTCTACTCTACATTGATGAAATTATTTTTATTTCTACACCTACATAGATTGGTTGATTATTATATTTTGTTTTTTAATGATAATTGGCAACATCAATTGTTTCACATTTTTGTTGTGTCTTTTTGGTTCCAAGGAACCAAAAGAATTATGAAAGTAACCAAAAATTATTCTAATTATAATTTGTGATTCTAAAACTTTCTACTAAGAGCCTGAGATGAAGTTAAAGGCTAAAAGTGTACCATGTCTAAAATTAGTCTGAATGACTTCTATGAGTCAAGGTGTTAAATTTTATACTCTTTGGATTCAAATAATTTATAACATAAAATCTTACTTTAACCACCAACCAGGGTGCAAATATAGGTGAATTTGATCGAAATTATTGTTAAATTGTTATAATTATTTTATGTAAGTTTTTTGATGAGTTGTTAAAGTCAACCATAGGATTTGATCACCAACACAATTGTTGGCTTTAAAAATAAAATTTCAGTGACCATAATTTACAGCCAAACACTATCCATTTGTAGTGTCATGTACATGTACAATATTGTTGCATGTAGTGGAATGGCGACACATTAACATAGGGCATAAATTTCTTCTAATGATACATCTTTCAATAAAATACTTATCTTCTACTAGAATCTAAACTTTCAAGTGACTGTTCTACCATTCAACTTCAGGCACAGTGAGGGCAATCGTTCTTCCATAGACAATGAAGGAAATTGTTATTCCAAAAAGATGATGAGGAGAAGCCACATTCTTAGATAGTAAAATAATCATCTAAGCCATTATAATCCAGAGCATAGATAAACATCAACATATTATCCTGTTGTGAAATGAAGAGGGTATTCCCCCAAAACAATACTTACTGAAAACTCACTAGTATAGATGTATGCAATACAACATTAGCAACTACAACCAGGAAGTTATATAAGTCAAAACTAAAAGTACATTCCAACATAATCAATTAAGACATAACATAGAAAACATTGAACTTATTGGTAATGGAGGCTACTTCAGGCTTCAACCTTGTCCACCTTTAGGGGCTTAACAATCTCCCAAGTGAAGTCAGGGTCATCTCTTCAGATGATTAAAAAATATCTTATGGCCTTAATGTTGGTCAACTAAATCACACATATTGTAATGTTTTAAGTAATTGATAATATATTCTTATGTTATTGTTCACTGGGTATGGTTCTTTAGAATAATTTTAGCATGATCGTGTGTTTTTTCCAAAACAACAAAACATATTTGTCAATATACGCTTCCACACATAGCTTGTAAGAGGATTATTGGATATTAGAGGAGAAAGCATTAAGCCTTTTGGCATATTTAAATTACTCAAAAGATATAAAAATATTTTGAATCTTAAGTTTAGCTCCCTTTCCCTTTCCCCTTTTCCCAACCCCCCCCGTGTCCCCCCCTTCCCCTTCCACTCTCCCATGCATCCTCCCCTTCCCCTCCCCTTTCCATGCATCCCTCCTTCCCCTCTCCCTTTCCACGTGTCCCTCCCCCTTCACTTTATTTTTTTTATCATATGTTTGCAAAATTATGGCTATGGCAATTATCATGAGAAATAATTTTATCATTTTAAGGTCGGGAGGAGTTAAATGCTTTCACAGGCTTGCAGGCCTCGCATTATGTTGTTGGGGTTGTAGTGTTTTGCTTGTGGAATTTAATTTGACATCATCACTTGAAGCTACAATGATAGAGATGGAAATTTGTAAGTATTGGGTTTTGAATTTTACACTATTACTACTTTTTATGTTGGTTTTAGATTGAAGAGGATATCTTGCAATTCAAAAAAATTTAGTGACTGGTCTATAATTACTCTAAAGGTGGTATATTTTATTCATATTTCAATTTATTAAAAAAAATTAAAATGAAATTGATGAAAAATAGCTGGTTTCAGAAAACATCATTATTACATATTTCAATGATCCTATTTAAGATTCTTCATGTGGGCTTTGTTGTTAAGCATGCAATACTTGCATCTGGATTCAGCATATTTTTTTCTTGGATGGAGAGCTTAGTCTGTACATTGCTTACATTTATTTTCCAACACTAAATCACCTTAAAGATTTTAAAATTTCTCTGAATTTCCAAAAAAAACCATTGATATGGCTATTTTAGTTTTTGGAATCCTTTTTACTATTTATGGTACATATTGCACATGTCCTTTCGAAAACTTGGTAAATCAAGTAGAAACATCCTTCTAATCAATTTTGGATGTATATGTATTGCAATCTAAGGTATAGAATATGCTTCAGACTCAACCAAGAGGGATCCAAAAAGAATAGTAGGGTCCATGACTGTTAAGAGAGGTCAATATTCTGTAAATATTGTATTTGTGGTAGTTGTTGATTTTACATTTTGTAAATCTTGTGGCTCTTTTCTGTATCCATAGATAATAACTTGCAAAAGGGCCAAAATTTCCATTGTAAGAGCTAGAACTTGAGTGACACTTTTCTCGGTTCCTCTATATATTATGGAGATCGTGATTTATGTTGTGATCCTGCAATTATAAAAATAGAAGGCTTGCATGGGGTCAGTAAAATATCTTGCCTATGTTTAAGAATATGCCTAATTATTGTGGAATAATTTGCATAACCTGGCACACTAACTTCAAACTAATTTTTTGTGCTTATTTTTCAATAGTTGAAAGAAGATAATAAAGATGATGACACAAATAACTCCAACTTGACAAGTGCTTCTAGAGGCAATTGGTGGCAAGGTAAGAGTTGTGATTTATCTATGGTGAAATTTTACGCAATCAACTCAGGGATTCCATTCTAATTCAATTCTGGCTTTTGTTTTTACAGGATCACTATACTAGTAAATCTTCAAGTCAAAATTGTTTGCTTGATGCAATAAATAAAAGTATATAAACTTGTTTGACATGCTTGTATTTCAATTGTTCTATGAATTTTTTATCATATGGTTGTATTTATTTTCTCCTCTTTGCCATGTTCAAGAATCAAATATTTGTTGTAGGTTTCATAATTGAAATTTGTTACTATTTTACCTCATGTAATATGATGGCACATGCTAGATTGTTATCTCCTTGAAGTACAAGTTCTCATGTAAGATAATTTTTTTATTTTTTTAGGTACATATGAGAAGAATGACTAGTTGCAGTCATAAGTATAATGGTTCAACAAGTGGTCATACCATAACCATCAACTAAAGACTATATTGTGTAGTCGAATTAATCTATTTTTTTGTGTAATGTGAGGAGCAGATTTTGTGCTTCAAATTTGCAGTTTCGTTTGAAGAGCTAATCAAAAATGTATGTTCTATCAAAAAAATTTGGTAGATAGACTGTGTTATGCTATGTAAATACTGTAATAATATGGCCAGTTTAGAGGTCATTATGTATATGTTCTTTTGGACATTTGTTGCATCCTAAGTTCAATGCTTTTAATCTGTGTGCTTCAGACTGTCCTATATTGGTTTATCCTATGGTTAAATTCTTCTCACTAATATAGACTATACAAACAGACATAATTTTAGTTGTGACTTCCTTTTGATTGAATTTAGCATGAGATATATGGAGCTAAATGGTATGGTTTAGACATAAGCAAACCAAATCTGGATGATAGATTTTGGAATAGACAAGGGATGAGTAAAAATTTCTCTTTCACTTGATAATAAGATTTGATTTTACAATCACAAATGCCATATGTAATAAAAATTTGTTTGTCAGTGCAAAGCTCCTCATTAATTGAAGATCTTGGTTCATAAAAGAGAGGTCGATATCTATCTATAAGGAACAATATATGTGTCTTAATGTTGATTTCAATTCAATATATGTATCTTAATGTTGATTTGAATTCAATATATGTGTCTTAATATCGATTTCAGTTTGTCTCTCTCCATGAGATATATCCCAGTATATTGTTAAGCACTTAAATTTTTTATTTTGGTATTGTAAGCATTTTGGTTTTTAACACAGAGACGCAGATACATACATGTATGGAATTCAAAATCTTAACAAAGTCGACCTAATTTTCACATTTTCCCTCTATTTATTATATTATTTCTGCAAAACTCAAAATCAAAATCCACGTTATCACGGTTTTTATATATATATTTTAAGTCACCCTAAGAGGGCAATTTTAAACTGCCCTCGTAGGAGTTTTTTATATTTTTTAAAGTTACCCTATAAGGGTAGTTTTAAACCACTCTCTTAGGTCTAAGAGGGAAGTTTAAAACCACCCTTGTAGCCCTCTTAGGCCACCCTAAGAGGGTGGTTTAAAACCGCCCTCGTAGCCCTAAGAGGACGATTCTCGTAGCCCTAAGAGGATGGTTTTAAACCACCCTCTTAGAACCTAAGAGGGTAGTTTTTAGCCACCGTTGTATGGACACATACTTTTTATGATACCCTCGTAGATAACAGTTGAATAACCACCCTTAAAGACCCTTTTTGGTGTAGTGAATAAAGATCAATAGATTATAGAGTTAATGGCCTCAAAATAAACAAAGATAGTTGTAGACTCCAAGGTAGATCAAGATATACAAAGGGTCAAGTATTTTTGGTACCACATCAAGGAGGAGATGCAAAACACATGAGTACTTTTGTTTGACCTCCTTTGTAGAAAAAGCCTAGAATAGGTCAATAAGACCATCAAATGCATAGAAGGGAAAGTATCTACAAGGAGTGAATATCAAGAGATCCTCAAACTCCTCTGATCAATGACACAATACAAGAATATTAGTGAGGGGTAGACTTAAGAGATATGATCAAAAGGTTGAGGAAAATCTTGGATGTCTAAAGAAACCTCTAAACTTGTAAAGATAACTTGGCATCCATAAAAACCCAATTCTAGGAAATGAATAGAGAGATCTAGAGGTTAACTATGATAGAGATGCCTGATATTTTTAACACAAAAGCACATTTTGGAAGGTGAAATCATAAGTTCCATATTCAAAGAATAAAATATTCAAGACAACCAAGGTTATGCAACTAAAATCTATGAGAGGTCAAAGCCAATTCATGCCAAGCTATAGGAGCTAGTTTTCAAGAAGGATATATAATAAAATAACCATTTTGAAGATTTAATGTGGGAATTAGAAGACCTTGGGGTAGTATAATTGCCAAATAAAATAAGTGGCAGAATTTACTAGGGTTACTACTGCAAACGAATGGATGAAAGGATCAACAATTTTAATAGTTAAAGATCCTAATTTTGTAGACCTCATGTGCAAAGATAAAGGTAGGATATGGGATCTTATGTTATTCGAGCTTTCCATCCCATGAAGTCACCATAAATATAGCACCTTGATACTACCTTGGTAAGTTTTATAAATTTTGAAGAAGAATGTAACAATAGAGGTCAAGTAACAGAAGTACCATAATTTTTTTCTTAAATGTGACTAAGTATAGACAAAGACATAGCTAGCATAGTATCTTTCTTGTAATGATAAGCATGATACCATAGAATGCATTAGAACCATAAGAAATTCCTAGACTATTCAATATAATAAGCAATGTTAGGCTCAACATATTACCATCATAAGCTAAATGGTCCCCTCAATGAACTTGACCATATAGTAATAATCCTATGTTCTATAATCAATGTATACCCTATCTAATCTCAATAACATGATACTAGAAAATTTTAATGCTAAAAAAATACATGAAGAATCAATATTCAAATATGGAGCCATATGGACTAATCAGCAAGGGGTTGAGACTAAAGGTAAGAGGAAGGCTTCTAAAGAATAACCATTTAAAAAGTAAGATAAGACTAGGAAATTTTCAATTGTTCTTAGAAGAGGGAGGTTGCATTTGTACTTGAAGGATAAAAGGCTTACCACAGTATAGTAAGAGAACACAAAAAAGGATTCCATGGATACACCTCATAGTGAAAAGGATAAAACATAAAATATAGAAGGATAGGTAAAGGAGAGGAACCTGTAATGGCTAAAGGAGATAAAGAAGTGATTGATAAATCCATTGAAAAGGAAGGCAATAAAGAAATGGGTTAACTTCAAAAGAAGACCAAAAGGTTACTTAAATACCCCTATATCATGAGTTAAGGATAAGCCACAACCATAAAGCAATATCAAAAATTCATGACACCAAGTGAGGGTGCCTCTATGAAGTTCAAATTCAACGTTGCAAAGGAAATCAAAATTATGCCATATAAGTTCAGTGTGCTAGAAGCCTTAGCCCTACTAGGATAGTGGGACCTCCTCCAAGAAGATCTAAAAGAGTAAGAACATAGTTATGTTAGGGGTAACCAACTAGAATCCACCTCAACAAATATAGAAAAACAACATAATTTGGTAGAAAACATCTATCAAAAATGCAGGTCATCACATCAAATACATTGAATTCCCAAAAATCAAATATGTTAAAGTTGCTTCCATTTTACATGATACTCAAGAATAAAAATTATATACTCAAAATATGTATAATTTATTCAGGTGTAGTAGTCACAATTATGCCTAAAGATGTTTGTGAGAAAGGGATCTCCCTTACATCAAGATGATGAGACACATAATCCAAATGGATGGCATAAGGTTCAATATGGTTGAGATACTCAAAGACTTAGTCATGACTATAGCTAAACATCTAGAATTTGTAGTAGTGTAGAAAATGTCAACCTACTTCCATATTTTGGTATGCTACTATCAAGAGAGTGGACCTATAAGTTGTCAAGAGATGATTTCCTAGTAATGGACTATACTCACATGAAGGTGATCAAGGAAAAGTAGGTAATTAGGATAAAATATAATCCACCTTGCAAGTACCTTATACACAATCTCGATGATGAAAGTATATAGTGAATTGGAATATCTACCAAATGTAGAGAAGATGACGAATATCTTAAAGGTGACCAAGATCAAAAGTTTGATATGATAATTCATGTATTGCAAGATGATGGAGACCTAGAACTTGACTATGAAGAAAATTAATTAGGGAATTATCTCATCATTGAAACACCTTAAAATATTCCTACCTTGACAAGTCAAGGGGCAGATAATATGTGGACCATATATTTTGGTGGCACCATAACTAGGAATTGAGTAGGCATTGGTGCTTAGTTCATTAAACAAGAAGTTGCACAAACTCATTATGCCTATAGGTTATTGTTCAAATATACCAATAATATGGTAGAGCATGAGCCACTCTATATTGGTTTTATAAAAGCTAAAAATATGGAAATTAAAGACCTAAGTATATATGACAACTCTAAAATAATTATAAATCAGGTTAATTCCCAATGCACACAAAAAAATTGGGACCTAAAGTATTACAAAAATCAAGTCTATGAGTTTTTGAAAAGTTTTTATACATATGAAATCAAAGAAATCCCTAGAAAATTGAACACAAAGGCTGATGAGTTAGCAAGAATAGAAACATAATTTGATCCCACCAATGATATGTGGGATAAACCTAAAGAATTAGAGATAATATTTAGATGAGTAGTTCCTCATAGTTCTAATCAATAGAAAGTATTTAATAATGATGAACAAACCATAGAATTCCTAATCAGGGAGGCTCAATATACCAAAGTGACAAATGAGAATGAGGATGACATCAAATATGGAGTCATACAACTAAAGTCAAATTAGCTACCCAAGGGTCTAGTCACTCTAGAAAGTATGTTTAACCCTAATGATAGTATAATAAAAATGAGTCTCAAGTTAAAATCTTCTTTGTATCATCTAGTTGAGGTAGCTAAAGGGAAGAATCTATAGCATGGAAAATACTATACTCAAAAATTTCCAATATCTTTGTGGTAAATATAGAGACATGATTACCTATTCATACCATAGACACCTAAAAATCACACATTGTCCCTCATCCTATCAAAATGGTCGATTAATTTGCAAAACACCTTTAATTTTGCATTATTTTCCTAAAAACACTATTAAATTATTTAAAACACTATTCATAAGCCCCTTTGGCCACTTAAGCCCTTTCCTACGCTTAACCCTTGGTCCCCATGCAACCACCATCCTAGATTAACCATAGTCAACCTAACCTATGGCCACCTCACCTAGTCTACCCCTTTGACTAGCCTAGCTTCCACCTAAGCCTATTTTATCAAACTCAACCTTGGTTAAATCCTTAAACCTTGATCAAGCCACAAAATTTAATGTTTAACTTAGGGTCAACATAAACCTAGTTAGACTTAACCCTTGTTCCATTTCAAATCCCCATGTGCACTAAACATCATAAATGATATTCAAATACTTTTATCTATCGAAGCATGGGAGGCATGGTGAGTCATCTTCAACCTCATCCAAGTCAACACAAAACTCACAGTTAATCCTACAACGGTTAGGACTTAACCCTTGCTCCACTTCACATTCTCCTGGATATTAAACATCATAAATGATATTTGAAGACTTTTGTCTTTCAAATCATGGGAGGTATGATGAGTCATATTCCACCTCACCTAATTCAATATTAAACCCATAGTTAATCCTACTATGGTTAGGACTTAACCCGTATTTCACTCCATATCCCCATGCTCATTTATGGTATGTAGATGGGTGAGTACTTCTCTTATCCAAATGCACTTATGAGGAATGGCACGCCATGCCACCTCACTGAACACCTCACTAGATACCTCAGCCCCCCAACCTTGGAAAATTCTATAAATAGGTTGTCATTTCCTCTATTTTTATGGATCACTCACTCACATACCCAGACTCTGTTGGAATCAACCTAGAACACCATGTGCACTAAACCATCATTCAACATCACTCACTATCAACCCCCATGTAGATCCACATGAAATTTTCAACATCCCATTTTTGCTTGTAGGTTGCTATCAAAATTGAAGGTTAGGAGGTAGCTCGACAAGGATCAAAAGTTCCAATAGCCTCAACAAGACCTCTACATCGCCTAGTTCTATTTCTGGAAAACATGGTGAGGTTCGTATGGACATGTATGAATCAAAGCATTCATACCCTAGGGTATGAATCTACAAAAAAAGATAGCTTTTCACACTAAAAATTTACAAAAAGTCACAAAACCAGGTAAGCATCCTTGTTTTATCAAATTTTAATCATTTCAAGCATTTTAATCATGTTTTAGCCTAGATTAAGAGTATTTTCTCTTGTTTTATAAGGGTTTTTATTGAGACGGGCCCCCAAACACATCTAACCATTTTTGTAGAGTTACACAGGTTTAGAGGACCCGCATAGTTAATAATGGCTCACGAGCAATAAACCCACTACACTCGAGGAATACAAGGAGAACACTTGCAGTTGTTTGACCATATTCATTGAAAGAGGGCTTCCCTTGTGGAAGATCCCTCATTGTAGTCCTTAGAGGTACTTTTGTAAAAGGACACACTCTTGTAACCCATTTATTATCAACTTCAAAGTAGTGGTTTTCCTCGTACTTCAATTTTTATACCTTTCTTTATCCTTGATAGCAAGATATCTATTTCCACACACTCCACAACAACAACAAGGTAATTCGAGGGGTAATGATACTCCTTATTGATATTTCTATCTCACGTACTTTATCACCTCCATAGGCCAAAATCGCCTGACCAAACGATATTTGCAAGGTGAAATCACTCATCTTCCACCTTTACATGCTTGTCGTAAAACTCAATTCCACATCATATTACGACTATTTAATTTTTGATTAACCCTTTTATCTTTTAAGTTAGCGATTTCCACACAAAATTGAATTTTTAACTGTTTCTTTTACACGTACCTTCACAAAATCAGATTTGCAGCATTTAGGCTACACCTTACTGCAGAAAAGTTTACAAAAAAATCAATATTTTTTTGTTCATATGGATAAGTATGAATCAAAGCATTCATAGGGACATGTGTGAATTTGTCTAAAACATAGTCTAGACTCTTCAAACAATCAAAAACCCTTCCAAAGGCTAGAAATTATAGGTAAACAACACAAAACCTTGTTTCTTTTACAAAATTACATTCCAAAACACATTTTTTTTACAACTAAGTGAACTTATTCTAGAGTACTAGGCTCCATTGGTTTCCTATTGTCTTAATCTGTTATAACTAAAGATACTTCTTGTATAATTTTATCATTAAGAACTTCAAACTCCTTCGATCCTAGAATATTCTGGTAAAAAAATCTTGTTTCCTTTCTGATTTCATTCTAGTCTTCAATCCAAACCCCTTCTACTAATTTAATTATACTTATTCTAGATCTTGATCTTTGTACTATTACGTATGAAAAAACTATGTATTTATCTCCTTTTAATTAAATATGTCTCAATTTTAATCTCCAAAATTTCTTACTCAAAATATTATGATATTCACTAAGCAACTTCCTTTCCTTCGAGCTTGGATTATTATGCTCATCTTTTTGAAATTTTGAAAGTTTTTCTTTTAGTTCTTTATTCTCAAAAATGTTTTCGAAAGTGTTCTTATTCCATTATGTTTAACTAGATGTCATGGATTTAATTTTTTGGAAGTGTATACAACCCACCATTTCCTAAATAATTCCACGTCTGTGCTATCATATCAACAAATTGAGGATTGTCTTCCCATATCTACTCATATTTAAAATATGATATTTTTTAAAATTTACTTACCATCATTTTAACTCTTATTGGCCAATGATTTGAACAATTCCTTGTCAAGGTATTAATTTTAACACAAGTCCCTTCATCCAACCAATGATTTGAGATAAATCATTTGTAGATGTTTATTTCATCCTTATATAATATTTTTGAATGAAATGATAAGGATAAAATGAATATCTACAAAGTAACATGTGACTAATGAGGCTATCCAATGCCTAGTTTTATGAATGGTTGCATAGGAGGTTCTAATAGGATTCCAACATGTTAGAATTTCCCCTGTCACTCCTTCAAAATCCACAACATCATATTCACATCTTGCCCATACTGCTTTCATAGTTTTGGAAATGTTTTTATTTGTCATTTTAGTTTCTTGGATACAAAGAATATCAGGCTTATTACTTAAACAAAGATCCTTGATACACCTATGCTTTGAGGGGGTATTAGCACCCCTTATATTCCATGATATGGTAATCATGTTTCATTAAGGAATATTGTCCCTAACCACGAATTACCAATATAATTTTTTTGTTTGGTAAAGAGACATTCAACCAAATTAGATCGTGTTCCTTTCTCTATGTTTGCTCTTACTTCCGTAGATCTCGCTTGATGATTTGAGGGTTTTCCTCTTTTTCCTTGCCTATATCAGGAGTAGGTCTTATTAATATATTCGTTAATATTATTTCATAAATTTTCTTTTCATTAGATTTATCCTCTCTTAGCTCTACTACGAAAGCTTTTGACTTGTCCTACTTAGTTTATGGTATTTCCTTATTAATAGTAGAGATATTAACATCTAACACTGCATTTTCTCTACCACTTTTCTGCTCTTGAATGGTGCATGGTACTTCAAGAGAGTCTTCAAAATATGATGAGGTACATTCCTTAGGTTCAACATGAATATTCATCCCTAAATCAGGATCGTACTAAATAGAAGATTCCTTGTTAATATTTTGATCCTATTGTATTGTATCCTCTAAGATTTGATCTACTTTTTCTTCATAGGCTAAAGCCTCAAAAGAAAATGTATTTCTTCTGATATCCTTCCTTAGTGGTTTCCATTGTTTATTTACTTTCATCTATTTGGACCTATTTTTTGGAAGTTGAAAACCATCATCATCCATATCCATTTGTAAGTTTCTCTTGCAATTTTCTACATATGTTTTTGTTGGACTCTACTTAGGGCATGATCTCTCAATATGCTCCACCTCATGACATCTTCTATGTCCAAAAGATATATTTTCATAATGTATGGTTTAGGTCCACAACTTACCTCATACTTAGGAATGATTGATTCTTGAAAAGATTTACTTATATCAATCATGACCAATATCCAAGCATAAATAACCAAGAATCCATATTTTTTAGTTTTTGAAATCTCAAGTAATTCTCCCAGAGTGTTTGCCTATTGCCTTGAAGGTATCAATTTCCCAAAATTCAATGGGCAACCCACACATCCTAACCTAGATTGGTACTAGGGATAGATTTATGTTTGTAGGTGCAAAACCTTCATATTAATGAGTAAGAAAGAGTCTTGCTCTTCCCATAAACTAAGGGCTCCCTTTTAGGATTTTATCTCTTTCTTCCTTGGAACAAAAAATGGCTAGGAAGAAACCTTTAGGAATAAATGATAGACTTACTCTTGGATACTTCGAACTTTTATCAATCCATTTTCTTAAGGTTAAAACCTCTATCCACGACCCCTTAAATTTACCAAAAATTGCCCTATCTTTGAGCAACAAGGATCGCTTCTTTGTTAGATCCTTGCTAACCTCTACTACTAAGGAGATTCTAAGGATTTAGTTGTAAGTTTGTTCTTTAGAAGGAAACTATAACTCAAAATTTACTAAAGTTTACTAATATATCCTATAGTGATTATATTATTTGAAATAAACATATAATAATTTGCATGCAAAACTTGTAAGATAATGAAGAAGAAAAATAAACTTTAATGAAAAAATCTATGCCTAGACAAAATTTCCTGCCTCCGTGATCCCCTACTCCTCCATTCCTCTTCTATCATCCTAACCCTAGTTGAAAAAAATCTACAATTTTCTTTTTTGTGACTTGAAATTATTACTACCATTCTTCTAGATTACTAACTTCACAAGATCACAAGATCATATCTCCCTCAATACTATACTTTTAGATATAACTATTGATAAACACTACTTTCGTTTTTTTGAAAGAAAAAAAATGGACCTTGGTTGCCCTCCATCTTTACTAATGGCTTAATCCCCTTTAAATTATTATGCAATGGCAAAGAAATAAAGATACTTAAGAATAGTTCCAAATAATAAACAACCACTAGGCACAATATAAATAATGGTTGGGTTTAGTGCCTTACCTTTCACATTCCCTTATTATTTTTTTTTTCTTAAGAGAAAAACCTCTTGCGGGGCCGTCTTGTTCTAAGAGACCATGAACAGGGGGTTCTACATCGTCAAAGTCACCCGGGGGTCGCACCCAGCCCTGCCCGTACCAACATTATCAATTGGATTTTGGGTACCCAATTCAGCTTTTTGGTAGGGTGGAGATTCGAACTGGGACCTCCCTTGGAGGATTGCCCTCTCCTCTCCAACTCATCTACAACACCTGAGTTTTTTTAAAGCGAAAAACCCCTTGCGGGGCCACCTTGGTTTGAGAGACCACGAACAGGGGGTTCTACACCGTCAAAGTCACCCGGGAGTCGCACCCGACCCTGCCAGCACCAACATTATCAATTGGATTTTGGATACCCAATTCAGCTTTTTGGTAAGGTGGAGATTTGAACCTGGGACCTCCCTTGGAGGGTTGCCTTCTCCTCTCCAACTCACCTACAACACCTGAGTTAGAGTTTCACATTCCCTTATTAGTTTCAACAGGTAACAAGCATTTTATGTGATATTAACAAATACAGGACTTACTGCATGTCAAAGTATTCGTTGGCTTGTTTCTATATATTTTATATAAATTCTATAAATAAAAGAAACTTAACAACGAATAACATATACAGTCAGCCAAAAGCAGTGTCCTTTTAAATAACATAATGTGGCTGCCTTGGTTAATCTAGTGTTGATTTGTGTTACATAGAGCGCAACAAAAAGACGAAGATGTAATAGCAGGTAATATGTAAGAATATTTATGAAGTTTTCAACAACTGGATACCTATGGTCTAACCTATAGATCCACTCGTATCCATGACTTTAGATGAATTTTAGAATTCAGGCAACTCCAATGGTGTTACTAGGACCGGGTTAGTTTTTCTTTCATTCGGTATACCCTTTTATTTGAGCATATAAGATTCAATAACAAGCTAAATCTTATTAGCTTTGGATAATAAGATACAATTTTCATGGTTAAGTACAAAGAATATATTTTTCTTTTCATACTAGAGGAATTTTATTTTATTGTTTAAACACTTCAAAATTAGTGGAATAAATAAATTGAAATCGCGAGCATATTGGCCAAAAGCTTTGGTCAGTCAAAATACATGCAGTAAAGCTTTGGACAGCGAAAGCTTCTTGATGATTGCCAGGACGAAGCCGCATTCAGAAAGGAATCTCTATTTTAGCACTTTAACTTTGTCCTGGAGCACTTTTTCATTTCATGTTTTAGTGTTCTAATAGAAGCATAACTAATTAGCAACGAAATCAACATTTTCGGGGAGGCATTTTTTTTAATTAATTAATTTATTTATTTATATAAAACATTTCATCCTTGTACTTTTATGGGGAAACTAACACATAGGGACTCTTTAATTCTTGAACTTTGAAGCATTAAGTTTTATTTTATTTATTTATTTATGAGTATATATTCGTTGGAAAGCCCATTTTAAAAGTAGAATATTTCACGTTTGTAATTATTTGATATTTACAAGTATATCTTGAAATATAAGTGTTTTTTTAAAGTATTTATTTGATATTCATAATTATGTCTTGAAATATTAGTGCATTTTTGGTAGTATTGATACTCTAGAACAAAAATAGTGGTTTACTTATAAGTTTAATCAACCACTCCCTTTGGCACTCACTAGCCAAGCTATGGCACATTGACATACAAAATGGCATTTGGCATATTGATACATAAAACAAATGATAGCCTTAGTTGAAATAGTTAGTAATTTGGTCGATAAGGTGAATAATATGCAAGTCCAACCTCCATCACCTGAGGTCCACACTCTTGATCTCGTTCTCATATCAAATGTGAGGTTAAGATCTATGATGGGTCTAGAGATCCCAAAGTTCTCAATAGTTGGATTCTAGACATGGATACTTGGTTTGCTTACAGTCAAATCTTTGATGATGATAAGGTCCTATTTGCTAAGTTAAAGTTATCTGGTGTTGCTAAGATCTTGATCACTGAGTGACAAACTACTTAGAATCCCATCACCACTTGGGATAAATTGGTCATGGCCTTGAAGGCTACATTTTATCCATAAAATTATGATGAGGATTTGTTCATCTATTGACTTTGTTTGAGGCAAGCAAGTTATATGTCTATTCATGACTATATCTATCGGTTCAATTGTTTGTGTATTTTGCTTCATGTTTAGGACCCTATGCCTACTTTTATGGCTAAGTTTAAGAGTGGTCTATAGACACTTATTTTGAGAGTTGAAATATACTCCATTTGATACACTTGATGTAGTTTTTAATCAAGTTCATCTTATAGAGGAGAAATTGTATGCTCAGTCACATGCACCTCGATCTTCCTCAACTAGTGCACCTCGAGCATCTTTTTCAACAACTCCTTGGTCTACTTCTTCAGTAGGCACATTCTAACCTCGGAGACCTCAGAATATTTTTCCTATTCGAAGAAGTATTCTTCTCCTCCTTATTCCCCATCTTCTTCTTCTTCAACTCCTTAAATAATGTGTTATCATTGTAAAAAGTTGGGTCATATAATAAGTAATTGTTTAGAGAGGAAAAAACAACAATTATTTGTACAGTCACCTAAAGATATTCAAAGGAGTGAATACCACAAAATCCTATCAAAACTTTCGATGAAGATCAAATCTATCTTGAGTTAGAAGGTAAACTTAATAATGTTTCTTTACTAACTCATTGGTCTCTTGCAAGAGGTCATGATCATCTATTTGTCTCTCGTGCTCAACTGTCACCTAATTTCTCTATGGATTGTATCATCGATAATGGCTTGCAATAAAACTTGATTTCATAGTCCATTGTTGATAATTGTAGGTACCCATCCGTCCTCGTCCTCAGTCATACCCACTTGGTTGGAAGAACTGTGATACTACTTCTATGATCACACACATTTACACCTTATCTTTTGCTTTTGATTGTAAGTATGTGGATATTGTTACCTGTGATGTCACTCCTATGGACTATTGTAGCCTATTGCTAGGTAAGTCTTATTAGTATGATAAAAGGGCTCAATACGATGTATATCATAATACTTATACCTTCCAACATGAACATTATTTTCTCATTTGTAGTACCTAGCCCACTTCACATTTGCCTCATACCACTATGCATCAGACACAAAATTATTTTAGTTTTCAGTCGACTACAACCTCACCATTCCAAGTCACAATACTTTTGTCCACTCGATATGTTATTCCTTTGTAGGTAGATACTCATAGAGAACTTGTTCCTACTCTCGTTCCTCCTACTGCTATTCTTCTTGTTCCTACTGCTTCAATTGTTTTAGTACCTACTCTTGTTGTGGTTCATGTACCATCGCTTCTATTGCTATTATTACTCCTATTTTTCCAACCTCGATTGCTCTTGTTACTACTATTGCTCTAGCTCTAATTGTTCCTATTGTGGTTATAGTACTTGTCGCTCTTATTGTTGCTATTGTTGCTCTAATTCTAATTATTCTTTTTTTTTTCGAGCTATTACTTCTTCTCTTGTATACCCTTTTATATGCATAGCAGTTCAATGTTTATATGATAGAAAAGAATGATAAAGAATTAATATAATACTAATATAATATATAAAATAAACTTATATAATAAATATAAAAAGGACACCTTTTTAAATACTATTAAACCCTTTTAGTAAATATTAATAGGCCAACTTCTAATTTACATGGCCACCTTTGTACTTTTTCAAATCATCCATGACCAGCCATGTAAATATCGTCGTGGTCAATCTTTTTGTACGTGGTCTATTAGTCTCCATATAAGCTTTTAGTTGGTTGTGGTGTCTACCTATCAAGCTATGTAAAAGGCTATTTAAGGCCATTTTGATAATGAAAATAGGTAGGCTGGAGTTTGCTATTTGTTGAGTTTGTGAGGTACGGGTTTCTTATTAATTACTGAACTTAGTGCATCTTTTAGGCAGCCACTATTAAACTTGAATATATAATTTTTAGGTAACAACAATTTAAACCCACATATATTTTTAAGATAAATGTTAAATCTTTTAATAAGATAAACTCTAACTTATCCAACAATGAAGATACTCAACATCCAACCAAAGTCTCTCCCACAAAGTTAAAAATAAATAAAAAACAATATGTAACCTTTTCTAACTGCAAAGTATATATACACATATAATTTTTATGTGATATGATTAAAGGTAAAAACAATTATACCTATAACCTATGTTTTTAAAATTTTGTTCTTACCCCTTTCCTTTCTCCCATCTTCTTTCTTTTCACCTCTCTTTCCTCTTTATATCTCTCTTGTTATTATTTGTATCAATTCTTTAACTGTTAGGTTACTTTTTTATTTATTTATTATGTTTTTTTATTATATGATTATTATGTTTGTTTTTATGTTATGTATGTATCAACTTTGAGTTCGATACAGACATCACAATAGTTAGGGTTTTGATTCTTTTTGAGGAGGTCCAAGGTTCAAACCATAGCAACCTAGAAGGGAATAGGTTGGATGGTAGTAACTGAGTGTTTGCCTGTTGACTACCCCAATTTAATGTCGTAAAGGGTTGGGATCCCATTAACTTCGTCTAACCCAATGAGTTAGGGTTTATAGTGGCAACATCCAATAGTGGTACTGATTTTTTAGTACGTAATAATAATTAAAAAATAATAACTTACATTATTTTTTTCTACACAAAGAAATCGACAACAGTCTCCATCATATTATCTTGTGTGCACGGTTCAAATCCATAAAGCTACCACTATAACCCTTGTCCCACCTCAGTAAACTTTTACTTCAAGTGAGGGGACCTCGAAAGGGCTCCGGATTTATTTTACATTATGATTAGTCCGCCTTTGTAGCACAAGTAGAGAAAGCAAGCATGGCCCCGTTAAACAAGAGATCCACGGTTCAAACCTCTGCGATGCAAATGGGGACACAAAAAATCTCTTGTGGCTTCCCTCTAGATAGTGGTATTACCTGGATGAGACGACATTGTCGGCCACCTAAGAGAGGCTCTCGAGGTTTCTTTCTAACCTAAAAGTTTGGGAGGTCCATGATTCGAACCTTTGAAATGCGAAGGGGAACACAAAAAAATCTCTTGTGACTTCTCTCTAGATAGTGGTATACCCGGATGGGACGATATTGTTGGCCACCTAAGAGCGGCTCTTGAGGTTTCTTTCTAACCTAAAATTTTTTACCCCAAAGGGCTAGGTGGATTAGTAATTCTCTGTTTGGCCAGACACTTATTCAAAAAAGACCTAGGTTCAAACCTTGGGAGCATGCTTGTTTGCAAAGGTAGTAGTTTGTTTCGAATCTTCTAAGAGCACTCTAGACCAACGACGACAGTACAAATCTCGAGTGATCGATGATCCTCTTCACATCATACTACACAATAACAAGGTGGTATAGGCTTGTTGAGGGCAGCCCGCCCATGTGGTTTGAACCCTACACTTAACAGTTACTAAAAATAGTGTGGATGTAACCAACTCCCATATGTATAAAAAAAATACATTATGATTACTATATATATATATATAATCATTTTCACTGTATCAAAAAATACTTATAAAATTAAAAATATTAAATCATAATTTTATTATCTTATTAACTTAAATTCAAAATTAATATATATAATTTTTTTTTTAATACATAAAGGAATCGACAACTACCTTTTCTTTTTGAACAACTAGTCACAGGGTCATGTTGCATTGTCTCTTATTGTAACGTCAAATCATGGTACTACTTCACCTCATTAAACACAGCCCAGAGTGAAGAAGATCCTCGGTGGCTCGGGATTGGTACCGCCATCATCAAGTTGGCGCACACTCAACTGACTCAGGTCAGACTACTACCTTTGTCCAAATTGAACATACCCACAATGTTTGAACCTAAGCCTCTTCTTAATAAATATTTAACTTCTTAACAATCCACCTAACCTCTGTGAACACCCCAAAACCATTTTAAAATGTAAAAATAAAGAGTGACAGGGTGCTCAAAATAAAAAAAAAAAAAAAATTATTCAAAACAACCAAGAATGGGCATTGAAGAATTCCAACAAGGAGTCTATCTACAAATGGATGAATCATATTTATTTATATATGCCTACAAGCTAATACGAGGGTTCAATGAATTTGAAGGACACACATGCTGATATTGTATTATAAGTTCAAAACATTTATTTTATTTTATTAGGTATCTTTTTAATAAATAAAACATTTATTTTTAATTAACAAGTAATCATACATAAAATAATTTTTAAATTCATAATATTTGAGTTTTTTTTCCCTTACCTTTTCACATTATTTCATTTTTTTTTTCAATTTTACTCTTATTACCTTTTTTTTTTTTCAATTTTACTCTTATTACCGCTTCTTTCTGTTTTTTTAAAAAGGTCGCACCTTTGATTTAAATCATAAAAACATAATAACCTATGATTGATAAAAAAAATATTTTTATAAATGAGATGATATTAGTTTAATCAATAAAAAATTTCAACATTAAAAATAGGAGATCCATATTCAAATCTAATCAAGTAATACACATAATATCCAAGTTTTGTTGTAATATATTGTGATGATGATATAAGACCTATTTCAATTCCATATAACTAATTATTATTTTTTTGTTTAACTTTATAAATGAAAAGATATTCAATATAGATACTTTAATTAAGAATACACAATCTTTGCACTAAAACAAATAAACTTTTTTTTTTTCTAAATATATATAACTTAACTTGATGGTTGTTTTTTGTTTTTAAGGTGTGCTTCCATATTTTTTTTTTTTGCATTTGTAGTCTTATTATTTTTTTAAGTTAAGATTAAGTCACTTTCAACAACAAAAACAAATTATATATATATATATATACACACACGACAGTTCCATGTTTCTTGCTTATGTTCTTAGCTTAGTTATATAAGGATTGAACTTGGGTCTTGATGAAAACTTATAACACTATGGTTTTTATTAGAATAAAATTTTAGGGTAAAACATGGATTTTAAAAGGTTTCAGGTTTCCGGTTTGAACTTAGATTGAACATAGATCTTTTGGATAAAATCCAAATATATTATTAGGGTATCCCTCATCAGACTAAATATTTTTAGGGTAAAGTACAATTTTTTTTAAAGGGTCTCAATCCCTTGTGTAGTGGTTTGAACTTGGGTCTCTTAGATGAAAACCTAAAGGCATACCATTACAATTTTTTTTTTTTTTTTTTTTTAAGGTTTGGTTAATGTGAGAAACCCCTACTGTCAACACTCAACCCCTCCCACCATGACCTCTTATAAAGGGGAAGAGTTGAGCTTGTCAACACTCAACCCCTCCCATCATGACCTCTTATAAAGGGGAAGAGTTGAGCTTATCAGGGAATTTGACACAACTTTCCTTTGGACTTAGATTGAACATGGATCTTCTAGATGAAAACCTAAAAATCTTATTATAGTATCCTTCATGAGATTAAATATTTTTGGATGAAAACCCAAAGATATTATTAGACTAAATATGTTTGGATGAAGACCCAAAGATATTATTACAGTATCCTTCACGAGACTAAATATTTTAGGGTAAAGCGTATATTTTGTGAAAGGGTCTTAGATCTTTATATCATTACAATATATATTTTTAAAGATTTGGTTAGTGAGAGAAACCCCTATGACGGATGTTGATGTTCAAGTTTGGACATCCCCATCCTACCATGATCTCTCATAAGGGAAGAGTTGAGCTTATCAATAAGGAATTTAACACACAATCCCAAACATACAATGGTTTGAATTTTGAACCTCTTGAAGAAGAACCAAAGCTCGGACCATTGTGTTGTCCCCCTCGGGTCTCAATCCCTTGTGCATCCCACCATGACCTCTCATAAGGGAAGCGTTGAGCTTATCAATAGGGAACTTAACACACAACCTGAGACATGCAGTGGTTTGAACTTTGAACCTCTTGAAGAAGAGTCAAAGCTTGGACCTTCGTGTTGTTCCCTTCAGATCTCAGTCCCTTGTGCAGTGGTTTGAACTTGGGTCTCTTACATAAAAACCCAAAGACATATAGTTACAATGTTTCAACAAGGTTTTTTTAAAGGGTCGTGATTGTTATACTAGGGTTTGAACTTAGGTCTCCTGGATGAAAATCCAAAACATACCACTATGGTATCTCTCACGAGACTTTAAATTATTTTAGGGTAAAGTATAAAATTTTAGGCTAAAGCATGAGTTTTTGAAAGGGTCTTGGTGTTTTGTGTAATTGTTTAAACTTGCATCTCTTAAACGAGAACCTAAAAACATACCACTATGATATCCAACAATAATATTTTTTTAAGATAAAGTGTAAGTTTTTGAAAGGGTCTCGGTCCCTTATGGAGTGGTTTGAACTCGAGTCTCCTCATGAAAACCCAAAACCACTGTGGTGTCCCAACATAGACAAAAATGAGTTTTTTTAAAGAATCATGGTCCCTTGAAAAGTGCAGTTTTTTAAAAGGGCCCTAGTCTCTTGTGGAATGGTTTGAACCTAGGTCTTCTGGATGAGAACCCAAAACCACTATGATTTCCCAACATGTACATCAAATTTGTTAGGATAAAACACTTGTGGAATGGTTTGAACCTAAATCTTATGGATAAGAACCTTAAACCAATATGATGTCCCAACATGTACATAAAAAATTTAAGGAAAAAGCACAAGGTTTTTTAAAGAGTTTCGGTGTCCTTGTATTGGGATTTGAACTTGAAACTCTTTGATAAAAACCAAAGACATACTTGTCCTTGTATTGGGATTTGAACTTGAAACTCTTTGATAAAAACCAAAGACATACTACTATGATATTCTTTACGAGACTAAAATTTTTAAAGCAAAGTGAAGCATTGATTTTGAAACAACTGATTTTTTTTTTTATGTAAATTGAATTTAAATCTTCTAAATAAAAACACAAAGATATACCACTACTATATCTCAACAAATTGAAACAAAACAAACAAATTTCTAAACAGTGCTTTTAAATCATCTAGACATCTATGTATAATTTTCTCACATATTCCGTAATTTTCATGCGTTAAAACATTCCGTTGACCTCTTTCAAATGTTTTGGAAAGTTTTTTTTGAAGGAAGGCGATGAGTGGCATAACTTGGGGTTCCTTGTGTTTTGAGGACTTGAAATGTTCTTGAGAATATATTTTTTTTAAAAAGAGCGAGTGGTAGAATGGGTTAATTTTCTCATTTTCTCACATATTCGGTAATTTCCATGCGTTAAAATATTCCGTTGACCTCGTTTAAATGTTTTGGAAAGTTTTTTTTTGGACTTGAAATGTTTTTGAGAAGAATTAAAAAAAAAAAGCGAGTGCTACAATGGGTTAGACGAGTCCACAGATAATGCGGGTTTTGGTTCTTTTGGTTCAAGGTTTAAACCGATGTGTATGTGTGGTTATGTGTTAAATTTTTTATTGATAAGTTCTTCTGGTTTAAGGTTTAAACCATGACATGTATGTGTGGTTATGTGTTAAAAGCTCAACTCTTCCCTGACGCCACACGAGTCCTAGGACAACGTGGGCTTTGGCTCTTTTGGTCCAAGGTTCAAACCACGACATGTATGCGTAGCTATGTGTTTAATTCCTTATTGATAATCTCTTATGGTCTAAGGTTCAAATCGCAACATGTATGCTTGATAAGCTCTTATGGTCTAAGGTTCAAACCGCGACATGTATGTGTGGCTATGTGTTAAATTCCTTATTGATAAGCTCAACTCTTCCTTAGCGTGTCTTACTATGTGTTACATTCCTTATCAATAAGCTCTTCTGGTCTAAGGTTCAAACCGTGACATGTATGTGTGGCTATGTGTTAAATTCCTTATTGATAAGCTCGACTCTTCCCTGGCATGTGTGTTACTATGTGTTACATTCATGTGGCTGTGTTAAATTCCTTATTGATAAGCTTTTTTGGTCTAAGGTTCAAACCGCGACATGCAACATGCATGTGTGGCTGTGTTAAATTCCTTATTGATAAGCTCAACTCTTCCATGGCATGTGTGTTACTATGTGTTACATTTCTTTGGCTATGTGTTTAATTCTTTATTGATAAGCTCTTTTGGTCTGCGTGGCTATGTGTCGCTGCGTGGCTATGTGTTAAATTCCTCACTGATAAGCTCAACTCTTACTTGGAGTGTATGCGTTACTATGTGTTACATTCCTATTGATAAGGTCAACTCTCCCCCTTATGAGAGGTTATGGTGGGATGAAAATGTCTAGCCTTGTGCATCAGTTAAGTCACACTCTTTAGGGGCACAATGGGAGCATCCTTCCCCCTAATTTAATACATATTAGATGTTGCCTCTATAAACCCTAAACCCTAAATCTTAGATGAACCGTCTAAAATACATCAAATTAAAGCATTCAACCAACCTTCACAGTTACTTGCTACCATCTAAAAAATATTTAATTAATAAAAAAAAAATTGAATAAAATGTTTTAAGAAGGGTATTTAAACTTAGTAGTCCATCCCTCTATATTTATTGACGGTTAGGGCTAAAACGTCAAATCGGTTGGGCATCGGTTCCGTGTGCTTTTTCTCTTCTCTGTATTAATAATACCGTGATTAAAATTTCGTTCTACGTTAGTATCTGTTTAGATATTCGATGTCAACTTATGGGGAGCGTCTGTTGCATCGCACTGGATAAGGACCGCCTTGGTTAGTCCCCGAAGAGAAGGAACTCCACTTTCCACGCTCGTATGACGTGGACTTTCAAAGTCCATATCACGCTGGACCTTCAATATAGGCGAATATTTTTTTTTGTACAACGTAGGCGAATTTTTTTTTTTGTACAACGTACGCTCGTATGACGTGGACTTTCAAAGTCCATATCACGCTGGACCTTCAATATAGGCGAATATTTTTTTTTGTACAACGTAGGCGAATTTTTTTTTGTACACTGTAGGCGAATATTCAGTTTTCAAAGTGCCAGAAGACGAGCGATAAATGCCAAAACCTGTTCGAATCTTACAATGTTAAAGAATGGAAGAATATTCAGACCGCGGGGAGGCGGACTCCAAACTACACAATACACAAATAATATGGGTTAAGTTTCAAAATCAATCTGAATTTGGAAGATCGGACTGGACTTAATCATGATTTTTGCAACCACTAGTAGCCATACAGCTTTAATTTCGATGAGAGCTCTGCATTTCCAGTCTACTTGGATTTCAACAGCCCCCTTTCCTTTCCAGAAATTTGGAAATAACAGAGAGGAAGGGGCTGTCAAAGGGAGACTGCGGATCGCAATGTGCAGCAGCGGGAATTGGGAAGGGTTCTCGAGATGGGAGAGCATAGCGGAGTCGTACATGGTGAAGGTGGCGAAAGCGGAGGGGAGGCCTCTGAACGTGCAGCTGGTGGCGGCATTCACCATCGCCTCTTCGAAGGTGGAGGTGGTGACAAACGTGGCCATCAGAGTAGAGTTGGAGGATGGAAGCGTCGGGTGGGGGGAAACGCCCATCCTGCCGGGCGTCACTGCGGAGGATCAGCCTCTCGCCCTCCACACCTCCATGTACGCCTCCCACTTTTTAGAAACCCTCCCTCGCAAGCCGGTGGGATCGCTTCTCCGCGAGATCAATACCCTCCTTCCTGGCCACGCCTTTGCATCCGTCAGTAACCCATTACCCCTTTTCTCCATATTTTTTTTCTTGCAGAGCTGCTTTGGTCTGAGAAACCACGATCAGAGGGTTGTGAGGGTTTGTTATAATCAATGCATGCTTTTTGTCTTTGAAGGTCCGAGCAGGAGTGGAAATGGCTGTCATTGATGCGGTGGCTCGCAGCGTGGGGATTCCCCTCTGGCAATTATTTGGGGGTGCTGGAGACTCCATTACAACAGATATTACAGCTGGGTTTCTCTTCCTTCCTTCAAAGGGGATGTTATTCATCATTTTATAGTTTTCAGGGTTAAATGGATTAAAAAGCAGAATGAACGGTTACATGTTGTGGTTGTGGTTGCACTAGCAGATACCGATTGTGAGTCCGGCCGAGGCGGCAGAGCTGGCGGCAAAGTATGCTCGGCTGGGCTTTCAAACGCTAAAATTGAAGGTTGGGAAGAACCTTAAGGAAGATATACAAGTGTTGAAGGCTATAAGGAATAGCCATCCAAGTTGCTCTTTTATCCTCGATGCAAATGAGGGGTATTCAGCTTCTGAAGCAATTCAAGTTCTGGAGCAACTCCATGGTTTGCAACTCTCACACTGTACTTATGGTCTCATAAAATTTGGAATTCGTTCTCAATTTTCTGAAGCTTACAATTATTCCTACCAACAATGTTAAAAAGATGACGATGAATAACGACCTACACTAAATAGAGATTGTCACGACTAGTTTAACACCATCGTTAGCATTACTGCATATTCAATCCAACCAATCAGCAACATCGTAGGTGCCAGAAGCATCTAAGCTTTCTTTTTTTTTTGACAAACCCCCTTTATTATGTATCACTTGGAGAGGGTACTGAGCTCTAGTTTACAAATTTCACTCGAATCAGGCAGTGGGCCTGGCGTTAAAGGGTTGATAAGAGTTGGAATCTTGAAGGGTTGCCAAGAGTTGGAAGCTTGGGAGAGGGGGTAGAGTATGTACATCTTATATGTGTGGATAGCACAACAAGAGTGGCTCTTCCCACGCATAGCCTCCCACACATAGCGGATCCAACTTGAATGCTTCCTCCTATGTATAGGTACATGGGACCAACATGAATGCTTCCTCTCATGTCCAGTGGGCCAGGGAAGTACCAGATGTTAAAGTTACTTTAGTTAGTATACGCATTAGCCATGGCAGTGGTACTGTTAAGCACTCCAACTTATCAGGAGGTCACAGCCCAACAGACAAGTATAATCAATCTGCAGTGATGCTTCCTTTCGGATATCATGTATTCAAGAAAGAAGTGACATATTCGTATTTTTGCTTGTTACTGCTCTGGGGCTTGCTTGTACTCTTTGTTCCAGGTCCCCTGTTACTGATATTGCAGTGATGAAACAATTGCAGGGTTGACGTTGGCACCCTTTTATAAATTCGTCACATAGGCCATGCGGACTAAATTAAAATCTTTCATTTCATTTCATATGTTTCTTTTATTATCGTAAATTATGATTCTTCACCTGGACATCACAAGGAGGATCTTTTTCCATTCTTGTTGTTTGTTCTAGATACTCTATCTCTTTGCTTTTGTTATTGAAATGTCCATATCGCTTTAAATGCTTTTAAATTTTGAATTTTCAACTATCTAATGAAAAGCTGGCATGTCCTTTCTAAATCTACATTTCATCTTGCTATTTCTAATTCCGAAGTTGTTTTCACAAGTAGATACAAATTGTCTGTGTCATATATCTTTCAATCTATCTATGCGTTTAACTGGGCATCTCATGCCTTTGTCGTACTGGTTAGTCTTTTAGGATCTGTTCGTTAATATAAGATTAATATAAGACACTAGTGTCATCAACCACAATGCTTCTTTCATTTCAACTAATTCATGTTTTATTTTACTATATTGTTTCAATTTTGCTTCTGCAGCATGCTAACCATATATTATGGTCTTTTGTCTAAATGAAAGAAGCTGGCATACAGCTATCTTATGATCCCATGTCTCAATGGAATTAATGCCCCATTTTAGAATGATTTCTTTCAACAATAACTTTGAAGATTAAATTCCTCTGCTTTCTGGTGAGCTTGTGACTTGGGACTTTCATATAGATCTATATTCCTTTCTTTATTGGATCTGACAAGTGGTAATCCAAGAAGGCTATATACTAATAATATAATATATATTTCACCTTAGTTACCCTGTGGCGAAACAGGTCCTAAGGCCAAGTGATTATGGACAATCCATAGTACATTTTGTGGTTGGTCAGGTCTTAACACATAGGTACTGCAAAAGAAGTATAATATAATAGGACTTAGTTTACTGTTAATTTGTATATTGATATTTAAGGTTGACCAGTTCATTTCAGTTAAGATTAATAAATGTTGAAGATCAAGTCTTCCGTGTGTCTTGGTCCTAATAATATTCCTCTGCAAGATGTTTTTATGCTTGTGTAAATGCCCTTTCTGTACATAATCAGTTTTCTCATGTATTTCACAGACATGGGAGTCACTCCCATTCTGTTTGAGCAACCAGTGGCCAGAGATGACTGGGATGGTCTAGGCCATGTAAGCAAGGTAGCAAGGGAAGTATATGGAGTGTCTGTTGCAGCAGATGAAAGTTGCCGAGGGCTATTGGATGTCCAGAAGATTGTTCATGAGAGACTTGCAGATGTCATAAATATAAAACTTGCCAAAGTGGGGGTGCTTGGAGCTTTGGAGATCATACAGTTGACAAGAAAAGAAGGTCTTCTACTGATGATTGGGGGCATGGTTGAGACCAGGCTAGCCATGGGATTTGCTGGCCATCTTGCTGCTGGTCTTGGTTGTTTCAAGTAAGACTGTCTGCTATTCATTAATTACCCATGGAGTGAGTTATCTTGTTAAAATTCCAACTTGACTTCTTTCGCTTGGTTATTTGAATGCTGGTCATCTGTTAGTTGATGAAGTTGTACTTTATGATCCATTTTTCTTTTTTCTTTCTCCTCCTTTTCAGGTTGGAAATTCTGATTTCAGTTTGTTACAAACTTAATGCAGGTTTGTTGACCTTGATACTCCACTCCTCATGTCTGAAGACCCAGTAATTGGGGGTTATCAAGGTAGAATCGTTGTTCTAGTGAAACTTGTTTTATTTTTCTTCCATTTCCAAACCTTTGAAGTGTTTTGTCTGCCTTCATTTGCTGAACTAAGGCCTTCGTACATTCCTGGTTGTGTTGAAGATGAGATATTACTGTTATTTATAGAACAATTGACCAGCTTGCTTCAGAAAAATCAATTTTCATTTTACTGCAACAAACCTGGCTCTGGGATTTGGAATGCTAATTTATTTGAAGAACTCTACTATTCGAGTGCCATTTCTGTTATTTTGAGAATTATCAATAGTAGTACCCAATGCTGTTTCTATTTGTTTTTGGCTTGCAAAACGTCTAGGTTAACTGTTTTCATGGATCAGTGGCTGGTCCAGTATACAGATTCACAAATGCTGCAGGGCATGGAGGGTTCCTTGACTGGAAAGAACAGAGAGAAGACATGGAGTCTGTGTCTTCTGCATAAGCTATTACTTGTTATGGAAGTGCTCTTCCCCACTGAAATGATAGTCAATGAACTTTGAATGGTTATCCAAAATTGGTAACTTTCATTCTTCTCACGAGAAAAGAAGGCTTGCAGAATGGATTTTCAAGATGTCATCATGCACCCATCTAGTCTTCCAGAAAGCAATCTTGATTTGAGGAATGAAGACCCTTTTACTTGGTCAAAATGCCTTCCTTTCTGAACCTCATAGATGTTTTCTACCTCTCTTTCTTTCTTTCAGAAACATCACTAATCCACAAGTTACAGTGTGTACCAGCAACACGTCAAAACTAAAGGAGCCCATTTATATGTTTGTAGTTAATACATGATTGATAAATTGATTGAAATATGTGATGAAATATTTATTACTTTTAAATAATTTCTTATGTCTAAATCTTATTTGGTTTTGCTATCAAATCTTATTACACAATTTACCTTTAGCACATTAGTTTTATTAATCTTTAGTTTTATTAATCTTTCTCTTGGTATTAAAAAAAATACTTGTCAATTTTAAAGCTTCCAAGTATTGTTTCTGTTAGTATAAACTCTAGCTGAATCTAATTTTTTCCTGCATGTAATCCTGGATATGATATGCCCTGTGTATTTCTAAATATTGACATTGAAGGATCAATTAATTGCCATACAGGATGATTCAATTTCATTCCATGCACAGAGATTAAACAGTATCAAGATAGTCTTCTAAATCGTAATTATAATACATGCCCCTTTCATCACTTGCAAGCTTGTTTTGTCTGATGTGATATGTTCTGTGATTTTATCAGCATGCATTCCAACTTAGGTTCTACATGCTCTGATTCATAAAGTGGGGAAATATTATTAATTAATTCCCTTAAAAAGGTACAACATTTTTTTTTTGCAACCTTGCCTCAAGCTGGACTGGATTGGACAGTTTGTCGAAAGGCATGTTATCACTAGTTTGTCCAAAGAAGCCAAATGGGCTAAGTCTATGTTGAAAACTTGAAGCCTTCATAGAATTGATATTTTTGCTTATGGTGAGGTTTAAATACATACCATTGGCCAAGTGAAAGCTTAAAGAAGAAATAATTGTTGGTTTGTTATCCAATGATTAAGAATGGCTTCTTTTACGATAACTTGTGGCCCTTAGTAATGTAAGAACTAAAAGGTCCAAAATCCTTTTGGACTGTTCCATTGTTCACAAAATACTTTTGCTATAGTTTGCAACCAATGTCATATTCCCTTCGTTTTCACAACTATGACGTGCATTTCATCGGCATGCATAGGTCAAGTATGATTTTGGCCAATAACATTATTTTGGTGTAAAGCTCTTACTAAAGAAGATACACCTTTAAGAACCGTATGTTTGATATGGTTGATGGTTAACATCCAGACTCTTATCCATTTGGATTCACGGCAATGCTTAGCTGTTTCTCCTCTTTGAAAGCATAGTCATTCTGTTTATGTAGATCCAATTCCAGATCTCAGGCTCATGAAAATATTTATCTGGTCAGCTTTCTGTTGGTTGTGTGTCCCCTTAACCATCAATAGATTGATTTTGTTCCTTAGTGGTTGTCAGTTTTCCACTGTTGATAGCATTGATCCTCCTTGATAACAACGGCCCCCCTTAGTGCATCAAATTCGGAGCAATATGTATAACATTCAACCTTGAACAACATGTCTTGAGATGGGTGTGTTTCACGTTACATGTAGTGTGAGAATAGTATAGTATTCAGATGTTGCATTGGTAGAAACATGCTTTTTAATGGTGCACACAACATATCCGAGACTCTATTTTGCATGAAGAGTTAGAAGCAATATAGTAACCTTCAAGGGTATTATTTTGGGCTTACTAGGTAACATAGGGCTTGTGTTAGGCTTCCTGGGCAGTAAAAATTGCATTGTCAATAGCATTTTCAATAGTTCTGGTGTCAAACAGTGGGATTTCTTTTTATATTCGGATGCTAGCGTGCACTTTATAGTTTTATGGGCAAAAATCCAATTTTGTCACCACATTCAATGCTACTTCACCATGGCTTCAAAACATTTGCATTTGAATTCAAGTTTGGAATATACTTGACACATGGAAAACTTTTTCATAGTGTTTAAAATAGGAGAAATATTTATAATTTTCATAAAATTGGATATAAAAATTAGAACTACTTATAATATGACTTGAAAGATACGTTAAAGCATATCTAGCCCAAATAAGTTATCCAATTAAATTTGTTCTATAAATCAATGATTTTAATCTATTTTATTAGATTGATTTTTAGTTCGAAAAAATCTGAATTTTATAGACTAAATTTGATGAATCTTGTCTAGTTTGATCTACTGAGTATCATAAAAGTTGAGAAATATTTACTAAACTAGTAGGTAGTTTTGTCATCGTCGAAGCATTGGTTTATTCAAAAGTTGAATCCAAACAACCCTTGGGTTACTAAAAATTTACATCATTCAAGTTGGTTAACCTATAATGATGTATGATTACATTTGAATACTTGTATTGACAAGCATTAAACATCATTTCCTTCATTGGATTATTTGGTAGTGTTTAGAGGGAAGTCACCTTCATAGTTGAAGTTGATGTGCCCACCATGTAAGTTTTAAGTTTTATGCATGATGATCAAAATATTGTTGGTATTTCCTTTATTTATTCTTTTATTTTGTCAACTAATATCTTTGAATTTGACTTAGATTGTTTTTCAAGTATATAAGATAACAAAGTTGGTGATGTTAGATTAATGTATAAACCCAATTTATTGACTCTAACTCAACACTTGTATTTTGTAAGGGGGCAATCAAAAACCAAGTTGTGGTGTTCTTAGATCTACATATTAATTTAGGGTGTATAAATGTTAAAAGTGCATGCCCCATCACATCAGCATCTTGTGTAATCTTATTTGTGATTCATTTGAGCATTTCTTGTGTTGTCAATTATTTGTATGTGTTTCATATCTTCCACATATGTAATGTATTCTCTTGCACTGTATGCTTTGGGAGTTTCTTTTCCAATCTTAATATGATAGGGTGTTTGGTCTTTGTGAGGTATCAAAGCCTAGAATGTGAATCTGAAAGCTTTTAATTTTGAGTCCAACAAGAATCATTGAGAGAGAATTCCAATTTTTAAAAATAGTGGTGTACACTTGGACGTCAAAAAGATACTTTTTTTTGTCTTTATTTGTCTTGTTGAGAAATGTAGCTTGAACAAGAACTTCTTGCACATGCTTCAGTATGAACGTGCTAGAAGTGGTTCAAGAAATTTCGAATTCTATTTTGAAATTCACTTAAATGATTTTCTATTTTTAAGTTCACTTAAGTGATTCTATTTTGTAACGCACTTAAGTGATTCTAGTTTGAAATTCACTTAAGTGATTTACTATTTGTAACCATACATCTCAAGAGGAGAGGAGATCTAATCTTAGGGTTAGAGAGATTAGGGTTACCTTTTTCAAAGATAAAAGGAGAAGGTCAAGAGTGTTTTATACACAGAAAGAAAATAAGGAGAACAAGTTGCTGAAGGAAAAACTGCAAGCTTAGGAGGAGAAGAACAGTGAAATTGTTGGCCAAAAAGGCAGCAAGAGAGCAGGGTGTTCTGTTGTAGCTGTAGCCTTCTTTATTTGTAATATTTCAAGTTCAGAAATATATTTGATTTTTGTTGTTCACACTGTTTATTTTTCCAGCCATCTGTGTGACTGTTGCATGTTTGAATAAATTCTTTTCATATATGATTTATTCAAAAATTACATAGGACAATAGTTATCTAGGGTTGGGAAAATTTACATGGTATTAAAGCTAGGTTCTGTGATTGAGATCCTCAAGGGTTTACAACAATAGATCATTGCTGGATATTAAAAACCATCAGTTAGAGGGTTTCATATTTTTTGTTTGAAGGACTAAGCTTATTTGCAGGACAATTTTTTTTTAGTTATTCATATCAAATCTGAAAGTTTGTGCAGTAGACCTCAGAGATGGCAACAACTAGCCTTAGATTTGAGGATAGATTGGAAGGTGCCTCCAATTTCTTGCCTTGGAAAGTCAGGGTAATGTTCTTATTGGAAGAGAATAATCTCTAGGATATTGTCAAGGATGATGTGACTCTGCCTACAGATCCGCAACAATTGGCAGCTCACAAAAAGAAGGAAGTGAAGGCCAAGTGGATGATCTTAAATGCAATGAAGGATCACCTAATTCCTCACATATTTGAGAAGACTAAGGCAAAGGAGATGTTCGATGCCCTGGTTAGCCTCTACTAGAGTGAGAACATAAACAGGAAGATTATATTGCAGAACAAACTCAAATCTATGGAGAAGACCATATCTGACACAGTTACTAGTTACCTGATGAAGAGCACGTAGATTCGTGATCAACTGGCAACAGTTGGGGAGAAGGTTGAAGATAGAGAGTTGGTGAACGTGGCACTTAATGGTTTCTCAACTTTATGGGAACCATTTGTCAAAGGCATCTGTGCTCGTGATCACCTTCCCACCTTTGAGAAACTGTGGGATGATTTCATCCAGGAGGAGACTTAGATGGAGTCAAAGGTCAACAAGAAAGGTGGTGATGATAACATAGCTCTCTTTGGGAAAACCAAGAAGGGCAGAGGTAAAGGACCCAACATGGGTAAGGTAAAGAATAGGAGTCAACCTCATAGTCAAGGAAGAAGGACTTGAGCAAGATCAAGTGCTTCATTTGTCATAAGCACGACCATTATGCATCATAGTGTCTAGACAAGAAGGGCAAAGGGAAGCAACAACAGACACAGGTAGCAGCCTCTGCAAAAACTTAGATGAGCGAGTTTGATGCCAAATTCAAGAAGGATTTATTGTTGGTCTTTTGTCTTTCTACCAACACGATTCCAAGAGATGCTTGGTATGTGGATAGTGGGACATCTCAGCACATGACATCAACCCGATACTGTTTGACCAATCTACAAGAGCAGGACTCAGGGGTTCAGGTTGAGCTTGGTGATGATACCAAGTATCCAGTTGCAGGAATTGGTACTTTTCCTTTTCGATTCCAATCAGGGAACTATTTAGACTTTGATGATGTTTTATTTGTTCCAGGTCTCAGGAAGAACTTGCTTTCAGTTTTGGCTATGGAGGATAAGGATTATGCAGTGGATTTCAAGAACCACCATGTCCATATTAGACCAAAAGAATCTAGCCCATAAACATCACAAGTGATGGGGGTTAGAGAAGGTTGTCTATATAGGTTGCAGGGTGAACCTGTTCGAGCCCTAGTTCATAGCAGTAACAACTTATGTGAGTTGTGGCACAAGAGGATGGGACACCTACATCATAGAGTGTTGTCTATTCTAAGGGAGATAGGGACAGGTCTTCCAAAGTTCAACATTGAGCAATAGGTAGTATGTAGAGGGTGCACGCTTGGTAAGCATGCCAAGGTTGTTTTCCTAAATGAGCATAGGTCTAAGGAGATAATAGATCTAGTATATTTAGATGTTTGTGGATCGATGTCAGTAGCATCAATCTCAGGTAGCATGTACTATGTTTCCTTTATTGATGATTTCTCTCGCAAGACATGGATCTACTTCTTAAATACTAAAGATGAGGTCTTTAGCAGGTTTCAGGAGTTCAAAGCTCTAATTGAGAACTAGACAAAGAAGAAGATCAAGGTCTTGAGATCAGACAATGGGGGTGAATATACCTCTAAGGAGTTCGATGGTTTCTGCAAGCAGGTAGGAATCAAGAGAGAGCTAATTGTTCTATACAACCCACAACAAAATGGGGTTGCAGTGCAAAAGAATCGATCCATCATAGGGGTTGTTAGGGCCATGATTCATGACCAAGGCTTGTCGATGGTTCTTTAGGCATAAGCATGCAACACAACAGTCTACATCCAGAACAGGTGTCCTCATAGGATCTTGGAGGACAAGACACCAGAGGAGGCATTCACTGGTGTAAAACCATAGGTGATTCATTTCTACATCTTTGGATGTCCATTTTATATCCATGTTCCGGTAGAGAAGAGGATCAAGTTGGAGCCCTCCAGTAGGAAGGGTTTATTTGTAGGTTATAATGATATTTCAAAAGCTTACATGGTTTATATTTCAAAGAAGAAGAAGACAATAGTGAGCAAGGATGTAAAGTTTGAGAAGGACGTTGCATCTAGGAAGTCCCATGAGCCTATTCCAGTGATAGCGATTAAGGAGCAGGAAGCTCCGAAGGTTGATCCAGGGTCACGAAAGACACCAGTGGTTTCTAGTTCAGGACAACAACCTTCAGGTGAGGAGGGAGAGACATTAGTCCCTTCCAGTTCTATCAGGAGACCTTGATGGCTTACATAGACATCGAGGGATGCTCAGGAGTATGTTGAGGCTCCTAGCAACATGATTAGGGAGAGCAGACCTCCAAGGAATTTTTCAAACTACATGGCATTGATGAGTAACATCATAAATTCAGAGCCTTCCAGTTTTCAGGAGGCAACAGACTAGCAGGTTTGGCGGGATGCCATGGTGGAGTACACCTCCATCATGAAGAATGATGTTTGGGACATAGTGCCAAGATCGGAGGGAAAGTCAGTTGTGAGTTCCAGGTGGCTCTACAAAATTAAGCATGATGCAGATGGCAACATCGGAAGTTCAAGGCAAGGTTTATGGCGAGAGGGTTCTCCCAAAAAGAGGGAGTGAAATATGAGGAGACTTTTGCTCTAGTCACCAGATACACTTCCATTAGAGCAGTAATATCTTTAGCTCCATCTATGAGATGGCAGATTCATCAAATGGATGTGAAGACAACTTTCCTTAATGGGATCATTGAGGGAGAAGTGTACATATAGCAGCCTAAGGGCTTTGAGGTAAATAGGAAGAAGTCTCATGTTTGTAGGCTGAAGAAAGCCTTATATGGACTCAAACAGGCACCGAGAGCATGGTATTCCAGGATAGATGGATACTTGCAGAGTGTGGGCTTCGCCAAAATTGATGCAGATCCTAATCTATATTACACATTTGATGGGACTGATCTACTCATTTTGGTGCTATATATAGATGACTTGTTTCTTATAGATGTAAAGAAGCTCATTGCAGGGTGCAAAACATATATGACAATTGGGTTTGAGATGAAGGACATCGACATGATGCATTACTTCTTGGGTTTGGAGGTTTGTTAGAGACCAGGGAAGATATTCCTTAGGTAGGGTAAGTACGCAGTTGAGATCCTAAAGAGGTTTTGGATGGAGGATTGCAAACCTATCGCCACACCCATGATCACTAATATGAAGGTGACAACTTCATATTCAGAATTGGTGGACCCTACATTGTACAGGCAATTGATAGGATCCTTGATGTATTTGGTCAACATTAGACCAGATATATGTTTTGCAGTGAACACCTTGAGTTAGTTCATGGTGGAGCCAAGGCAAGAGCATTGGGTGGCAACAAAATTTTTGCTCAAATACTTGAGGGGCACGGTGGAGTATGGTTTGAGATATCTTAGAAATGGTGAAGTGAGGTTGTAGGGGTATACAAACTCAGATTGGGTAGGCAGTGTAGTAGATAGGAAAAGCACCTCAGGGTGTTGCTTTAGCTTGGGATCTGGCATGATATCTTGGTTCAGCAGGAAGCAGATTTATGTGGCACTTAGCTCAATAGAGGTCGAATACATGGCAGCCAGTATTGCTAGTTGTGAGGCCATCTGGCTTTGCAAGTTGCTTACAGTATTGATTGATCAAGAGTTGTATCCCACGGTGGTATATTGTGATAATCAAAGTTGTATCAAACTCTCTGAGAATCCGGTATTTCAGGACAAGTCCAAACATAGACACCAAATATCACTTCATATGAGATAGGATTCAGAAGGGAACCATAAAGCTCCAATATATTCTCACAGATCAGTAGGTAGTTGATATTCTGACCAAGCCCTTAGTGAAAGGGAAGTTTGAAGCATTCAGAGACAAAATTGGATTGGTGCAGAATTCCTTCTTTGCTAAGAGGGAGTGTTGAGAAATGTAGCTCGGATAGGAACTTCTTGCACAGGCTTCAGTATGAACGTGCTAGAAGTGGTTCGAGACATTTTGAATTCTATTTTGAAATTCACTTGATTTTCTATTTTTTTTTTTTTTGGTAAGTAGTGTTTGTATTTATAGTGGGTTTTAACAAGGATCCCAAAACCTGATTACATAAGCAATGGGCCTAGGGCATCAATCCATTGAAACTGAACACCAAAACAGAAATCCCGCCCAACGATAACGATAAGCATGAAACAATCCCTCTCAGCGGGAAACAAACAAATAAGAAAGAAAGTAGTTTTGGAGATCCCGCCCAGCGGGGAGTAGCCAAAAACCACCATCGAGAAGATCCTGCCCAGAAGGAAGCAAAGAAAACCGTTACAATAAAATCCTGCCTCGCGGGAAGCAGTCAAAACCACCACAAACAGTCCCGCCTAGCGGGAAGCAACGGGGAAATCCCGCCATCCGGAAACCAACGAGAAAGAAAGGATCCCGCCTCGCGGAAAAGCGGCGGATTTGGCGGATCCCGCCTGTGGAGAAACCATCCCGCCCACCGGGAAAACATTCCGTTCAGCGAGAGCCATCCTGCAGGAAGCCGACAGCCAGCACATATAAGATCCAGCCCATCAGGAAGCGACCAGAGAACTGCACCACGAGGAACCCGCCCCGAGAAAACAGAAGAGGATCCCGTCCCGGAAAAACAAAAAGAAACAGCAGGTTAAGGGACCAGGGATCCAGGGACTGGGAATCCCGAGCGGGAAGAGGAAACAGTCACAGGGATGGGATCCTTAGGAACCAAAACAGTGGGATCTATGGTCTGCATGCATAGATCAGACCCCCCAAGAATGAAACATGCAACGAAAAAGGATACCCAACGACGGGGACCAAGAATCCCGTCCAAGCACAGAGGCAGCTGGGAACTGGGACTGGGAATGGGAACAACCCAGACAGGGAAAAGCCCCCCCCAAGGCCAAACCAGATGCCCAGGATGTCCACCAAGGAGCAGAGCCAACACGAAGAAGCCTCCACGCGGGAATAACAGCAGCCAGGATCCCGCCGAGGATTCACAAGAAAAATGGGGAAAGAGGCCCCCCCAAACCACCCCCAAAGCTGTGAGGACCTCAAGGGAGACCCCAGAAAGCTGTCCAAACCCTAAACTATCACCTCCACCGCACCGAGAAATGCAGGGGACCGGATCCACGCGAATAACCTGCAAAAAACCCCAAGGGGAAGCCTGAGGGAAAAAGGGAAGGGATCCTCCCCAACCAAACAGGGATCCCTAGGAAGCACCAGTCCGAAAAAACAACCAAGGAAACCCTAGCCGACCGGGAGGGGCGCAGATAGTGGAGAAGGATCTCCCCCCGGAGATCATCCGCAAACAACCACTCCCCCGGGAGGGATGACCTGGGTTGAGCCAGGGATTGGGCAGGAACCAGGAGCCATGGGAGGGGGAGCAGGGGAGGGACCAGAGCCCTCCCCTCTCTACTTTCTTCCCTATCCTAAAATATTTTTTTAATAACACGTAAATTTTGAATTTTTTCTTATACTAAGGATTACAAATTTCTTTATTCAAAAAAGAATCCACTTGATTTTCTATTTTTAAGTTCACTTAAGTGATTCTATTTTATAATTCACTTAAGGGATTCTATTTTGAAATTCACTTAAGTCATTTACTATTTTTAAGTTCATTTAAGTGATTCTATTTTGTAGTTCACTTAAGTAATTTTTTATTTTTAACCATACATCTCAAGATGAGATGAGATCTAATCTTAGGGTTAGAGAGATTAGGATTACATTTTTCAAGGATAAAAGGAGAAGGTCAAGAGTGTTTTATACACAGAAAGAAGAGAAGGAGAACAAATTGTTGAAGGAAAAATTGCAAGCTTAGGAGAAGAAGAACAGTGTAATTGTTGGCCAAAAAGGTAGCAAGAGAGCAGGATGTTTTGTTGTAGTTGTAGCCTCCTTTATTTGTAATATTTCAGGTTCAAAAATATATTTGATTTCCGTTGTTCATGCTTTTTATTTTTCCAGCCATCTATGTGACTGTTGCATGTTTGAATAAATTCTTTTCAGATTTGATTTATTCTAAAATAACATAGGACATCAATTATCTAGGGTTGGGAAAATTTACATGTCTTACATGTTGGAATTAAGGTGTATGGCTTATTCAACCCTTATATTCCATGCATCTTACAAACCCTACTTTCTCCCATTGTTGTGGAAACCACAGGGTCAATAACATGCACATAATACAAGGGTTATATAAGCCCTTGGAAATTGTTTAAGTGGGCTTTGGAAATTTGAGTGTGATAGGACCATCTAGATGAGCCTAAAGGATCGAATTCATTTAAAGTTCGAACTTAAGTGTATTTATATCCATGATTCATAAAACCAATGTTTTTTAATAAACTCATTTCGGTGAAGTGTTTGACTAAGTTTGTGGAAACCACTTTGCAAAAGGGTGTGTTTCAAAGTATTGATTTTGTTTTTATAGAATTTTTTCTCAAGTGTTGATTCTTTTTATGTTTGAGAATTGTTATTGATGGATTTTATTTTCAAATTTTAATGTTTTTAAACAAATACACAAAATTTTCCAATTGTTTATACCCTTGAATTCTATGAGAAAATATGATAGGGGTTAATTTTTAGATTTCTTAACAATTTATTTGACCAATAGTGGTGTAGTGCTACTTCACAAAGCAACTGTAGCAAATTTTTGTTGAGCCACCCAAGTAGAGGTGATTTATTGATTGGGTTTTGGGGCGAGTGAGGGAGGAGGAGGGGAAAGGGGAATAATAGGTGTTTATTTTAAAAGATTTTGACAATTTATTTGACCAATGGTGGTTTAGTGTTGCTTCACAAAGCAACAGTGGGGAATCAATGTTGAACCACCCAAGTAGAGGTGGTAGAGGTTATTTATTGAGGGTGATGTTGGAGGGGATTGATAACCCACAAGAGGGTTATATGTAAGTCATATGTTCAGTTCTAAGAGCAAGCAACTACCACAAGGTATGGGCTATAAACCACAAAACCGTAAGGCATGGGCTATAAACCACAAACAAACAATGGTATGCATGTTACATATTGGTGGCACTGTTGATAAGCATCACATGTGAAGAGATGAATAATCAAAATTAAGGCTTATCCCCAATGACAACCCAAATGATAGCCATTAGGATGGCATGACATCCCCAGTCTCTTGTTAATGCTTTGATTTCTATTAGCTTGGCATGGCCAACATATGTGGCTTGAGGTGTATAATTTGATACATGTTTAAACCAAATTGGTATATATATACATACATAGAGAGAGAGAGAATCATATTTGAAAGACACTAATTTTGCATATGAACTTTGTTTTTAGTGAGGGGGATTTTCTTTTTAGAGCTCTAAATAATGGTGATAATTTTGTTGGTGCTTGGTGACTAGAAGAAGACTTCAAGTATGAAATCAAATCAAGAGTTGGTGGTAACTAATAAACAAAATTATAGCGCATGGGAATAACGCATGAACAAGGTAGCTTAATCCAAGGATCTATGGTAAATTACATTTTTAGAGGCCATATTGGTTAACGAGACAAAGCTAGTGGAGGGACTGAGCAAATAAAGTCAAAGGGGTCTTGAATACTTATATTTCTAGGTATATATAACATATTATTTAAGGAACTATTTCTCCACATGAAGCTTGAAAGCAAACTAAAGGATTTGTTTGATAAGCAAATAAAGGGAGTGTGGTCTTACTTAGAACAATTTTTTCTTAATTTTAACCACTTCAATATCAATAAATTAAAGATTATTTGGGTCATGCCAATTACTTACAATGAAAATCAATGGATACAAAAAAAGAGCATTCAAAATCAACAATCTTTTTGTAAAACACAAGCTCTTTGTGATGGAAGTTTATGGATGGTATGTGATTGCTATTTTATTCATTGTAAGTAAATGATGTTTTATTCAATATGTTCCCTTGTTTTATTTTTCCTTTTTCTCCAAATGTTTAGTTATTCTTGAAAAGCATAATTCAATTTCATGTTTGGTTGAATCCTTTCATTATTTGACAAATTGTCCAAAAACTTTGTCCATGCAGTTTTGAAATACCATTTTAGTTAGAATGGACATAACTTTTCTTTAATTTGATATCAAATCGACATGATTCATTTTTTTTTTTAATTTGAAAAAGAGATAAGTCATTCACAAAGAATGTTTAGGAAAAATTTTCATCAATGTTGGGTGGGGCACATTCTCAATTATTTCTCTTTGTTCACATCTAAGTAGCAATGACTTCTTAAATATTTAGAAAAAAACTAAAAATCATTCTTTTTGTTGTAATTCCTTACTTTTTCTTAAAAGTTTCAAGTGTACACATCGTCTTGTGTACTTTGTGAGATGCTAAAAATAAATACCACATCCAAGTTTAAGATATGTGCATCTTGGTATTGAACAAGCTTTATTTTTTATTTTGAAGAAGAAAAGAAGCAAAACTTCCACACAACATAAAGTTGTAAAATGGCAAAAGAGAGACTAAGATTTTTTTTAATTATTGATGTATCTATTGTAAATAATTTAATCATGTACTTATAAAGCAAGGTGACTTCTTATGAAACTTATAAAACATTAAAAAGGTTGTATGCACAAAAGAATGAAATGAGTATTGTTTTCGATAAATCAAATGTATACTTTAAAGACGTATATTGATGACTATATCTCTTCACACTTTCAAAATTTCAAATAAATAAGATACCAATTATTCGTAACAGACAAGAAGCTAGATAATCCAAAAATTAGAACTTCAAATGATTTACAACTTAGAATTTTGATTTAAAGAAGATTATGAAGGAGCACAATTCAGAAACAATAGAGTATAACAAACTAGAACACAAGTATAAAAAGCAAAATAGCATGATGATTTTATTGCTTAGAAAATAGAGTACAATGCAAGTAATATTTGAGAAGATATGTGAAGCTATATAGTTGGATCCACTAATGATTTTTACAGTCAAGGGTGCATCTCTCTTTATACAAGAATTGGTGTGTTGGAAATCCACCGTATTGAATATGGAAGGTAACCCATATGCAAATGTGGTGGTTTTCCTTCCATGAGTTAGAAGGTTACCCATACAGAAATGTAGTGATTCACCTTCCACAAGTTACAAAGTCCATATTAAATAAAAATTACATACATATGACTTGTTCTTTTGTGTTTTATCTTCTACCATTTTGTCAACATAGCCAAAGATGCATTTTAGCTATGAAAATATAAAAATAGAAAATTACTTTTTTAGTAAGTATTTTGTTTTGCACTTTTAAGGGCCTCCAAAGCATTTTTTTCTACAAACAAGTTGACAACTGTGTTTATGATACAATCATATGTAAAAATTGTTGTTCTCTCTCTAATATTTCCAACGCTTCCTGAATGGATCAAAATGGTGTCCCAAGCAAAAAATTATGCCCCTAACAATGTGGTTAAGATTAAAAAAATAGATTTTTAATCATTTTTTAGCATAAATCCATACTACAAAACGGTTATATGCCTAGATCAGTCATCCTCCCTTGAAAAACAATGGTACCTATTACATCAACTTTTGACATCAAATGCAAAATTTATTTTTTTATCTGATTTTTTGTGAGCCATTCCCATTGGTGACCAAGTTGTCCTACCTTGACCACTCTATACATATGAGCGGACTACCTTCTAGTGGTCCTTGTCCATATCTCAACAATTTAATCTCTTCTAGTGGTGCTAAGATATCTAAATTGAGTTCTTCAATGTCAAACTATTCTACTACTACAAAAGTGTCCAACAAAGATGGATGATAGGGCCTAAGAAGTTCAACATTGAAGATTGGATGCAAAAAAAGATAAGATGGAAGATTAAATTTAAAGGTATTTTATCCCACATTCTTGGTGATGGTGTATGGTCTATATCAAAGATATCTAATCTTCCTATGTGGTCCTACAATTATATCTATACGAAGATGTAACCACACCTTATCTCCAACCTTGAATTGATGTGGGACCTAATGGTGGTTATGACATTGCTTGTATTTTTTACTTGAATTTTCAAAGGAGTCATTGACCTATTGCTAGACGTGTTAATCTATTCCATATGCCATGCTATCTTTTTTGCTTCATTTTATCCATGAGGTGAGAATTCCATGGTTGCACAAGGAGAGCTACATCGATGGGTGCCAAGGGTTGGAACCCAAGATAGACATGAAATGGGATGTGTTTGAAAGAGCTATGTATATCTTGATTATACTCATGTTGAATGTAGAGAAGACTCTCATACCATGTGTGGATGCTTGGAATTATACATTTGAAGAAGATGTACAATCAATCAATTCACAACTTTTGTCTATCCATGAGTATAAGAATGGAATGCTATGGACATGGTCAACTTGGTGTCCGTCATGATTTGTAGGGTGGACCAAAAAATGGTTAGAAATTTGTCATCCTTTTTAGATACAATGGATTTTGGCAAGCCAAAGTTGAGCTACACATGACTAAAATAAAGCTTAGCAATATTCTCTGATGAAGTGGATATCTTACAATGAACCATAATAGTCATTTTTGAAAATTGATCAATTAATATAAAAAATAAATCATTACCATGCTTAGATGTCGGTAAAGCTAAGAGAAAATCCATGGAGACAGATTCCCAAGGATTGGATGTCATTGAAAATGATGTAAACAATCCCTGCTTCTTGTTGGTTGGTTTGGCAATAGCTCAAGGGGAACATGACTTGATACACCTCTTAACATTAGGTATCTCTCCAATGGAACTTGGATTTGGAACTTCCTTTGGCCACTTGGTGTAGTGGCCAAGCAACGTGTGAGAATCATAATACAAATATTTGATAGAAATTGGGAAGACCCAAAAAAGTGTAAATATCTATTAAAGTCTTTGGGGTAGGACAATATTTGAGTACCTAAATCTTCTTAGGATCAACATGGACTCCCTCTCTATTGACAATATACCCAAGGTACTAAATCTCCATCATGCCAAATGATAACTCTTCCAAATTAGCATATAGCTTGTGTCTTTAAAGAATCTGAAGTACCTATTGAAATATGTTGTATATGTTCCTCCCATGTCTTACTATAGATAATAATGTGTTAGGAACCTTCAAATAAAAATAAGCATAACCACAATAACAATGTAGGCATTAATAGAAATGCTTATAAACTAAATGACTATAAAAGTGAAATAATAGTACTTTAGAAATAGTTAATTGGAAATACAACTTATATTAATCAAGTGGAATAGATAGTGCAGGTCTCTTTGTGGGGGCAACCTCCTTAGAAGAAGAGTTTTGATATAATCTAAGAAAAACATGAGATACATTCTACTCCAAAACCATGTCCTTATATATTCCTATTTACCCTAACCCTGATGCTCAAGGGTTAGACCACATGAAAGAACGGACCCAAACTACTAATTCCTACTTATAATAAAAGTAAAGATTACATCATAATCGGACCATACATACTAGGTACCCAAGATGCAAACATACACCAACATTAGACAAATACATAACAATGGTTGTGTTAGGTTAGGGTCCTAACATACCCTTCCTCTTCAAGAATTATGGTGAGGAAAATGCTATTGTAATTGATGAAGTGGCTCATAGGTGGCATCTTTTGGCTGCAATCCATGCCATTGTACTAGAACATTAGTGAAAGTTTGGTTGCAAAGTGTGTGTACACCAATCTAGAATACTTGTAGGTTCTAAGATGATTAAGTGTCCCTCATCCCATTGGGATAGTGTGGATTGGACCTATGTATAGTTGCCAATGATTGCCAATGGCCTTCTTTAAATATGAGACATGGAAAATTGGATATATCATGGAAGAAGACGATAATTCTAGCTTGTTGGCCATAGGGCCAATATGCTAGAGCACTTTATATAGTCAATAGAATTTTAGTGTTATATTTTGAATACCATAGAGTTTCAATGATGATTTCTTGTAGGGATACAAGCATATTAAAACCGTGTCCTCAATGTTAAAGTTATGCTCAATATGGTGTTGATTTACTTGTTGCATACGATTCTATTCCATGGACAAATTATCATTGAGATGTTGGAGTACATGCATGCTCCATGAGAGTGGAATAAAACTACCCATAATGTATGACATAAATGATAGTGGAGGGTGTCCATAAACTACTTCATACAGTGTCATCTTGTTGGAGTGGTAAGAAGTATTACACCACCACTCATCTAAATGAATCCATTTGACCCAATGAGTTGGTTGCTTAGATGCAAATCAACATAGATGATTTTTTGCTCACTTGTTAACAATTTTAGTTTGTCCATCGGTAAGGGGATGGTATGCCAAGCTCATTTTAAGTTGTGTGCCATGCAATGGGGACATGCCGTGGAGGCAAAAAATAAAATCAAGGAATATTTGGACAACATTCGAGGTTGTGTAAAGGTGGGATAGAGGACAAAGTGAGCATACTTAGAGAGACAATCCACCACCATGAGAATGACTATTTTACCTCCAAACTTTGGAATCCCTTCAATAAAATCCATAGAAATATTCATTCAAATGGTCTCTAGAATAGGAAGAGGCTAGAGTGTGCTTGATGTGTGAATAGTTTCACCCTTAACACACTACCAAGTATCATATTTTTTAAAAAAGGTCTTGATATCCTTTTTCATCCTTGTCTAGAATAATGTATGTTTAGGTCGTTCATGTCTTTAAGAAGCCTAAATGTCTTGCAGTAAGAGAATCATGCATTTCTTGTATTATAGGCTCGTGGAGTGTTGAATTTTCAAGAATAACAAGGCAACCTCGGTATTGCAAATGTCCATCCTATATATATCTTGGGTGAGAGTCAAGATCAATTAAAGTCGCTGAATTAATGTGGAATCTTGGATCACTTCTCCTTGAAGCTAGTGGATCTATTGAGGAAGTGGAGTAGATATGGCACATAGCATACCCTGATCCTCATATTGGTGAGATAATGCATTAGCAACTACATTTTATTTTCCTTATAAATTATTTTATAATCATACCCTAGCAATTGGGGAACTCATTTTTTTTGCTAGGGCATAGATACATACTACTCAAGAAAGTAGTTAAGTTTGTGGTGGTCTATTTTGATGGAAAAAATTCACCCCATAAGATAAGGCCTTTATTGATTGACAACATGTAAGATCACTATCATCTCCTTCTCATAAGTTGATTTTCCTAGGTTTTTGCCTAATAGTGCCTTACTAGTGAAGGCCAATGGCTACCCTTCTTGCATAAGCACTACACCAATTCCACTTTTAGAGGCATCACTTTCAACCACAAATAACTTGGATAAATTAGGCATAGCCACCATAGGAGTAGAGAGCATAACTTGTTTGAGACTCAAAAAGGCATATTCAATAGGTTTTGACCATAGAAATGGGTTCTTATGTAACATAGCCATCAAAGGGGATGTAATATTTCCATAATAATGGACAAATTTCTTATAATAGCCAATGAGACCTAGGAAACCTCAAAGAATTTTGAGAGTGTGTGGTTTGAGCCATTCTTGTATGGAAATAATATTTTTAGGATCTGCCTTGATCCCTTCTCCCAAAACTATATAGTCTAGGTGTTTTACTTCCTATGTGCCAAAAGAATATTTGGATCATTTGGCACACAATTGATTATTAGCCATGGATTACATTGTCTAGTCTAAATGTTGTAAATGTCTCATCCATGTGTGATTGTAAATCAAAATATCATTGAAAAATACCAAAATAAATATATACAAAAATTATTGAAAGATTGTATTCATGAGACTAAAAGGTAAATGATGCATTGATGAGACTAAATAGCATGATGAGGAAATCATAATGGCCTTCATGAGTGTGGAATGCTATCTATGGAATATGTTCTTCCCATAATTTGATCTAATGATAACCTAAACGAAGATCCAAATTTGAGAAGCAAGCACCATGGAGTTCATCTAGTTACTCATCAATAACAGGAATGGAAAATTTTTCCTTGACGATAATTTTGATGAGTTCTCAAAAATCCACACATAATCACCAATATCCATATTTCGTATGAACCAAAAGTACTAGGGAAGAATATGGGTTGACACTCCGTCAAATAACCACTACTACTAATAACTCCTACACCATATTTTCAATTTTAGTCTTTTGCATATATGGGTGTCGATAGGGATGGATGTTTATCAGTAAGCTTCATAGTAAAAGCTCAATGGCATGATCATGGGTGCTGTGTGATGGTAACCCTTATGGTTCTACAAATACAAGTGCATGTTTATCCATAATTTTCTATAATTTAGCTAGCTAAATTAAATCATTGGTATTTTAGGTCTATAGTGCAAAATGTTATGCTACCACCCCTTGAGATGATTTCTTCAAAAAAAATTCTATTTGATGTGAGTTGATGAGTTGGGTAGGGCCTATGATCATGCCATGAAGAGTGTTTTGCTTTCCATGTTTGGTGAATTGCATCCATAGCTCAACAAGGTCCCATACTATCATTCCCAAGGTATGAATCCATTGAATTTCTAATATGTCCTCAACGAGGTTGTAGTCGTCCATCATCACCTTTACGTTTTCACATTTTCCTTTGTATTGTAGAGTAGCCCCATTGAAAACCATGACTTTTAATCAATTGTAAGAGTAGATGTAATAGGTTGTTTCTTTAGCTACTTGAGGATCAATAAAATTGTGGGTACTACCAAAACCAATGAGGATTATGAGTCCTTGGCCCTTGAAATGCCCTACCACTTTCATGGTTTGGAGAGTATAAATCCTAGCTAATGCATGTACTAAACATTTAGGTAGTTGGTCCTTTATTAGTTCAATCTCTTTAGGTTGATCTTATTCTCTATAGTCTTCCTCTTTTTCATGTGGTTCCTTGGTCAAAGGTTCACTCACGTTGAGTAAATATTTTTTTTTTTGTGCACACTTGTGGCTCCAAAATATTTATCATCAATTTTGATATATTTCTTGTCCCCTTATGTGCCTACATTTCTTCTTGGATGAAATGTTTGATCCAGGGTGGCTTGTTTTCTAAGTTTGATTATGTTCGATATGGAAACAAGGTTCAAGATTGTGGAGGTTTAAAAGTATACCTTTGTGCTACGAATTTATCTTCAATACGCCTAGCCAATCCTATAGCTACAATCATGTTGTCCTACTTGAACACTTTTACTTCAATACAAATATCTTCCTTTAATTCACTAATGAAACAACTTTGGAGAAACTTGACACTCAATCCCCTAGTGCAATTTACCAAATTTTCAAAGTATGTCTAGTAATCATAGATAGATATCATCTATCTTAATTTAGTGAGGGCTCTAGTGAAATCTTCATACTTGTCAAGTCCAAAATAGGTAAGAATTCTATCTCTAATTGAGCCTAAGCGAATCACAGATGTATATTTTGTAACCATTGGTACCATTGAATTGCTTCTTGTTCTAGGTTGAAATATGTAATTATGAGCCTTTGATTATGCGAAGTGGCATGAAGAGAAAAATATTGTTTGGTTCAATACAACCAACTAGTTGGGTCCTCTCCATCAAATTTTGGAAGTTCTAATTGGGTATTCTTTGAATTGTATTTAGAGGTAAGATATTTTATGCTTTGCCCTCAAAACTACCATCTTGACTCTTTGGTGATTGTCCTACCTGAATGTCATATTTTTGTATTTAGACCTATTAAATGAATCTTGAGATCACCAATTTGATGTAATTTGTCTAGTTTAGATAATGCCTAAACAATTTGTGACTGATGGTTTTCAATTTGTTTCACCTAGTTGCCTTATTTCTCTAGCTCTTGGGTAGCTCTAGTACCACCAACCATTTTTTCTCTTTAGTGTCTCCAAATATTTTATTGGAGTTATATGTCAAAATGATTAGCTTCAAGAGAGGATTGGCATGAATTATACCAAAAAATAATGAATTTTATCTTTTTGTACAACTTTGACTTGACAATTGACTACTCATTGGTAGACTACTGATAACTGACTACTATGACTATCAGACTCTTATGACTATCAGATTGGTTATTCTCTACACTGTCAAATTGCCAATTGATAATTGACTACTCTAATAACTAACAACTAATTGCTCTATCTATCAGATTGTATATTCTCTATATTGTTAGACTATATATTTTTTGTACTATCAAATTGTATATTCTTTATACCATCGCACTAGATATTTTTTGCATTATCCTATTATGACTAGAGTATTATCTTCTATAATATGCTCAATTTTGGTTTTGGTTTTGACTAGGAAATGACTTAAAATATGGTTTCAATGGGAATAACTAAATTCAATATATATTTGATTTCATGGGCTCCTTGATAAACAATATATGATTAGTGACCTACCCAATATTGTATATCTCTAACTATAGAGGGTTCCATCATACTTGTAGCCACACTATTCATTTTTTAGGGTATTGTAAGAGTAACTTCCTAAGGACCAAGCTGAATGGATATCATTACTTAAGTTGGGAGTGAGTGCAACGGGTAGTGGGTAGTGAGTGTGAATGCAATATGGGAGCGAGTGCAGCCAATAGCGAGTGTGAATGCAAGTTGGGAGCGAGTGTAGTCGATAGCAAATGCAACTGGTAGTGAGTGCAAGCACAAGCCAAGAGTGAGTGTATCTGGAAGCGAGTGCAAAAAAATTAGGTAACATGGAAAGAAATTCATTTGTGAAAGTGCTTACTAAAAGTGTGAATGGCCAAGTTGAAAGTTTGGATGCCCTACCTAGCAATAAGAAGAAGAGAGAATCTATGGAAAACCTAGTCCAGGTAGTAGATTCTATGCTAGAAGTGATTATCAAGGATGAGATTATTGAGCATGATATAATGATTCTTAAAACCAAAGGGTTAATTTGTAAGTTTCATGGATATTGGCCAGTTTTTTTTTAGATTCAAAATTGGATCAAGTGGAAATGGGAATTGAATTCAAACTCCTCCATGACTTTTCTTCCAAAATGATTTTTTCTCATTATTTTCTCTAGTTCAGAAATAAGGGATAAAATAATGGATGGAGGCCCATGGTTTAGGGGTAAAGATGCATTATATTTAAGACCTTAGAGTGAGAATTTTTTTGTGGATACAAAAACTATTAAAAGGCTTCTAGTATGAATTAGGCTTTTTGGACTTCCTTATCAACTCATTAATAAGGAGGTTTTGAAGAATATTGGTAATACTCTAGGTGAATTCATCCAAGAGGGACCAACTACCAAGGAGAGAAGGCATGTTGTATACACTCGAATATGTGTTGCCATGGATATCTCTAATCCTTTACCAATCAAGAGAATGGGATCAACAAGTGGATTATGAAAATATTGCATTTCAATGTCATAAATATCATGAAACTAGGCACATGGCAAGAGACTACAAAGTGAAAATGGAGGAAGAGATAGAATTTTTGGGGCATGAGGGTAGTTTCAATTTGAAACAAGGATACCATATCATAGGAAAATCTAGGTCAAATCAAGGATTTTCTACTACTAAGAAAGTGGCTATAAAAATCCCTCTACATCATCAAATGATGAAGGCCATTATAGTTCACTTGAATAAGTCATTAGAAGGAAAAAATGATATGGGAGATGAGGAAGTACAATGCGCAAAAAGGAGCTAAAGGTGTGAAGGAAGAGGGGAAGACAAAATTTTAATATAAAGGAATATGGGAAGACAAATTTTAAACCAAATAAGGTGAAGGAGGTCAAATTTAATCCATGTAAATCACCTTTATTATCCTCAAGTAGATTAAAATATTCTCCTTACCAAAAAGCTAAAAGTAGTACAAAATGTATTCCTTGCACTTTAGGATTTCAAGAGAAGTATAGTAAAGAAAATCTTGTGGAGGATATCCAAGAAAATTTAGGTATTTCAGTACAACATAAGAAAGTGATGACTACAGAGGATCATATTTGCAGTTTAGATTTTTTAGGGCAAAATAAAGAAGAAAATGTTATTGAGGCTATTCCTTGAACTTTCGAATATTTAGGGCAACGTAAATCTTTAGAAGATAAGTCCCATTTTAAAAAATATGAAAAAATGGAATAGATTGATGGAGATGAGAGTGGTATCAAGATTGGAATAAGGAGAGGAAGGCTATCACAAAAAAGAAAAAAAGAAGCTCAAAAGGATATTGATTTGGGAATCCAAATAAAAATTTCACAGGTGTTAACAAGAAGTGGGGTTAAGCCCACTAATAAAAATAAAAAGTGTTGATGATGAAAATTATATCATGGAATATTAGGGGTATGAATAAAACCCCTAAGAGTTAATTAAGGAATTAATAGGTTGTTATAGCCCCGAGTTTATTTTAATACAAGAAATAAAATTAAGCAATGAGGAATGTAAGGATGCTTTTAAGAAGATTTGGAAGGCAGGTAATTGTTAGAATAAATATTTATTCTCTTAAGTTCTACTAGGATAGACTTACTTGAGTTACCACTCTTCCATGAGTCAGGTGAACTCTCAGTTTACACTAGTTCAGATTTGTTGAGTTGTTGTAATCCAATGGCTCTCAATGATCAACTTTGCTATTTATACAAAGTTGATCCCATGGAATAATCAATCAGTTCTACTCTTCTCTTCATAGTTTTTGTAATGCTTTGCATGTCTATTTTTGGGAAATTCTAACATGGTACCAGAGCAGGATAGACTTTGCTAGCATTCTCTCTTGAAGTTTCTAGGATTTGGTTCATTGTATCTCTTGTAGACTACTCACTACATTTGTTCAAGTCTACAAAAAGTTTTATATATAGTTCTTTCTAACTATATTTTTTTGAGATATATGTAAAAGGTTTCTTCTGAATGATATTGTCTTCTTCAAAGATCTACAAAAAAAAGAGGAACTTCACTACTGTTTTAGTGAAAATCAAATTTTTTTTTGGCCAAAAATTGCTATCGCAATCTTGGCCTCGAATAATTTTTTTTAACCTTTTATTTCTCAACAATTTTTTAGAAATCCAGGCCATTTTTGAAGCCTCGATGCCCACCATCGTTTTATCTCTCCTTTCCAAGGATACTGCAACACCCATCATTTAGCATTGAGAAATCTCCATTGTTCAGCATGGAGAAGAAGCCATCAACCTCGTAGCCACAACGTTCACCATAAAGATTTTTTAGTCTCCTTTGTTGAGACTTTCGAGGGCGCCAACATCCTCAAAGCCAATACGTACACGTTGGCCATACACCACGTGTGCACTTCGGCTTCATCAGGGTGTATTGCGTATGAGTTTGGTGGAAGATCCGATCCTCGATGTCCATCTTCCTCTTGCCCATTGTACCACATTTATTACATGGTAAAGTTGTTCCCTTCTCGGGATATGAATCGATTCACTTCGAGAATCTGATAGTGTTCACTACACTTCAGCTGGCACTCTCCTTCGTGAAAATCTATTGCACTCCAAAATTAATTAATCTCAAAATTCTCTGAGATTTTTTCGATATTGCTAACGTCTACTTTTTTCATATATAAGATAGCCTTCCTTTGCTTTCTTATTGCATTCAAATCTTGGAAGCTATCTACTGGTGAAACTTTAAAAGTGCAGATAAGAAGAAGCGTTCCTTTCTTTGGTGTTCAAAAATATACATCCTTGGCACCTTCAGATGGAGAGTGAAGGACTGCATTGAGGGCCTACGTGTTGATGCACCACGTGCACCGAGTGAAGATAGTGACTTGAAGGACTACATCCTCAAGGACTGCACCACTACGTTGAGGAGGGACTGCACCACTATGTTTCATGAACTGTGTTGAAGGACTGCACCACTATTTTGGTCGCACATATTTTTTGTATCAAATAAGGGGTAGCCACATCAACAACCCGAATGCATTCGAATGGTTTCTTATCATTTCTAAACCATTGAACTACGCAGAACAAAGGGTGCCTATCAATAAGTCCGTTGATGTTTTTTCTTTGATATTTCTTCTAAAGTTATTGTATTAAATTTTTTAAATATCTTTTTTTCAAAATATTTGTAAAATAAATACATCGATTAAATCCCCTCTCACTATTTCTCTCCCTAATGTATAAAGGCAAGAGAGTGATGGGTCTCATTGTAAAATCTAAATAAAATATCTTTTCTAGGGGGGATTTTTTTTGAGGTGCTACTTCTTGCACCTATTGTCAATACTTCAGGGGGGTTGTTAATGTTGGTCCTTGCATCCCTTTTTTGGTCCTTGGCTTTGTTCACACATTCCTTTTTTGTTGCATTCCTTTAAGTAAGCAGATATAGGAGGAAAGTTTGGTGGTGGAGACTAAGTGTGGCATTTTTTGGGCCACTTGAAATTGTTACTTACATCTCAATTCAGCATCTTCTAAAATTTCATCCTACATAACTATTTTTTTAAAAACACATGAACATTTGTACACTCAAGCAAGAAACTCAAAAATATTTTCAAAGAGAGCACTTAAAATTTTTAATCACCTATGTCCCACGTATTGGTCTTCTCCTTTACTTATAGTTTCCCTCACGTAAGGGCGGGTAATTGAGAAGATTCGGTATAAAGGTCTGGCTGATATTTCTTGCTTCATAAGCCTATGTTCCACGTATCAATTCTCCTCAAATACTTATAGTTTCCCTCACGTAAGGGTGGGTAATTGAGAAGATACGGTATAGAGGTCTGGCTGAATATTCTTGCTTCATAAGCCTATGTTCCATGTATCAAACCTCCTCATTTACTTATAGTTTCCCTCATGTAAGGGTGGGTAATTTGAGGAGATTGGTATAAATGTCGGGCTTCTGCTGCCTTCATAAAATAGGTGTTTCTACTAGAGCTTCATTGTATTCTCTAAAGAAGTTCTTGAAGTTAAAGGGGGGATTATTGGTTCACTTCAATTTTCTTTGGCAAAATGAATACAATTGATCCACTCACCCCTCATAACTATCACACATGGAAACCAAAAATATTAAATCTCATTTCTCAAAAAGGGCTCACACACTTGCTAGAAGAGAAGCAACCTAAATTTGAAAAGGAATATGAAATATTTGTTCATAAAGGGAAGATGTATGAAACAATGGGTATTATAAGCACAAATGTAAATGAAAGCTTATGGTTTCACATTTCAGAATGTAAAACTCCATTTGAGAGTTGGCAGAAACTAAAGAACTTGTTTGGGAAAGTAGATCAAATAAGGTCAATGCAGCTAGAGGCAGAATTAACAACATTATCTCTTGAAGACTTCAACAATATTGTTGACTTTCTCACCAAATTTAAAGAAGTCCTCACTCAATTCAAAGGTAGTGGCAAAAATAAAATAGAAGAAGAATGCATCTATCTAATTCTTTCTAAATTAAATGGTGTATTTCAAATTTTTGCAACCACCTTTTTGTCTACAAAAGATGCTCTTGGTGCAAGTTTTAAAATGCCCTCTTTAGAGGAATTTTGTGATAGGCTAACTAGAGAGGAAACAAAACTTGCAAAGTATGAGATCTCTCCCTCTTCCTCAAAAGCCTTAGTAGCATCCACCTCCACTAAAGAAAAATTCAAAAAGAAAGAAAGAAGTCCTATAACTTGTACACACTGCAAAAAGGATGGTCATTCTATGAACAAATGTTGGAAAAGACTACAACAACTAGAAGCAACAATGAAGGATCACAAGATAGACATTAAGAAGTAGATAGGAAAAGCCTTAAATGTTCAAGGCAAAGCTATAAAAACTTCATCAAAATACTGGGTTCTAGATTCAGGAGCAACTCATCACATGACTTCCTCAGATGAGTCATTCACTTCAATCTCCTCAAGTTCAACATGTAGCATAGAAGTTGGTGACTCATCCTTTATCCCGATCAAAGGAAAAGGTGACATATCCATTGATGGTGGTTGTATCAATAATGTTCTCTATGTCCCAAACATAGCTACAAATCTCCTCTCTGTCTATCAGATTTGTACTTTTAAAAAAGGTAAAACAATTCTCTTCTCACCAACAAGGGTTGAGATAAGAGACTTTCAAAAACCAAACTCTCTCATAGCAAAAGGAGATATTGATCACAACACTCACCTATTTCACTTCAAGGGATTCAAAAATTTATAAGGGGCCTCCTGTTTTGTTGCACATGCAGATCTTGAAAGCAAAATTTGGCATGAAAGGTTTGGACATCTCAGTTATAACTACCTAAAGGAATTAAACACCCATGAAATGGTAACAGGGTTGCCAAAAGTCTCTTCTATTGATGGAGTATGTCCTGGATGTGCTCTTGGAAAGCAACATCAAGATCCTTTCCACCCAAGTGGTTCTCAAAGAGCCTCATCCCCTCTAGAGTTGATCCATAGTGACTTGATGGTCTTCCCAGAGCCTTCTTTCAAAGGAGCAAAATATGCCTTAACCTTCATTGATGATTTTTCCAGAAGAACTTGGGTCTACTTTCTAAAATACAAAAGTGATGTTCTATCCCACTTCAAAATCTTCAAGGCCTTAGTTGAAAATCAAGCCACTTGCAAAATCAAGCAAATTCGTACAGATAATGGGGGGAATACTTCAGTAATGAGTTCTCAATTTTTCTCTCAAGTCATGGCATAATTCATCAACATTCAGTCTCCCATAATCCACAACAAAATGGCATTGCAGAGAGGAAAAATAGAACTTTAAAGGAAATGGCAAACTGTATGCTCCACTCAAGAGATCTTCCAACAATTTTTTGGGCTGAGGCAATTAACTGTGCAAACTATATTCAAAACCGCACACCTCATAAAGCTCTTGGCCATTTGACTCCCGAGGAAGCATGGACTGGCTCAAAACCTGATGTCTCTTTCTTCAATATTTTTGGGTGTACTGCTTGGGCACATATCCCAAAGAAGAAAAGGAAGGCTCTAGATAAGAAAAGCAAGCAACTCATCTTTGTTGGTTATTGTGAGGAAATGAAAGCATACAGGCTCCTTGATCCCACAACTCATGAGGTCTTTTTTCATAGAAATGTTCAATTTGATGAAACATTCCCTCATAAATATCCTCAACCATCCTCTTCCAACATTAAATCTCTTGAGCCATCTCCAATATTAGAGCCTCAATATAATGAAGATCCCATTTTAGAGATAAATGATCAAAATGACCAAAATGAGGATCCTATACTCCAAACTCCAACTCAAAGTCCTACCACACCAATTACTCCTTCCACAATGCCAAAATGGGCCCACACCATAGTTGAAGAAGCCACTCCTTACATCCAAAATATTCCATCATCCAGATTAGGCAACTCCATAGGCTCTGGTCTTGTCTATCAGTCCATTTCCATAGATCCTCAATCCTTCAAGGAAGCAACTGGTATAAAAGAATGGGATGATGCCATGGAGAATGAATTCTCTTCCTTAATAAAAAATAAAACTTGGGATTTAGTTCCTCTACCTAAAGGAAGAAAGTTAGTTCGTTGTAAATGGATTTACAGAACAAAGTATGGACCTGATGGAGAAATTGACAAACACAAAGCTCGCTTGGTAGCTAAAGGTTTCTCACAAATTGAAGGCATTTATTATTCTAAAACCTTTGCACCAGTTGCCAAAATGGATTCTGTTAGAATGGTACTTGCACTAGTTGCTTCCCAAAAATGGCCTATTTTTTAGATGGATGTAAAAAGTGCTTTCTTACATGGGGACTTAAAAGAGGAGATTTTCATGGAACAACCTTTTGGATTCACTCAAGACTCCTCCCTTGTTTGTAGACTAAGAAAATCTCTCTATGGTCTCAAACAAGCTCCTAGAGCTTGGTATGAAAAAATGGACTCCTTCCTTCTTTCTTCAGGATTTTCTCATTGTGAGTCTGATGCCACAGTCTACATTTGGAGAGATGAAAAAACAATCACCATACTTGTTCTCTATGTTGATGATCTACTACTCACTGGTAGTGACATTTCTCACATCCAGACTATCAAAGACTCCCTTTCTGAGAAATTTGAGATGGTTGATCTGGGTTTAGCTCATTACTTCCTTGGCATTCAGATAACTCAAACAAAAGCAGGGATTTCATTGTCTCAATAGAAATATACTCTAGACCTTCTTCAGCGGTTTAAGATGACTGATTGTAAGCCTTCTTCCACACCTTTTCAGTCTGGAGTCACTCTGAGTACTTCCTGCAAGACCCCTCTATGTGATGCTACTCTCTACAGATAACTTGTAGGAAGTCTTCTATACCTCATGCATACTCGCCCTGATATTTCATTTGTTGTTGGCTTAATATCTAGATTCTCGCATCAACCTCATTTCAGCCATTGGCTAGCAACAAAAAGAATCCTCCGCTACTTGCAAGGAACTACTCACTTTGGGCTATTATATGAGGGTGGATCCATGGAAATCATTGGTTACATAGATTCTTATTGGGCAGGTTCAGTTGAAGATAGATGTTCCACTTCTGGCTATGTTTTTTGTCTTGGTTCTTCACCTATTGCTTGGTCATGCAAAAAACAACAAGCAATAGCATTATCATCTACAGAGGCTGAATACAGAGCAACAGTTTTGGCCAGTCAGGAAGCCCTTTGGCTTCATCAGATACTAAGGGAATTTGGTTTTTTCCATGACAAACCTATTACCCTTTGGTGTGATAATCAGAGCACAATTCACATTGCCCGTAATCCAGTTGAGCATCAGCGCACCAAGCACATTGAGATTCACATGCACTTCATTCGATAGCATATTCAGAGAGGGGATATTCACTTGGACTACATTCCCACAGAAAATCAAATTGCAGACATCTTCACCAAATCCTTTCCTTCTCCGCGTTACATTCAGTTGCGAGAGAAACTTGGGGTTAGGCAGATGCATTAGAAGGGTGCACAAAGGTTTTCACCTCTCCCTTCTTCTTATTGTTCTTTTTCTTGGAAGATGGTTTTTCCCATGTGGTTTTTTCACCATCTATCCTATATACATTGTACATGAGTACCTCATCAGGCCCAGTTGTCGGGACTCATTTCATTTTTTTGGGTGTTCCATAGAGGACAATCTTCGCAATCCGAAGACATGCCTCTTCTTTTTTCTTTTTTTGGAAGATGGTTTTTTCCCATGTGGTTTTTTTTACCATCTCTTCAATAAGAATCATTGTAAATGAGTACCTCATCAGGCCCTGTTGTCGGGACTCATCTCACATTCACCCCTAGTATCACTTAAGGGGGGTGTTAGAATAAATATTTATTCTCTTAAGTTCTACTAGGATAGACTTACTTGAGTTACCACTCTTCCATGAGTCAAGTGAACTCTCAGTTTACACTAGTTCAAATTTGTTGAGTTGTTGTAATCCAACGACTCTCAATGATCAACTTTGCTATTTATACAAAGTTGATCCCATGGAATAATCAATCAGTTCTACTCTTCTCTTCATAGTTTTTGTAATGCTTTGCATGTCTATTTTTGGGAAATTCTAACAGTGATTGTTTAGCAGTTTCTTCTACATGAGCTTCAGGCGATATTGCAATAATATGGGACAAATGCAAATGGGATGGACAACTATTAGAAGCAAAAAGTAATTGGGTTGCTGGATTATTTTGCAGGAAAGAGGAAAACATCAAAGTTGGGGTTATAAATGTATATGCTCCAACTATAGTTACTCCTCGTGAAAGATGTTGGAAGGACCTTAGTATATTTTTGTCAAATACAATGATGATTCATTGTGATCTATGGATTCTTGGGGGTGATTTTAATATTGTTATATCTCCTTTGGAAAATAAGGGTGGCATTCTAGGATGGTCAAAATCAATGCAATATTTTGCTTCATTTGTCAATTCAAATGACCTTTGGGATGTTAGTCCCTCAAGCTTTCAATACACATGGGATAATAGACGCATTGGGAAAAATCATATAGCAAAAAGACTAGATAGATTTTTGTTATCCAATAAATGGTTGCAAACAAAGTATACAATCTCTTCAGATATTTTATTGCGAGCAGGATCAGATCACAAACCCATTCTTTTGACTTGTGAGTCACCTAACAATGGTCATCCAAAGCCATTTCGCTTCCAGTCTATGTGGCTCCAAGACCCTGATTTTTTCCAGATGGTTATGTTATGGTGGGATGAATCAAAATTTGAAGGATCATGTATGTACAAGTTTGTTCAAAAGTTGAAATATTTAAAGGAGCAAATGAAGATATGGAATGTCAAATATTTTGGTAACATTTTTAAAGAAAAAAAGAAATTGAATCCAAGCTCAAAAATTTACAAGAGATAGTAGAAATTAATGGAATGGACCAGGATTCTTATGTGAAAGAAAAACAATTACTTTCTGATTATCATAATGCATTGAAGAAGGAGGAGTCATATTGGTTCCAAAAATCTAGAGAGAAATGGCTCAAGGAAGGAGATAGAAATACAAAAAAAATTCATGCTACAACAAAAACAAATTTTTTTGTTCGTCATATTAAAAATATTATAACTCCAGATGGAAGAAATATTGAGGATGAAGAAGATATAAGGAAGGAAGCAATAAATTATTTCAAAAATATTTTATCAGATTCTAGGCAAGATAAGGAGGCACAAGAAAAACTTCTGCAAAATATTCCATCACTTATCACTCAGGGACAAAATGAAAGCTTGATGAAGAAGATTTCTATGGAGGAGCTCCATGAAGCAGTTTTCTCTTTCCATCCTAACAAGGCACCTGGCCCCGACGGATTTCCTGCAATTTTCTTTCAAAATTTTTGGGATTTATTGAAGAGTGATATGTTAGATGCAGTTGAAGAGGCTCGAAAAAGAAAGGCTATAATAAGTGAGATCAATGCTACTTTTATTACCTTGGTTCCCAAGAAAGATGACACAAAATATTTTGATAACTTTCGTCCAATAAGCCTTTGTAATATGATTTATAAGATCATTTCAAAAATTATGGCAAACAGGTTAAAGGGCATTCTAGGGTGTCTTATCTCAGAGGAACAAGGTGGCTTTGTTCAGGGTAAACAAATTCTTGATGGTATAATTATTGCACAAGAGGCCATACATTCTCTTCATTCTATGAAAAAACCAGGTATGCTTTTGAAATTAGATATGAACAAAGCATATGATAGGGTTTCCTGGAATTTTCTACATGCTATTCTCAGAAAGTTTGGCTTTGATTATAGTTGGTGTGAGTGGGTTAAATGTTGTTATAGCACTGCAAAATTTTCTATTTTGATCAATGGTTCTCCTGCTGGGTACTTCAAGTCATCTTGTGGACTTCGTCAAGGTGATCCTCTTTCTCCTTATCTATTCATTATTCTAGCAGAAGCATTAGGGAGAGCCTTTTCAAAGGCAAAAATGGAAGGAAAAATCAAGGGTATTCAAGTTGCAAAAAATGGTCCCTTCGAATCTCATCTCCAATTTGTTGATGATACTTTTCTTTTGGGCCATCCCTCAGTCAGTGAGGCCATGGAGTTCAAATCAATATTATCATGTTATGAGAAGGCTACTGGACAGTTGGTAAATACTTCAAAATCCAGGATCTTTTTCATTAATACTGCCCTAGATTTACAACAAATTATTGTGAATATTTTAGGGTTCAAAATTGAAAAATTTCCATCAACCTACTTGGGTATTCCTTTGTCTGATAAAGGGAATAAAAAGGAGCTTTGGATCTCTTTTTTGGATAGAATGAAAGCTTGCTTGGCAGGTTGGAAAGGTAAGTTCTTAACCATGGCAGGAAGGCTACAACTCATAAAGACTACTTTGCAATCCATTCCTATTTATATGATGTCACTTTCAAGACTGCCAATAGGTATTGCATCAAAAATGGATAAAATTCAAAGAGACTTTCTATGGAAAGGTTGTGAGGAAAAATTTAGGTTTCCTCTTTGTAAGTGGGATAGGGTTTGCAAAGGAAAGAATATTGGAGGAGCAGGCTTGCGAAATTGCAGACTTATGAATTTGGCATTAGGAGCAAAGCTTGGGTGGAGACTATTCAGAGATCAAAGAAAGAATTGGGCAAAAATATTACTTCAAAAATATATAGGTTCTCTTGATGCAATGAAATTGTTTAGGAAAAGAACTCTACCCAAAGGATCATCAACATGGAACTTCATATCAGAGAGTTTGCATTTGATAAAGAAACATATTAGATGGTCAGTCAATGAGGGGAGTTATGCAAATTTTTGGTCTGATGCTTGGTTGAAGCCTTATCCTCTTATCTCTGACTCAAAATGGAAACCATTGGCTCAAGCGTGCATAGCATGTAAAGGTCCAAAGGTCAAATATTATATTATTATGAGCAAAAACTCCAGAACATGGATTTCTTTTAGTAACCTGGTTGAAGGAGAGGAACTCAAACAAATTGCAGATGAACTTCAAAATATGCTTTGAGAGTTTTATTTGCCAATTTTTACACGAAAGGATGAGTTGGTTTGGAATTTATCAAAGGATGGGGGATACTCAGTCAAGTTGGGATATGAGGATTTAGAACAATCAAAATTTCCTTCTCCCAATGATTTTCCTTGGAAGAACGTTTGGTCATTAGAGGCTCTCCCTAAGGCCTCAACATTTCTTTGGTTAGCAGTTCAATGTAAGATTCTTACCGGAGAGAGTCTACAAAGAAGAGGATATTATGGACCCTTCAGATGTGCCTTGTGTGAGAAGGATTTAGAAACGTCAGACCATTTACTTCTTCATTATCCGTTTGCTCACACCATTTGGGGTTATTTTTTTAAAATATGAAATTATATTGGGTAGCTCCATCAACATTGAAAGAGTTGATAAAATGTTGGATAAATTATAATAAAGCTAAAGCATTATGTATTCTTTGGAGGATTGGCCCTGCCATTATTTGTTGGAATTTATGGCTTGAAAGGAATAATAGAATTTTTAAAAATAAATATCAAAATCATGCCCAAGTTTGGAACCGTATTAGTGCCTCTCTTGCAGAATGTCTAAAAATATGGTGCTCATCATGGGAAGTCTCAATTGCAGAAAAAGAAAAAGAGGTGCTAATAACTTGGCTACAGGATTTGAACATACATGGAAGAGTCATCTGCGACAACGGAATTAAAACAAAGGATCTACTTCGATCTATGGTAAAATGGAAATGTCCAAAAATTGGGTTTATCAAAATTAATTTTGATGGTGCTTCTAAAGGAAATCCAGGAAAAGTTGGTGGAGGTGGTGTTTTTAGAAATAGTGAAGGCAAAATTCTCCTCACTTATTCAGAATCATATGGAACTTCAACTAACAACTATGCAGAGGCTAGGGCACTTCTTACAGGGATTAAAATTGCAACAAAAAATGGATGGAAATATATTTCAATTGAGGGGGACTCACAAATTATCATCAATGCTATTAACAAAAATGGATGTGGAGACTGGATAAAAAATAGTATTATTGTTGATGTTCATTGTCTATTACTAGAGGCAATCTCCTGGCAGTGTGAGCATATTTATAGAGAAGGAAATCGAGTAGCAGATAAATTAGCGAATTATGGTGTTGATCTTCATCCCGATGAAATTCAAATTTTAGAAGGCAACTGGCCAAGTGAGATTTTATGTCTTAATCAAAATGATGTCAAGGAGTTGATTGTGGAAACAACACTTTGAGGAAGTTGAAGAATATATTTAAGAGAAAAAAGAAATGAAAAAGTCGTGATAAAAATGTATGCTACAACAAATGTAATATTTTGGTATTGTGATGGGAGTGACCCCCAATAGAAGCCACATATAACCTATTAAAAAAAAGAGTAACTTCGTAAGGCTAACTACTTACCAGTGCACCAAAAAACTCAAATGACCAATATCTTCCTATGGATGAAGGCTACTTCTATTCCTACGGGGTCTCCCTATATAACCCGAGGGTACATGGGAGCTCACATCCATATATGGGTGTTGTATAAGGACTAGGTATTAGAGTTTGAGCACCCCTCATTTTCCTAGACACTTTATGGGAGATATAGCTTAGCCAAAAATGACAAATCCTTCATGATAATTTAAAACCCCCATTACAGGGTTTCTAACCTAATCCACTAAAAATAGTTTTTTTTAATGTTTTTTTAAAAAGATATTTTAATGGAAAATAAAAAATGTTAGAGAAGAGAAGAATAGATGAAAGGACAATAAATATTGCTATTGTTGGAGAACACGGCCCTAGAAAGAGCTTTAATACCACTTTTTTGGAACCTTCAAATAAATATAAGCATAACTACAATAACAATGCAAGAATTAATGGAAATGCTTATAAACTAAATAACCATAAAAATGAAATAATAGAAGTACTTAAGAAAATAATTGATTGGAAATACAACTTATATTAATCAAGTGGAATAGATATCATAGGTCTCTTCAAGGGGTAAAACTCCTTCGAAGTAGGACTCCTATACAATTTGAGAAGAATATGAGATACATTCAACTCCAAACCCATGTTCTTATATAGACTTATTTACCCTAATTCTAATGCTCAAGGGGTAGACCACCTGAAGAGGGGATCCAATCTACTAATTTGTACTTTTAATAAAAGTAGAGGTTACATCATAATGGACCCATACACACTAAGCACCTAAGGTGTAGACATACACCAATACTAGACAAGTGCATAGTAATGGTTGCGTTAGGATAGGATCCTAACAGAATGCCATATAAGTAGACAACCACAAATGATCCTATATAGGGATGCAAGGTGTCATCCATCATCTATATAAATGTGGTAGGTGCATAAGTTAATCTAAAATGTATAACCAACCAATCAAATAAACCTTCCTTGGATTTGAATGTAGTCTTGCATATGTCAATGGGATCTATGAGTATTTGATAATACCTAGATTTGAGATCAATTTTAGTAAAGAACTTTACACCAAGGATCTAGTCTAGTAAGTCATCTATGTAAGAGAGTGGACAACGATTCTTTATAATAATTTTATTCAAAGCTCTGTATTCAATATAGGGTCTCCACATTCCATGTTTCTTTGGAGTTAAGATAATTAGAGTCCCACATGGTGAAGGACTTGGTTTGATGTGCCTCTTTTGAATCAATTGTTGGATTTGCTACCTGATTTCATAATTTTTAAGGACTAATATATGATGCATATATGCATTAGACAAAGGAGAATTAGTAACTAAATCAATGGAATGCTTTACCTCATAATGAAGTGGAACCCTAGTTGGTGACTTGAATAAGTCATCATATTCTACTACAATCTAGTCCATCTATTTCTATTGTGTAGGGCCTACAATTGATGTAGTGACAATCCTCCTATTTTATGGTTTGATCATCAACAAAATGAGCTTTCTTGTTTTGGATATCATCTTTGTGCATTGTTTAGTGCTAATTAATAAAATAGATGTAGGAGGATATACCTCTGGGGTTTTGTATTACTAACCTATGATAATTATGATGACACATTGGGGCTCAGACTCATAATCATTGTCTCTTCTACATAAATGGTTGGCCCAAAATCACATCACAAACATATAAGGGTACAACATTGCATAAAACTTCATCTTTAAAGGGATTGATGGATTAAGAGACGAGACATTATTGAGTGACATGAATGGTTCTCCCTTGTTGTACCATCCAAAATTTTATGGTTTGGATGTGGTGTAATAGGTAGACTCAAATCCTTCACCATCGAAGTATAAATTATATTCTTTTGGATCCCACTATCAGTAATGAAATATAATGGATTACCCTTGGCCCATTTTACCATGATTAATTGGAGAGCCACTCTTGCCTTTCTTTGGCTAGTATTTAGTGTTCTAGTTTTTTTATTTGCTCCTCTTCTATTTTTGTGTGCTTCTATTCCAATTTGACATCAAGTTTATATGCCTCTTCCAATATATTGAATTTGAAGAGGTCCATATCCTCTTGAATGTACCATAGTATCCCATTATGGTACTTGAGGATTCAATACCTTTTGGAATCTTGAATGCCTAATGTTGCTTCCATGGAGTGGAAAGCATTAGTATAATCATGAATAGATTGATTTTTATCTTGATGTAATTGTTTCCATCACATGTATTGGTATTCATAGGCTCCCAGTAGATAATATTCTTCCTTGGTAGTATTTCATGTGAATGGTACTTCATATTCATTTTCTTCTAAAACCTTGTTAAAATATTCTTCCCACTAATTTTAAATAGGTAGTGAAGCTTTCAAGAATGAAAATGTGATTCTCTCATTGTCTGTAATTGATCCAACATATTTTATAAGGTATCAACATTAATTTTTCCTTAAAAAGTAGGAATATCAAAATTCACTAGCACCTTAAAAGGTGTAGGAGAACTTAATATTTCTAGGGCGGTGAGAGGTTGTGCAGAGGAGGCTGAAATTTTTTTAGGAGAGAGTCATTGAGGAATTTGAGCAAATTGACCCATCATTTCATTTAACTATTTCATGAGGGCTTCATTCAACATCTCCTTAAAAGGATCAACTGTCTCAATGTTGTCCATTCTAGTTCTCACTTGAGATTGTTTGGAATGACAAGGGAGGTAATCAAAGAAATCTCACATCTAATACCAAAATTTTGGTATCATGATCTTGTGTTTATGGACATATACTTAAAAGGTAGACTGCTAGGATACCATTGATCCAAAACTCAAAAAATGACTGATCTAAAATTTAGAATTTTTATTTAAATAAGATTATGAAAGAGTGCAATTAAAAAATAATAGAATATAACAGCCATAACACAAGAGTATACAAGCAAAATAGCATAATGATTTTATTGCTCAAAAAATAGAGTACAATACAAGCAATCTCTAAGAAGAGATGTGAGGCTATAACATTACATCCACTTCTTATATTTTTCATAGTTAAGGGTACACCGCTTTTTGTACAAGAATTGGTGTATTGGAAATCCATCGTATTGAATATAGAAGGTCACCCATATGAAAATATGGTGCTTCACCTTCAATGAATTAGGTGGTCATTAGTATGGAAATGTGGTGATTCACCATCCATGAGTTGCAAACTTTATATTAAATAAAAGTTACATATATATAACTTGTTCTTTTAATTTTATCTTCTATTCATGTGTCATCATAGTTAGAGATATGTTTTTGCTATGAAAATCTAAAAATAGAATATTAATATTTTTAGTAGGTATTTTATTTTACATTTTTAAGGGCCTATGGAGAATTTTTTCCACAAATGTGTTAGACTACATAATTTTTGTTCTCTCTATAATATTTCTAATGCTTCTTGAATGGATCAAAATAGATTCATGAGCAAAAAGTAATATCCCTAACAATACAATTAGGATCAAAAATGGATTTTTGGGTATTTTTTAGCATAAATCCATGCTATGAAAAGGTCACATGCCTAGACCATTTGTCCCCCATTGAAAAGAAATGATATCTATTATGTCAACTTATAACATAAGGTGTGGAAATTATTTCTTTATCTGATTTCTTGTGAGTCATTTCCCTCTATGACCAAGTTGTCTTGCCTTGACCACTTTGTACATCTAAGTGAACTGCCTTCTCGTGACCTTGGTCCATGTGTCAATAATCTACCTCTTCTTCACTACTGCTAAGCTATCTAGATTGACTTCTTCAATGTTCAACTATTATGCTCCTATAGAGGTGTCCAATAAAGGTGGATTATAGGGACTAAAAACTTCAACATTGAGGATAGCATGTAAACCAAGATAAGATTGAAGACTTAATTTAAAGGTATGTTCTCCCATCTTCTTGGTGATAGTGTATGGTTCATAGCACATAGGTCTAATGTCCCTATGTGGTCCTATAAGTCTCTATTTTTGAAGACGTAACCATACATTATTTGCAACCTTGAATTGATGTGGGGCCCAATGCTAGTCATGCCATTGCTTGCATTTTTTATTTGTATTTTCCAAGAGGTTCATGGACCTATTGCTGGATGTGCTGAATTCATCCCATACACTATGCTACCTTTTTTTACTTCTTTTTGTTCTTGATGTGAGAACTCCATGGGTTGCATAGAGAGAGCTACATCAACGAGTACCAAGGTTTGGAACCCAAAATAGACATGAAATGGGTTGTGTTTGGTAGAGCTATGTAGAGCTCAATTATACCCATGTTGAATATAGAAAGGCTCTCATCCCATGTGCATAATGCTTGAAATTGTACATTTGAAGAAGATGCATAATTAATCAATTCACAACTTTTGCTTGGCCATCTGTATGAGGATGAAAGGTTGTGGATACGATGAACTTGATGTCCATCACGCTCCATAGGATGGACCAAAAAATGCTTAGAAAAATACTATTCTTATTAGATAGCAAGCCAAAGTTGAGCCACACAACTAAAATAAAGATTTATAATATCGTTAGTGAAAATGGATTTCTTACAAGGAATCATGATAGCCATTTTTAAAAAATGATAAATTATTATAAAAACACAATCATCATCATGCTTAGATGTGGATATACCTAAAATAAATTCCATGGAAATAGGTTCTTTAGGCTTGGATGACACTGACAATGGTGTATATAGTCCTTGCTTCTTATTGGTTGGTTTAGAAAAAATGAAGTGGGTACATGACGATATACCTCTTGATATGATTCCTCATTTTTTGTAAATAGAAGTACTTTTAAAGAAATGCCAATGTATTTTCCACCCTAAAGTGACCTACAAATTTATTGGAGTGCTTCCTAAATCATATTTGAGTGCTCACTAGTTGGTACACAAATATGTCCCATGTGGTAGAGGAGGTTATTTTACAAATAAAAATTAGAAATATGCTTACCCACACAAAGAGCTTGGTATTGATTTGCAAAATTAGAATCTACTTCACATAAGATGGAACCTTTGGAATTTTAATGCCTACAATAAACAAAAATGATGGTGAGTGCTATGATTAGAGGCCAGCTAAAATAATATTCTCCTAAATTGACACTCCCTTTCTTGTGCTTGATGATCAAATAAAAATATTATGGATAAGTGGCTCACTTTTAATGTCTTTCATTCTGTAGCTTGCTCCATCTTCAAATGAACTCTACATGTTTGTTATCCATGTGGATGATGGTTTTCTTACCCAATATGTAGTACTTCCATTGTTTACATGCTTGGACATTATAATTAGGATGTTTTTTGAACTACTTTATTGAAAGTTTCACTATGATAGGCAATGGATGCCCATGCTATGTGATAACAACTCCTATTGCATAATTTGATGCACCAGTCATTACCTCAAAGGTTAATGGAGATCAGGTAGAAAAATTATAGGGTCTAAACACAATTTGTCCTTCAACCTCTCAAATGCCCTTTGTTGTGCATCTTCCCAATGGAACTTGGATTTGGAACCTCCCTTGTTTGCTTGGTGTAGCATCCAAGCAATATGTGATAACCCCAATAAAAATATTTGATAGAAATTGGTAAGAACTAAAAATTTACAAAGTTGTGTCAAAGGCTTTAGGGTAGGCTAGTCTCTAATTATCTAAATATTCTTAGGATCAACATGGACTCTCTCTTTATCTACAATATACCCAAGGTACTAAATCTTCATCATGCTAATTGGGCACTTCTCCAAATCAGCATAGAACTTGCGTCTTCAAAGAATCTTAAGTACCTATTGAACATGTTGTATATATCCCTACCATGTCCTCCAAATCTTCTTAAGATAATTATGTAACCCCCATTTTTCAACAATATACCCAAGGTACTAAATCATCATCAGGCCAAATAAGCCCTTCTCCAAATTAGCATATAGCTTGTGTCTTCAATGAATCTGAAGTACTTATTGAACATGTTGCAAAAGTTCCTCCCATATCTTGCTATAGATGATAATTTCATATAAGTATACAATCATAAATGAGCTAGTATAGGGATGTAGGATGTCATCCATCGTCTTCACGAATGCAACAGGTACATTGATCAAGCCAAAATGTATAACCAACTACTTATATGAACCCTCATTGGTTTTGAATATGATCTTCCATATGTTACTGGGATCTATGGGTATGTGATGATAGCTAATTTGAGATCAATTTTAGTAAAGACTTTGCACCATAGAGTTGGTCGAGCAAGTTATCTATCTAAGGGGTGGATAGTAGTTCTTCAAAGTAATATTATTCAAAGCTCTATAGTCAATATAGAATCTCCATGTTCCATATTTAGTTGGAGCCAAGACAATTGGACTCCCTTATGGTGAGTAATTTGGTCTAATATGTCCCTTTTGAACCAATTCCTATATCTACCTCTTGATTCCATAATTTTCAAGGATTGGTCTACAATAAATAGGTGCATTATACAAAAGGGAAATAGAAACTAAACCAATTGAATGCTTTATATCACAATGAAGTGGAACCCTAGTTAATGACTTGAATAAGTTATTATATTTTACTATAATCTAGTACCTCTACTTATGTTGTTTAGGGCATATAATTGATGTAGTGGCACTTCCATTTTATGGCTTGATCATCAATAGAATAAATTTTATTGTTTTGGCTATCATATTTATGCATTGTTTAGCACTAATCAAGGAAACAAAGGTAGGAGGAGATACCTATGGGATTTTGTAACACTGGCCTTTAGAAGTGATGATGATACTTCAGATACTAGACTCATAGACATCATGCCTCTTCCACATAAGTTGTTATCCCAAAATCATATCAAAAACTTCTAAGGACACAACACACAAAACTTCATATTTGAAGGGTTTGATGACATAAAAGAGGAGATATTATTGAGTGACATGAATGTATCTCCCTTGTTGTAATCATTCAATATTATATGGTTGTAGGTGTGGCGTAGTCGATAGATTCAAATCCTTCACCACCTAAGTATAATAATATTATTTTGACTCCCACTATCAAAAATGAAGTATAATGGCTTACCCTTGGCCCACATTTATGAACAAAACAAGCATTACTCCTCACATGACTCATATGGTTTAACATGTGTGGTGGAAATGGTCACATATAGTTTGGTTTTCATGATTTGCTTCCCTTTATTGTCTACCTACAAATGTGGAGCAAGTGGTGTAGTGGATGTAGAGGGTTGAAAATCAACAAACAATGATCGAATTGCTTAACATCCCTCCCATGAATATTGGTTTCTCTTGTGATAATAACACCATTTCCCACTCTTGTCCTTTGAGGGATTCTTTTCTTAAGGTTTTTTTTGCTTCCAATTCTAATTTTGGGGTTAACCACCTTTATCATAATTCATAGAAGAGTAACTATTTCATTTCTTTTGTTGGTATTTAGTGTTATGGTTTTTGTTATTTGGTCCTCCTCATTTTCTATATTTATTTTTGTGCTTTCCTCCAATTTGACAAGAATGTATGCCTCTCCCAATATCTTGAATTTGAAGAGGTCCATGTCCTATCAAATGTGCCATTGTAGCCCATTGTGACACTTGAGGATTATATACCTTTAGTATCTTGAATTCCTAGCTTTGCTACCATGAAGTGGAAAGAATTAATGCTATATTGAACATTATGGTATTTACCTTGATGTAATTGTTGCCATCACATATATTGCTCTTCATGGGCTCCCACAGGATAATATTCTTCTTGATGGTCTCCATGAAATTATCCCATGTGAATGCTACTTCATATTTGTTCTCTTCTGCATCCAAATTACAATAAGCTTACCACCAATGTTGAATAGGTATTAAAGCATTCAAGAGTGAAAAAAAGAAGTGATTTTTTCACTATGTGTGAATTTATTACAAAGAAGAGTGAAGATAACTGATCCAACCAATTTTCTAGGGCATCAAAATTAATATTTTCTTCAAAAAAAGGAATATCAAAATTCATCTATAACTTAAAAGGAGTGGAAGCATTAAATGGTACTAGGGAAATGAGAGGTTGTGTGAAGAAGGGTGTAGAATTTGTAGTAAGGAACTATTTGAAGAATTTGAGCAAATTGATCCATCATTTGATTCCTCTATTTCACAAGAGCTTTATTCAATATCTTCTTAAAAGGATTGACTATCTCAGTGTTGTCCATTTAGGTTCTCACTTGATAGTGTTTGGAATGACAAGGGATGTAATTAGAGGGATTGTATGATACCAAAACTTTCTATATCTTGATCATGTTTTTATGGACATACACTCAAAAGACAAACCACTTTCCTAACACTAATTTAAAAATCCAAATTTTGACTGATCTATAACTTAGAAGAGTGCGATTAAAAAACGAGTATAAAAAACCAAAACAAAGTATACAAGCAAAATAACATAATGATTTTATTGTTCATAAAATAGAGTACAATGCAAACAAAATCTAAAAAGAGATGTGATACCATAATATTGCATCTATTACTCATGCTTTTTATAGTTATGGATGCATCACTCTTTATTCAAGAATTGGTGTATTGGAAATCCATCGTATTGAATATGGAAAGTCACACATATGGAATTATGATGGTTCATCATCTGTGAGTTAGAATGTCACCCGTATGAAAATATGGTGATTCAACTTCCATGAGTTACGAATTCCATATTAAATGAAAACTACTTACATGTGGTCTTCTATTGATGTGTTTGTTGTCCTCTTTGATTGTCTTGGCCACCAGATGTAGGGACCAGATGGTCAAGACTATTGCACCTCATGCAAAGTGACACAATAGGTCAACTTTGAGAGCATGAGGATTGACTCAATTGGATTCCTCTAAGTTTTTTTACAATATTGGATCCTTTAAAGATGTGATCTTCAACACTCTTCCTACTCTATGCTAATCTAAATAGCTTTAGTTGAAAAAGGGAAAGAGAAAAAAAAGATATCGGAAAGAAAAAAGAATCTAAGCTAATAGGGGTGATGCACCAAGATTAGAATAATATTCCCCTATATAATAGTAAGACACACAAATGCATGAGTCTAATGTGTTCATATCTTAAGGTGAACACTTCCTCCTCTTAGCATGTTAGGCACAAATTGCATATAAAGGAAATAGGACAAAAATTATTTAGTCATGGCCTCCAATATACACATATAAACACACATACATACAAGAAATGAGACATAAAGAATCAAATAGTCACAACCTCAAGCATGTATATATGAATATGAAAAATTAAAAATAATATTATAAGTGGGGGTTTTAAAGCTTGCTCGTAATACCACTCAGGGTTTTTGTACTGCTATATAGAAAAAAATGAAGGGAAAGTTATACTTGTTGATGCTTACAATGCTATGACAATTACTATTTATAGATTTCAAAAGGAAAATTTTCCATCCAAAATTTGTGCAGGAGTTTCAAAATGACTGCTCTTATATGTGTTGGGTCATATCTTCATTTAAGTTATTGATTTCTTTGAGTTCTCTAGATTCAGACTCATTAATGTCAAATGGTTATGGGCCTTTGGATGGGCAACTACTACCACTGTTGTCAACTGACTATCCTTCTTGGGGATCCTAAAAACCAAATATGGAAGTTATTTGCAATCAATGCTCTAAGTTTAGGGTTGCTCTTATTGCAGCGACCACACTATTGCTTTTAATGTATCAACCACTTTCCTAGATTATCGAATTTAAATGGTGCAGATAGGTGGATTTGAGGCTTTTTCTACCATTGTTGCCTTTATGAGCTCAACTACCATATTTGGGAGATAGAACATATTCGTTGTAGGAAAAGGATTGTATACCCCAAAACAATGTGTGGGGTCTAGGGTTGCGACCCTCCATGTAGGGGTTCAAGGGTGGGAGCCCCCAAGGTTAATTTAGATCTCCTAAATTATCAAAGAATGAGTAGTTTTAGTGCAATGTATTGTAATATGTGTGATGTAATGGGCTTCTTCTTTAATTAGTTGGCTGGAATGAATATTTTTAGATCACCTTAGATTTTTGGACTTCCTTCTTGAGCCATGAATTGCTTAAGCTAGAAATTTGAGGAACATAACATGGGTTGTTGATCTTTTATCAGAAATTCTAGAGTGCTTTTCCTCTCTTCTCTTCATCAACATCTCTAAAAATATATGAATTTCAAAAGTTCTTTTAACCTGACCTTCAAAAAAATTATCATCCTCCAACCTTAAAGTTGTTGAGAAATTGCATGGGTTGTGAATCTACAATTGGATGATTCATAGAATATTTCTTTGATAATTTGTTATTAGGACTTTTTGGAAGACTCATCCAATAATAAAAAATTATTATCCTTCGACTTAAAAAATTTTAGATACTTTGTAGGACATCGGGACATTTGATTTCTATACTTATATAAAGTTCTAAGGTTAGAGGATGGTGAAAAGTTCTGAGGGTCTACTCTTCTAAGGAGATGAATTTTTTTGATAAAAAACATGGACCATTGATCATAACCATTGAACAATGTGTTGTTTTCCTACGTTCTTTACTTCCTTAGCTCGACTATTTGATTCCTACTGAGGTCAATTTTTGAAAATTTTTCTTAGGCTTTCTCCTTCTGAGTGTAGTGAGAATTCACTACAATGTCAAAATAACTAGGATGCATTTTGGCTATAAAAATAGAAATTTACTATTTTTTGTTTTACATTTTTGAGGACCTCCAAAGCATTTTTTCATAAATGTATTAGCTACTCTATCTATGATAGAGTTGACTATAAAAAATTGTTGTTCTCTCTCTAATATTTCCAACACTTTTTGAATGGATCAAAATAAAGTCTTGAACAAAAAGTTATGCCCCTAACAATGCAATTAGGATAAAGCATATAGGTTTTTGGGTATTTTTGAGCACAAATCCATGCCATAAAATGGTCACATGCTTGGATAATTTGTAATCCCTTTAAAATTAATGGTCTCTATCATGTCAAATTTTAATATCAAGTATACAAATTATTTTTGTATCTAATTTCTTGTGAGTCATTCCCTTTGGTGATCAATTTTTCATACCCTGAACACTCTATACATATAAGTGGATTTCCTTCTAGTGGTCTTGGTACATGTAAAAATAATATAATACTCCTACATAGTAATAAGACATTTGGAATGAGTTCTACTATAAAAGTGTTTAATGAAGATGGATGACATGGCTTAAGTGTTAGGGTAAAAATGAGGTAGTATATTGCATTATACTACATTAGTTAGATTATTACATCTACTTTGACTATTTACCATGTAGATATTTATTGTTTAAAATATCTAATGGTTAACCTAGGTAAATTCCTAAATATCCTAGGTTAGTTGTTAGTTGTTGGCGCTTATTCTTCTAAGCGCGTAGGTTAGAGATATTACAGGTTAGATATTAATTTAATATCTATCCTATAGTTTGTAAACCTATATAAACCTAGTTGATTTCAAAGCTAAGGTTAATTGATTAAGGTTCTAATTATTTTGTTAATCAATCGGTTAGCACTTACCTTTTTCATATCATTGGCATCAGAGCCATTCCGCTAAATTTGCCCGCAAGCGGATCGGCACGCTTCCCAAGGTGGCCCGCAGTCTGGATCCAGCATGTTTTTCGATGCGGCCCGTAGGCTGATCGGAACGGTTCCCCAGGTGGCCCGCAGTCTGGATTCGGCATGTTTTTTGAGGCGGCCCGCAGGCTGATCGACACGGTTCTCGAGGTGACCTACATGCGGCCCAAGGCGGTCCGATCTGGTGACGAGGCGACACGCGGCTCGAGGCGGTCCGATCTGGTGACGTGGCGACACGTGGCCTGAGGTGGCACGCGGCCCGAGGTGACCTGCGCGTGGCTGAAGCGATCGACAAAAGAGGTTTTCTGAAGCTTGCCGATTGCCCGCAAGCAATCAAAGACAATCGGGCGAGCTTTGTTTTTTAAACAAGGTGAAAGCGCTCGCAGAGCGCATGTGGGATAAGTCCCACGAATTCAAAAAAAATATATAATTTTTTTTTTTTTAAAAGCACCTTCCTCACGTTGGCTGACGGATCAGCCAACGGAGCAGGACTGGCAAAAGCTGCCAGCCCAGGGCGCTCCCCAACGCGGACGAGCCGCGTTCGATTCCCAGCGGGGAAACCCAAATTTTTTTTTGGGTTTCTCGCCGCCGACGGAATCCCAAAGGGAAGTTTATTACTTCCCTTCCCGTCGGGCGGCGTAGCCCGACTGGCCAGCACGCCAGTCGGACACCCGCGGGATCGCGGGATCGATCCCCAGCGGGGATCGACATTTTAAATTTTTTTTCCCACCGCGAGAAGGAAGAAAGGGAAGGAGTTCCCTTCCCTTCTCGTCGGGCGGTGTAGACCGACTGGCAGGAGCGCCAGTCGGCCGCTTGACAACCGCGGGGTCGGGAGTTCGACTCCCGGCGGCGCCATCCACAAATCTTTTGCACGGTGAGGCGGCTGCTCAGGTAATTTTTTATTTTTTTTGCATTTTTTTTTTTTAATTAATAATTAATAATTTCTGTTGATTAAATCATTTTCTTTAAAACCTTAAGTGATTTTTTTTTAGAATTTTTTTTATTAATTAAATTATACTAAATTAAGTTAGAATATTTTGCATTGAAATAATCAATTTAAAAAAAAGAGAAGAGGCAAAAGTTTAGAGTTGTTTTCTCCTAATCAAACAGAGGGAGACAAGAGACAATCAGTAAAACAAATTTCTTTTGCAGCTTTGAGACTTCTAAATAATTTTTTTTAATTTCTCCAAAATTTTCTAATCAATTGTTTTGAGAGAACAAAATTTTTGTCTCATGAAGAAAAAGATTTGGATCACAAAAGCCCTTCGTCGTCTAAGAGTTATTCGAAAGAGGAACGAACTTAGACGTCAGACGACAAGATCTCATTTTCGTCGTATGCTTAGAGAGCATAGAAGGAGCTTACCCCGTTTCAATACTTACATTGATCCTTGGAAGGGTTTGGATCGTAGTTATGGTCCCATGAGGATTAGAGAACCCTTTAATCCTGATGCACCTCCTATTTTTGAGTATTGAATAATTACGGGAGATATAAAACCAAGTTGTGTGTCAACTGGTTCTGGAAGGTCTTTCAAATGCTTGTCGTGTGTCGACTTGTCTTGAAAGATATGCTCTAAATTCTACATTTTGTAAACATTAAGGGGGGATAGAATTTTTTTTTAGAATTCTATAGTTTTCAAAATTGTAAAGATAAAGGGGGGCTATTTCAGTTTAAAGAAAGGTGCATTCTCGATTTTACTCGACACCTTCTCTTCAAAATTGCTTGTACTAGGTGCATTTTCGGTGGAATCCGACACCTAGAGTGATATAAATTTGGGTGCTCTTATATTTTTTTTTTATTATTGCACTAAATTTTTTTTTTGCAATTACAAGGTCAAACATAAAACATTATAAGGAGCTTTTCACAAACACCCAAACTTCACTCCAACACCATGCTAAACTTTGCATAGGTTCAAACAAGTAATTTCTCCCCATCAAAAGGTCAAAAATTTCAATCACCTTGATAAGACTCTCTTTTGTTTGGCTTAATTAAACCTCAAATTTTTTCATCCTTCTTGCAAAGGTGTTAAAAGCAGGTGCCATTAAATATCTTAGAGAGCAAATATCAAAAGTTTGACAAAATCTTCCCTTGTTTCATTTGCTCTATTTTGTTTGGCTCAATATTCCTCAAACTTTTCATCTCTTGCTAAGAGTGTTAAGGCAGGTGCCATTAAATATCTTATAGAAAGCAAATTGAAACCACTTCTCTATACCTTTTCTTAGGGTATAGTACAAGATAGCATCATATTAGTCCTCTCCCAAAATTTGAAACCTAAACCATGGCCATGATACACAAGTATCTCACTGAGAGCCAACTGCTCAAAGGTTCAAATTACTCAGCATGGAAGACTAAGATGAAGGCTATCTTAGCTGTAGAGGACTTGTGGTCAATAGTGGATGGCGGTGTCACTAGACCTCAATCTTCGGACAAGATCAAATAGACTTTGATAAAAAGGATAAGAAACTTTCCTTAATGATCTTGCTTGCTATTGCTGATGATATCCAACCTCATATCGGTGAAGCTACAAGCTGGTAAGGCAGCTTGGGATGCCTTAAGTACCATTTTTGAGGGCAAGAATCAATCAACGATTCTTAACCTTCAAACACGACTTCATACATTACATATGAAATCGGGAGAAACGGTAGAGCTATTCCTCTGCAGAGTCGCGAGAATTAAAAACAAAGCTGCAATCCTTAGGAGAAAAGTTGGAAGACCAAGTCTTAAACTCAATCATTTTGAGAGCTCTTCCGACTCCTACGAATGTTGATCACCTCCTTACAAGTTTATGGTAGGACGAGTAACTTTTGTCGAGTTGGTAAATATGCTTCAAACAGAAGGGGCAACCCAACTCCGGAGAGATGAGGCATCTAACAATGCCCTTTTTTCACAACGACAAGGTGGTAAGAAAAAGTGGAATCAACAGAAGGGTTCTTCTTCTAGACAAGACAAGGGTAAAGCCAAAGAGGTTCCGAAGAAGAAACAACATTGTAAAATTTGTGACACGGACACTCATGAAACCAAACGATGTTGGTTTAAGAACAAACCGCCCAATGAACAAAGAAATAAGAAGGGCAATGGCAAATCTAAGAACCAGAACAAACAGCAACAAGGTCACATAGCAGCTGAAGATTCTAGTTCCGATTCTGAACGAGCACACAAGGTGCTCATGACCCATACTGATTCCTCCCACAAGGATTCTTTGTGGTACATAGATTCGAGGCGCTAGTAAACATATGATGGCGATAAATCATGGTTTGCTACTTTTGAAGCTCGAGAAGGTAGACCGGTCACCATTGCTGATGATCAGACCTATAGAGTTCAGGGCGAAGGCAGTGTTTCAATCTCCCTTCCAGATGGAGAATGTAATATTGAAAAAGTTCTTTATGTTCCAGGATTAAAAAATAATCTCTTGTCAGTTCCACAAATCCTGGACAATAACATGAATGTCAATTTTATTGTGGACAAAGACAAGAAACGTTGCTTCATCACCAAAAAGGGAAAACCGATAGCAACAGGCTCATACAAACATGGTTTGTTTGTCTTAGATGCACTTACCTCCACTCATACTGCACTCGCAGTGACCACAAAGGAGGCCACTTCTCTTTGGCATAAGAGATTTGGGCATTTGAGTTCAGGATATTTACTAGAGCTGAGTAAATATCAAATGGTGAAAGGACTTCCTCCCCTTTCGTCTATTTTGCCAGTGTGCTATGATTGCTTGTCAGGCAAGCAACATAGAGTACCTTTTGAACCTAGCTCTTTTCGAGCTAAAGAACCTTTGGAGTTGGTACACACAGATTTGTGTGGTCCTATGTCTACAAGTTGTGGAGGAAAACGGTATTTTCAATTGTTTGTTGACGATCATTCACGCAAAATGTGGGTCTTCTTCTTGCAGTTGAAGTCTGAAGCATTTTCCTATTTTCAGCAATTTAAAACTCTTGTTGAGAAGGAATCAAGATGCTTTATTAAGACCCTCCGTTCGGATCGAGGGGGGAATACACATCAAAAGAATTTTCCTCATTCTTACGGACACATGGGATAAAAATACAGTTAACAACAGCCTACACTCCTCAATCCAATGGGGTTCCTTGAGAGAAGAAATCGGTCCATAATGGAAATGGTTCGATGTATGCTTAAGGGGGCCAACCTTGAGCAAACTTATTGGGCTGAAGCTGTTCAAACTACGGTATATCTTCTGAATAGGGCTCCCACAAGGGCACTTAAAGGTATGACTCCTCAGGAATCATGGAGTGGTAGGAAACCCTCCATAACTCATCTAAGGGTATTTGGGTGTAAGGCATTTATGCATATACCTAAGGAGAAAAGAAAGAAATTAGATGAGAAATCTCTACCTTGTATATTTCTTGGTTATGATGAAAATTCAAAAGGCTATCGTTTGATAGACCCATTTACCAAGAAGATATATATAAGTAGAGATGTAGTGTTTGATGAAGCTTTCACATCCAACACTACAACAGTATACCTAGATGATGAGGAGGAACAACAACCTCCTCCTCCTTCTTCTTCTTCTTCACAACAGAAAAAGCCACCCAAATGGTATACAAGCACATTGAAAGATTCTAAACTCACTTCCCTACCAGATCTTACTCTCAATCGTCCAAAGACAAGAAGCATGTCACAGAAAGACAAGGGTAAAGCTTCCACTTCAGTTGATGATCTTTGTGCAGATTTTCAAGACCTTTATGTAGATAGAGAGTTACCAAGGGAAGATGATATGGAGATAGATGAGGAGAGGGTTTACTTATCGGCATGTGATGAGAATGAACCTTCTACGAGTTGATGAAGCACTTAGTACGCCTCGGTGGAAGACAGCTATGGATGCGAGAATATAACTCCCTCATTAAAAATAAAACATGGAAGCTAGTGAATTTGCCTAAAGGTAAGAAACCCATAGGTTGCAAATGGGTCTACAAAATAAAATATAAGGCGAGATGGCACTATAGATAAGCATAAAGCCCGACTTGTGGCAAAGGGCTATGCTCAAAAGGAAGGGCTGGACTATGAGGAAACCTTTGCTCCTACGGCAAGGATGACCACCATTCGAGTACTTTGTGCTATGGCGGCACGATTCGGATGGAAGTTACATCGAGATGGATGTAAAAAGTGCCTTTCTTAATGGTGACTTAAAGGAAGAAGTCTACATGACCCAACCTCCTGGATTTGCGAGAGGAAGGCCATGAGCAACGAGGTTTGCAAATTGGTAAAATCATTATACGGGCTAAAACAAGCCCCAAGAGCATGGTACATAAAGATGGATAGTCACCTATTGCAACACGGATTTAAGAGAAGTCCATCAGACGCAAATCTCTATATCAAGACCACGGGTTACGAGATAGTGATTCTTGTGTTATATGTAGATGATCTGATCATCACTGGCAATTCAGAGAATGTGATTAAAGCCGTGAAGGATGACTTGAAAAAGTCATTTGATATGACAGACCTAGGACTTCTCCACTATTGTCTTGGCCTTGAAATAGAACAGAAAAAGAATCATCTAAGGGTGACCCAGAAAAAGTATGCTAAGACTTTAGTAGAAAAATATCGTATGACTGATTGTAAACCCAAAGCAACATCGATGGAATCAGGGTTACGATTATCACGATATGAAGACTCACCACGGGTAGATGGAACACTTTACAGACAAATGATTGGAAGCCTCATCTATCCGACTAATACTAGACCGAGATATTACTTTTCTTTGTAAACTATCTTTCTCGGTTCATGCAAGAACCAAAGGTCTCCCATTGGAAAGCGGCTAAAAGAGTCATACACTACATTCGGGGTAGTGCGGATTATGGTCTAGAGTATAAGAAGAATAACTCATTCTTCTTACGAGTTACTACTGACTACGACTATCTTTGGCTCCATAGATGACAGAAAATCAACTTCGAGGCTATGTTTTTCATCTTGGATCCGGTCTGTCTCATGGCATAGTAAAAAGCAACGGGTTGTTGCTTTATCTTCAAGCGAGGCGAGAATATCGCTGCTGCACGTGGAGCTGTGTGTGAAGCGATATGGCTAAGTCGCATTTTGGCTACCATGGGCCTACCAAAGAATCTTCCTATTCACATGTTTTGCGACAACTCAGGTGTTTTGAACTTGGTCAAAAATCCAGTACATCATGAACGAACTAAACATATTGATACAGATTGTCATTTCATTCGTGATGAAGTTCCTAAACACAGAATTCAGCTCCAACACATTCCCACCAACGAACAGGTTGCAGACATTTTTACAAAGGCACTTGGACGTGTCAAATTTCAACTGTTTTGGAACAAACTTTGTATATCAAAGTAATGTAATAAAGGGGGGATGTTAGGGTAAAAATGAGGTAGTATATTGCATTATACTACATTAGTTAGATTATTACATCTACTTTGACTATTTACCATGTAGATATTTATTGTTTAAAATATCTAATGGTTAACCTAGGTAAATTCCTAAATATCCTAGGTTAGTTGTTAGTTGTTGGCGCTTATTCTTCTAAGCGCGTAGGTTAGAGATATTACAGGTTAGATATTAATTTAATATCTATCCTATAGTTTGTAAACCTATATAAACCTAGTTTATTTCAAAGCTAAGGTTAATTTGATTAAGGTTCTAATTATTTTGTTAATCAATCGGTTAGCACTTACCTTTTTCATATCATTAAGAAGTTAAACATTGAAGATTGGATGCAAACCAAGATAAGATGGAAGATTCAATTGTAGTCTCAAAAATTTGAAAGTTCCAATCAATACTCTATTCCATAATCCAACCAACAATCAACAACTCAAATAATTCATTCATCCATGAATTCCATCTAATATCATCTTCTTCTACTTTAGCATATAAAACTTCTACTCGCTTCATGAAATCATGGCTTGCTTTACCAAATGAAGGATTTGGAAAATACTATGATTATGATTAGTTATGATTATATATGTAAATAGAAAATTCTTATTTTAAGTGCAAAATTTACTTACAAATATAGGTGAATGGACAACCTGAGCCCTCCATATAATGAACAAATGTCTAAACATCATTACCCTCCCCAACCATCAGAGATGCGGCGAAGGGGTATTCTGAGACTTCCGTCAGATACATAAATATCCATCTATGCAAATCAAGTACTACTGCTAAGGATACATTACAACATGCATGCATGATTAGACTCTTAATCCTATGCCCTAACAACACTTGCATTTTCTCTCTTTTTTTTACCAAATTCTCTTATTGTATCTGATTGGCCAACCTCATGCTCACGATACCTACTCGTCTCACTCTTAGCTTATCTACCCATTATTTATAAATAATATATGATATAGGCCAAGCAATGAAGGATCCCACAACATCCTTCATTGTGGTCATCTCATAATTCCTTCTAAACAAGGTTGTTTCCTCTTTATGGGTGACTTGCACATTGAATTTGTAATAACCTTCACCCAAATGTTGACCATGTACAAGGTCTTCAAGGTCAGTATTGATCACTATGCCTTTGACCACTATGTTATCATCTGATTCAAGTAGCATTTTCTTCTCTCAATTTGAGTGATCCATGTCATTTTTAGCCCCTACATGGAAAATCAACAACTCAAATAAATTCATTGCATAGCGTACAATAAAAACTAAGTCAACCATTTTATATTTGAAATAATAGTCATACCACTAATGACTATGTCCTAGAAGGTATTGAGCAGTTGCCCGTGCCTTGATCACCACCACCAATATTGTGTCCAATTGTACGGGTAGCATGTAGTGATGTTGCCTATGTAATTATATGCAAGGGATCATTACAACTTTAGGGGTGCGATATGTAAACATTTCAAATATAAAATCATAAAAAAACTGACACACCTATATCTGTGAAATTCGTATCAAAATCTCTTCAATATTTTATCTTTTTCTACAAGCTTCTCTTCCATATTTTTTTCATTCTCTACAAGCTTCTCTTCCAAATTTTGCTCTTTCTCTACCATATGCTATTGCATCTAGCGCAACTTCTATATGTAACCCTCACTAGCAAACAAAGCAGTTGGTGATACTCCTTTGTCAATACCCCAAACTCAACCTGATGAGGACATATTATATTATTCACGTGAGACTTCACTCACAATTTGATTGTTAAGTTATACTAAGTAAGCTTTTAGCTCAAGTTAGCTAACTGTTATTTCTTGTTACGTAATTTGGTGCTATTTAAGCACTCACAAATAATGGAAAAATAACTTCAATGTATTCCACATCAGATGGTATCAGAGCAGTAGATTCTGCTCTTGTATGGGTAGGGTACCATGTTGTCTATCCAAGATCAATTTTTATTTGAATATTTGAAGCAATGACTCAAATTGATCATTGCTAATGTCCATCAGATTCAAGCTGCACAACCTGCAGAAGAAATGGTTGTTGCAAAAGAAATTCCTGTAGAAATTGCAATAGAAGTTCAATTTGTTGCAACAGAAATACCAACAACAAAATCTGCAAAAGAAGAAATTCCTAAAAAGGAAATCGCTTCAGAGGAAATGGCTGTAGAAGAAGAAATTCTTCTTGCTGAAGAATTTGCTACAAAAGAAATTCTCCCGATGGAAGAATTAGAAGAAGAAATTTTTCCTGTAGAGGAAATTGCTGCAGAAAAAGAAATTATTATAGAAATATCTGTAGAAGAAATAAATTTTGCAAAAGAAAAAGAAATTTCTGCAAAAGAACAAAATTATGCAGAAGAAAAAAATTTTATTGCTAAATTTTTTTTTGAAGCAATACCTGGATTTGAACCAGGATCTATGGGTAAAATTCCCATCGTCTTGTTGTTAGATGATATTGCTATGGAAGAAATTAATGAAAATAATATTTTTTTACCTGATAATGTTGTAGTCCTGATTGATGCAAATCAACAGTTTGAAGAAGTTGATGCCACTTTGGAGCTCCCTCTAATAGGGTGCTCTATTTTTGTCTCCATGGCTCACCTACAACCAACCGCCCTCTGTTGTACGATCTACCTGGTTTTGTTAGATCCATTATAGATACTCAATAGAGGCCCAACTACACTCATTGACCCACTGTGGTTTCCAGATCCCCAACCATGGTAGATTCTTTAGGCTTCTCAATCACCTCCTTGGCCTCCACCAACCTCACTACTTGCTGCAGAATCCACCATGGCCCCCCATTGCTCAAAATTTCTAGATCCTCTCTCCTGCAGGAAGATCGAATGAAAAAAAATCCAAAGGGAGTTCAACCACGAATAAGCAAAGGAAGAAGAAAAATATGGAGGAGGGCCGAGTGAATACCCTCCTCGTGTTTCACATTCCTCAACACACATAGAACATAACATGCATGTCACCCAGGCCTTGCAACCCTCGAGAAGGTAAGTGCATGCAGTGCTAGGCTGTGTGCACTCTGGTGCAGGTCACTCAGGCGACACATAGAGGTGCACCTTGAGCAGGCGCTAGGCGATGCGCACTCTGGTGTAGGTCGCACAACATGCACGAGGTGTGTCTTGATGGGACATCAAATTTGTGCGCCAACACACTGGCACAGGGGTGCCATGTGTGGCACACACAATGTGCATAAGGACGCCTGTGCATACCACATGCAAAAGGAGCACATGGTCAATGCATTTTGATCGTGCGTTGCCTCCATTTAAATTATTAAAAAAAATTAAATTAATTAGTTAATTTAATATTGCTTTGAATATTTTTATTTTATGTCAATTTGAGGGACTATCCATCTGTTTCTCAAGTGTAGGCGTGTTTATAATCGTCGAAAAGCTCTTTTCAAGCCCGACCCATTGGTATCCTTCTTTTGGCATTTTGTGAAGACCTGTTTCAACTTATCCTTGGTCTTCTTCTCTTTGTATCTTGGAGTGCATTTTTGGTGGTACCCTCCTAAGTTTGTTTCCATTTTCTTGTGAAAGCATTGAAGTCCAATGCTTATATGGTAGGGAGGAATGATGAGGACATATTATATTATTCACGTGAGACTTCACTCACGATTTGGTTGTTAAGTTGTTAGACTAAGTTAGTAAGTTGTTAGCTCAAGTTAGCTAACTATTATTTCTTGTTATGTAATTTGGTGCTATTTAAGCACTCAAAAGTAATGGAAAAATAACTTCAATGTGATTCCACATCATTAGTGGTTGTCCCATATCAATCCACCTATGATAGTACCTAGTCCTGCACCCATAAAATCCATCAGTAGTACCATATTCTCCATATAATATAAACAAAGCATAAAATACAAATACTAACTCATCTTGATAACATAGAAATAAGAACATGCATTAGATATCCACACATCAATACATAATTTAGTATCAAGATCAAGTTCTACCAAGGAGGGTCATTATAGAAAGGAGTTCGAGGATGAGATAAAGATTGAGAATTGAGAGAAGAGTGAATGTGAGAAGAATATTGAAGAGAACGAGAAGAATGAGGAGGAAAATAATTTTGAATATGGAAAGAAGAAGAAACATGCACGACAGTCAAAGGAAAATTAGGAGAAGGGAAATGTGAAAAATGAGTAGAATTTGAAAGAGTGGACACTTGAGGCACAATGAGAGGATGAAAGGTGATTTGGGGATAGAAGAAGCGAAATGAAAAGCAATATTAGCTCATAGATAAGGAAATAAAGGATCAAAGAAAGAAAATGAGGGTGACATCCAAGGGGTAATATTTTTTGAGGAAGGGACATCCAACGAACATAGTGCCCACAACTTGGGACACAAGAGGAGGAGCATAAATGGATGATAAATGCACATTGTAAGAGTCGGTATGAATTTAGGTGAAAGGAGAAAAAGGACAATCAAGAACATGGATTAGGGTCAAGGAGACTTGAGGTAAGTCATCCCGTGAAGTATAAGACAAGAGGGCTTGATGGGAATTAGGCGAAGCAGGGAACAAAGGTTGAGAAACATAGGAGAAATGTAAAAAAGCACTTGGTTCAAAGTATAGAGTGTTTGGGTTTGATGAGGATGAAGTGGTCCCATCTATAAGGCTCTCACCGATTAAAGAAGTTTGGGTGGCCTAACACATTAGGCCTTTATTATAGTACAAAGGCTCATGATGGCCCATGTCACTCAAATATGGGGTATGAGAGGGAGAAAAAAGACTATAAGGTGGTGTGGAGGTTGCTTCCTCCTGGTGCTTGAGTAGGTTCATTGAAGGGGGATGGGTTACCCCTAAGGGATCCATAGAATGGTGCTCTTGTTCTCTAGCTTGACTTCTAATTATGACCATAAGGGGTAGAGGTAGACCGATAGGTGGGGAAAAAGAAAAATGGGGTGGGTTCTTTTCTTTTATGTGTTCTTCTCTTTTTGTTATTTTTGAACAAGCACTAAATAAGCAAGCAAACAATTGAGAACACAACAAACAAGTAAAATAAAGAGTTTTAACATGATATTATGTTTTTTTATTTGATGTTGCTTGCATGTTGATTTTTGGTTGTTTTTTGTGTATTTTTTTTCAATTTTTGTGTGTTTTGTTTTAATTACCCCTAAAATCAATAAAAGATGTATGGGTGAGATCTAAGGGTATGTCGATGCACACTCTCCAATATACTCAAGAGTACATGGAGAGATATAATGTGCATAAATAGTTGAAGGCTACCTAAGGCGAAGATGGCTTAGGGTATCTAAAAGGCAAAAAAACCTCTAATATCCTTTTTCAGGGATATAAGAGGCATCGATGTCTAAACCTACTCAAGATCAGTCATCCTTCACTTCACTCTCGAGTGGGCTTGGTAAAAAATGAAAGTTGCACACTCACTATTTCTATAGCCCTATGATATGGGGTTTCTATCCTAGACTATCCTAAGATAATCCCAAGGGTAGTGAGTTTCCTGGTGATGAAATCCAATGTCCAAGAAACTATGCATAAGCAACTATGGTGTCTAAGGGACGATTTGACGATTGGTGATGAAATCCAACGTCGTCAATCTTAATCAACAATTGGTGATGAAATCCAAAGTCGTCGATCTATTTCTAGAATTACATGCACGTGTGTGATTAAACTATGTGTTTGGATTTTATCTATGATGCACAAACAAAGAATGCAAAATATATATTTTTTTGGGTGAATGCGATAAATCAAATCCTAAACTAGGAATGCTATTTTTCTACCTAGAATGTGATAAAAGAAACTCTATTCTAAATAAATCAAATGCAATTTTTGTTAAGAAAATGGCAAGAGATGCAACCTATGTTAAGAAAGGAAAATGCAATTTGCAACTAATCTAAGAAAGCAAAGCCCTAGACTAACTAAGCAAATGTTGTTTTTAGGAAAGGAAATATAAACTAAGAAAGCAAAAGCGAGCTCCTAATTTAATCAAACAAATAAGCAAATAAATCTAAGCTAAGGAACAAGAAAATAAATTCCTATGCTAAAGTGTAATAAAAAAAGTCTATTCTAGAGAAAGCAAAATGTGAGTATGAAAAAACAACCTAAATTAACGAAATCCAAGGACAAAGCAAGTAAAGCAACCTAAACTAATGAAAGTAAAGTACAAGACAATAAAATAAATATATTCTAATGAAAGCGATAATAAAGTATGTAAGAAAAACCTACTTTAAGTCAAGGAAAGTGCAAAACAAGTAAATAAAAAGCATGAAAGCAAAACCTATTCTATGAAATCAAGGAAATTTGTGTATAGGGAAATCTAATCTAAGAAAACTTTAAAATTTTGGAAAGCAAATAAAAGTTTATCTATGCTATGAAAGCAAAAAGCTTTTCAACACAAATAAAATACCTAAATTAAATGCTATTGGTAATTTGACCTTGAAGTGAAATTAGAAGAACCTACCTGAGGTCATATACCCTTTAAATTTTGCATGGGGATGGTACAAAGGCTCTGTTTTCTCAAAATTTGTTGTTCAACAGAAATTGTCTTGGTCTTGACAACTTACAACAGAAACCATTCAAGTTCAGACGGTTTACAATAGAAACCATCCTTGTCTAGATGGTTTATTCTGAGAGAGACTTATGGTCTCCCTCTTTGCTAGCATCGACTTTTTTGTTACACATGACTAGTTTTGATAATTTTCTTGCAAAAAACAGAGAACAAAGAGTCAAAATTTTGAAAGAAATGCAAAAAACAACTAATCCTAACTAGTTAAACTCTATGAGCAATCTAAAACAACTACTCTACTGAACACCAAATCTAAACTAACAAAATATCAATTTTGTAGTAAAACAAGCAAAATGGACTAAACTTTAGAGGGGTGATAGGTGAAAGAGGACACCTTTGAACACCTCCAAATATGACATGTTTGGACTAAGATGGCAATTGACTTTAGTGATGATAAATGAAAAGGAGGCAAAGGAATCTTACCTTATACCTACCTGTAAATGTTATAGTTGTTGTGTAAAACCGATTACCTGACAGGATGGGTCCTAGTTTTGAGCTCTGTAAAAAGCATCCTTGTTTAGACAGTTCTTGCTAGAGGACTTTTGCTTTGGACCAATCTTGATGGGTCCCAGTCTGGATGAACTGTGGTGAGTTTTGGACCTACAAACACAGACAAAAAACACAAAAGTGAGTAAAATAGATTAAAATATAACAAAAATACACAAGGCAAAAAGTGAGAGAAGTAAATGGTGAGAATCAAAATTCTACAACCTAAAAAGCATGTTTTCCTATGTGTGCGGTGGGATTTAGATGTCCCACCATGATCACCAAAATGTGGACAAGAAAACGTGTCATTTCATTAGAAAAAATTAGTGTTGCAATATGATTTAAAAATGCACCCTAAGCTACAAGTGAGGGTTTTCCATGGATGAGGCCCTTTTTAGTGCAATTTTTGGCACTTTTGCTTTCTTTGACCACCTCAAGAGGGGTGGGTTTATGCTTTTGTACCACCGTTGTTTGAGTAAAGCATCTAAAATTACACAACCCAGATAAAGAGTTAGTAGCACCTATTGGATCTACCTCAGTTAGACCCAATATGATAAAAAGAACAAACAATAAAATAAAAACTAATGCATTAAACAAAAAAATAAGCTAAAAACACATTAAATTATCTTACCTCTGTAATTGATCTGCTAGTTTGTAGGTGAATGAAACTGGATCCTAACAAGAACCATCATTGTCAGGATGGTTTTGGCTGTAAATTGTCCTTGTCTAGATGGTTTCTATTGTGTTGACCTAGATGAAAATTGTTTCGATGGAAATCTTCTACTGGTTGTTAGAAAGTTATTGTCTAAATATGGTGTTGTCTAAATCTAGATTTACAACATATTTATAAAATAAGGGCATGCAAAGAGAGGCACACCAAGCTATGCATGGGGTTAGCACAAGAGATAGATTGCATACAAGTGGAGGCTAGAGTGATTTTGGAAGAGTTTCTCTAAGAATCTATCTCATTAATAGAAATGAAGGGAAATAAGGAGATTTATAGATTTTTGCCAAGAGTTAGGGAGGGTGAGGTGGAGGTGAGGTGGCATGGGCACACCATGCCTCATTAATATTCTTGGATGGATAAAGTTCTCACCTATCCATATGCATTAAATTACCATGGATGCACCATGCCTCATTAATTCATATGGGTGGAGAAAGTATTTACCCCATTAAGGCAAATGAGAGAAAGTCTTCATATCATTAAGGCATGTGGGTGAAGAAAGTATTCATCACATTTAAGGCATTGAATGAGCATGGGGATGTGGAGAGTAGGGGGTAAGGTAGACTAGGGTGATGTGCACATAGGCTAGGGTGATAGGGTAGACTAGGGTCAAAGGGTAGACTAGGGTGAGGTGGACCTAGGCTAGGTGAGTGGGATGGTCACATGGTGACCATGGGCTAGGTGTAGGATGGGGCTTAGTGGGGAAAAGGGGCTAAGATGGATAATTAATATTTTAATACAAAATAATTGGATTTTTGGAGTCTTTTGCAAAACAATTAAACATTAACAATACACAAGATATAATGTGACATATTTAGGTGTCTACACATATCAAGTTTCAAGATGATTGCTCTCTCTTTTCTAGAAGCTACTGAATGCATTACTTCATGAGCTACTTTGATCATGTCTAGAATCTATCTTCCTTTCATAAATCCTCCTTTCTCTTCTAAAATGATTGCCTAATAATGGTCTTAACTGATTTGCCATAACTTTGAAGATTATCTTATATGCCATATTGCATAGGCTTATGGGCCTGAATTAATCAAATAATTTTGCATTGCTATTTTTAGAATCAAGGTAAGATATGTTGCATTTATTTTATAAGGTATGTATTGTTTTACCTTAGATAGTTCCACTACCACTAATAAAGAATCCTTCACCATTTTTTAGTTATGTTGATAGAATGTTGCGAAGTGTCCATCTAGACCTAGGGATTTATCCTTATCAAAAGAGAAAAGATCTAAATTAACTTCTTCGAGAGTAATAGGCTCCATCAGTTTGCTATTGGTTTCATCTTTTTGATTGAAGGTACTTGTGGTAGCTTATCATTAAGAACTTCAAACTACTTTGATCCTAGGATATTTTGGCAAAAAATCCTTGCTTACTTTATAATTTTGCTTTGGTCTTCAATCCAAACCCTTTCTATTAATTTAATTATACTAATTCTAGATGTTGATCTCTATACTATTGTTAGCCTATGAAAATTTTTGTGTTTTTATCTCCTTTTAACCAAGTTTGTCTCGACTTTAATCTCCAAAATTTCTCTTCCTTACTCAAAATACTATGATATTCACTAAGCAACTCCCTTTCCTATGAGCTAGGACTATTGTGTTCATATTTTTCAAATTTTAAAGTTTCTCTTTTAGTTCTTTTTCTTCTCATTTTTTTTGGAAAGTGTTTTTGTTCCATTCTTGTAATCTAGATGTCATTGACTTAATTTGTTTTAGAAGTGTATACATCCCATCGTTTCCTGAAGAATTTCATGTTTGCAGTATCATATCAATAAATTAAGGATGGTCTTCCCATATTTACTCATATTTAAAACATGATATTTTTAAAATTTGCTTACATCCATTTTAACTCTTATTGGCTAGTGATTTGAATCTATCCTTGTCAAGGTATTAATTTTAGCATAAGTCTCTTCATCTAGCCAATGATTTGAGAGCATGCATGTATCCAATTTCTTTGCTATTAAATTCTGGACTATCCTATTATTGATCCATGTATAGTTGTCATCTTCAAACTAAACCTCCCATAGATTATTGTTTTGAATGAAAGCTAAGAAATCTCTCATACTTTGGGTTATTTTCCTAATTTCATCAAAATTTTCATCTAGCTTGGTTATGGTATTAAAATATCCTATGATCACGAATCAATTTTATTGGTCTTTACTTCTCATAAAGGCTTCAATCTCCATACTTTTGATTTGCCTAGCTGAGTTATAGGTCCATAGATATAAATAAAGATGAAAAAAATATATGTAAAGTAGCTTGTGATTAATGAGACTATCCAATGCCTAGTTATATAAAATGGTTTCATAGGAGGTTCTAATTGGATTCCAATATATTAGAATTCCCCTTGCTGCTCCTGAATCCACAACATCCCATTTAAATCTTGCCCATACTGCTTTCATAGTTTTGGAAACTTCTTCCTTTGTCATTTTAGTTTCATGGATACAAAGAATATAAAGTTTATTACTTAAACAAAGGTCCTTGATACACCTTTGCTTTGAGAGGGCATTAACACCTCTTATATTCCAGGAGATGATAATCATGTCTCACTAGGGGTTGTTGGCCCCTCTTGTGAATTACCAGTATCATTTTGATAATTGGTAGAAAAAAGTTCAACCAACTTAGATTGTGTTACTTTCTCTATGTTTGCTATTGCTTCCCTAGCTCTTGCTTGATAATTTGAAGTTTTTCCTCTTTTTGCCTTGCTAGTACAAGGGGAGGTCTTATTATTCTATTCATTGTTTTTCTTTCACGACTTTCCTTTTCGTTAGATATATCCTCTCTTGGCTATGCTAAGGAAGCTTTTGACTTATCCTATTCATTTTTTGGTATTGTCCTATTAATGGTAGAGGTATTAACATCTATCACTATGTTTTCTCTACGATTTTCCTTCTCATGCATGGCGCATAGTACTTCAAAAGAGTCTTCAAAATCTGATGAGATACATTCCTTAAGTTTAACAGAAATGTTCATCCCGAAATCAGATTCAGACTGAGTAAACAAACTCTTATTAATATTCTAATCATATTGTACCATGTCTCTAAGCTTTGTTCTAAAACCTTAAAATATTCAAGATTCCTCTTAATATCCTTACTTAAAATAATTATTGATTTCTTTAAAACTCCCTATAATATTTATTTATTTATTTTTTTGATATATAGAAGCAATGGTTACAATCACGATTTTTAGTAACTACCAACACAACTGGTAGGGTTCAAATATCTACGAAGGCTCCCAGGACTTCCACCGTCTCGGTACATGGTAACCCGGCGTGAGATGGGGACCGTCGGACGCACAGGGGTTGCACCGTCGTCATCAATCTGGCGCACCACTCAGAGGAATCGGATCTGGGCTATTATCTGTGCATGGGCAAGCCCGTGGGATTGGAACCTAGGTCTCCTCTTGGTAAACGCCCCAACTTACCAATCCACCTAGACCCACGGACTCCTTATAATATTTATTATTAGTATCAAAAATATATTATTTTAAAAATACTCTAACATAATTTTTTTTTTTAATTCAATATTTATTTTAAAATTCTTTTCTTCAACCTCATGTTCAAAGTATTCTATTTAACATTCATGAATTGTGATATAAAAAAATCTCAATAATTTGTACACGAGCTACAAACTACATAATAGATTGCAGTTATAAGTTAAATTGCATCTACTAAAGCTGTAGACGGTGCTTATAAAAATTAACATGTTTTTTCGACATACACCCAAAATGTAACAATGACGGATTTCAGGCCTCCATCATAGCTACCTCGGTTAATAATATGTACCTAAAAGACCGACTAACAACCTCGGAACCTCGCAGTGATCCTCTCCAACGATTTTATACTCAACGCCATTCATAAATATACGAATATCAATTGATATGGAGAAAGGATAAGAAGGATACCTTTTGCTTAATTTACTCCTTTTATTTAAGACGGGTGAGGGTGAGAAAGAGAGAGGGACATAGCAGTAGCATTGGGTTTCTCAATTGAATTGGCATATCTATCTATTGCCAGACACTGAACGAACCACCATGTCCAACAGGTATTTTTTAACCCCATCTTTCATACAGTTCAGGCAAGAATCTCATGTTTTTAAAGAATGTTTTAGTTGATCTTTCGTTTGCGGGAATGCGACATAATTTGTAATTGTTCCTTAATTTTGCTTCATATCCATTGTGATTTAACTTGTGTTGTTAGGGTTTTAGATTTGAATAAGGGCAGGGCACCTCTTTTCTGGAGATGGATGCCTGTGGTGATATAAGCATGGGAACTTATTATATTTGGCTGTTCATTAAAAAGGGGTTTGAAAACACATCCCTTTATTTAAATACAGAACCTTGCATCTGGATGGAAATTTGTGCCCCCTTTTAAGCTGAAGAAGCTTTGAATTACAAGAGGGGTGATTATGGTTATGAGTTATTATGTAATAGCCAGAGTTTTGTCTACCAAGGACACCTTAACCAGAGTTTATATTCTGTTTTGATGTGCTCTTTGTTTACAAGATTGGAACCCAGGTCTTGGCATCTCTACATACCACCCGATCATATTTCAAAATTTAAGAGCTAACTAACTGTTTTGGTCTGCATATTCCATGCCATCATGGTTAAACATGCAACAAGTTATATGTAGTATTTATTGGATCATTTCAATTAAAATATCAAAACATTACATTTTCTATTTATTATTTAAGCAAAATTTCTATTGTAACTTTTACTTTCCATCTGTTGAACACATTTCTTATCTTCTTGTTATTTTATCTCTCAAATTTTTGATATCATTTTCATTGAGAGATAAAATCTACATTGGCCAGTTGGCTTCGAGAATTTGAATTTTGTCAATCCAGAAATCAAAACCACAATTGGCTCCTTCTTTATAAATATGCTGACATTTCCAAGCTATTGCTTTCATCAATAATCAATCAATAATCAATCAATAATAGATGGCCATAAAAATTAACGTTTTTGTTGATACAATATCTACATCTGTTTTTCTTTAAGGTATTAATAATAATCTATGAATCCTCCTCAAATATGTCTCCATCATTTTTTATGTAAATTTTGATCTTTGTAAGAAGTGCAATGGCCTCAGCATAGTTGTATGATAAAGTTTGATATGATTCATAACTAGGTATTAAAGTGCCCTAGGCTTTTATCATTTTTGAAAACACCAGCTTGCAAACTTTCCCCGCTTTTCGTTTTAAAGCATTATTAAAATTAAATTTGATGAACCCAGCTTCTGGATATTTCCATTTTATCATATATGAACACAAAACCTTTGTGCTATCTCAAATCATCACCGAATATGTATTCAAATCCTATAACCAAAAGGTCAATACCTCGTTTTCCACAGTTAAGGCTTCCTGATGAGCACCATGCCTGCTAATTCGTTCGAGCTTTATATTAATAGTCATATGCCAAGTACATTTGCTGTGTGACTTGTGAGTGATTTCCCCATGTTATATTGTGTACTCTGCTTCTAGATAACTTGAATTTATAATCTCACATTATTTACGTTTATCCAACAGAATTATTTCTTCAAAGAGCTTTTCTGTCTTACTATGGATTGCGTGTTGGTGGTACATGGCATGAATTTGTTTTTGAAATTATTCACGCCAAGAAGTATTTCTTTCTATAACAGCAGTCCTGTATTTGACATTTCTTTTTAATTTTTAGTTGAAAGAACTCACTTTCTTCTATGTATCTATTCAAGCAAAGAGGCTTTTCTTCTGTCTTTAAATACATTCTATGTCTTGAGCGCTTGACTTTCAGCGTTGACTTGCTTGTCCTTTGCTGAGGCTCCTTTGGGAGGTGACTATGTCAAACATGACTTTCTTTGCATTTGGCATGCACTAAAAAAAGTCTGATATATGTAGTTTATAGATGTGATACAGTTGTCTATTTCTAACAGGGTTCTATGTAAGTATTTTATGCATGGAGCGTGCCTGAAAGGTGAATACTGTGAATTCTCGCATGATTGGAAGGATCAGGAAAGCAACGTAAGTCCTCACATTAACTGTCACGAGAAAACAGCATTATTGAATTCTAGCTAGTTCTATCTAGATTCTTGGTTTTATGTGCTAAACTGATATGTGACTTTGCAAAATTCATGATTATATTTTTGGGGTGAGGGGTTTCAATTGTTGCAGGTATGTACTTTCTATCAGCGAGGAGTTTGCTCTTATGGGAGTCGGTGTAGATATGATCATGTAAAGGTTTCACGGCCTCAAACCACTCTTTATTTGTCTCCAAGCTCTTCCACAGGATCGAATGTAGAGATTACTCCATCCACTATATATACTGGAGTTTCATCAAGTGAGAATATTCCGGTTGCCTGGCACACAGGAGAGCCTTTAGCACTGAATAATCCTTCTTTTCCTTATTTGGGACAAGTCTGGACACCGGGCTCTCTGGATGATTCAACCTCAGGAATTGAATGGGCACCAAAACTTTTACATGGTGATCCTGCTGATCGGCCAATTTGTGCATTTGCTGCTGCTGGGAAATGTCCTCATGGTGAGACATGTCCTCACATTCATGGAGATCTATGTGTCACGTGTGGTAAGCACTGCTTACATCCATACAGGCTAGCTGAGAGAGAGGAACATATCAAACAATGTCAACGAAATCAGAAACGTTTAGAGGCTTTGCGACGCAGCCAAGAGATTGAATGCAGTGTGTGTTTAGATCGAGTGCTATCAAAACCAACACCTGCTGAACGTAAGTTCGGTGTTCTGTCAGAATGTGATCATCCCTTTTGCATTTCCTGTATACGCAGCTGGAGAGGGAATACTCCAGCACCTGGCATGGATGTAAACTCTGTTTTACGAGCATGTCCTATATGTCGAAAGGTCTCTCATTTTGTCACTCCAAGTGTGATATGGTATTCAAGTCCAGAGGAGAAACAAGAGATCATTGACAATTACAAAAATAAGCTCAGGTAATGTGTATTTCTTCTTTGACTAGAGGATTTTATGAATGCTAAAAGAATAGCGATTCATTAAATTCCTAAAATCTCAATGGGTTCCTGGATACTCTCAACTAGTTAGAATATGATGTATTTGGATCTAACTTCGCTGGAGAATAACAATATTAGAATTTGTGATTATTTTTCTGTTGTGGACTGTTTCTACGTTGGATTGTATTGAAAATGCTTTTCGGTGGTTAGATTGATAAACTTTGTTCACCTATTTTTGATCTATTCTCTAGAATTTTTTGTTTTTAAATAGAGGATCAGGGAAAGCTCTTTTTAAGCTACAATTTATCTACATATCTGTGCAAGAAGTTGAAGGATATCTTACCATTTTTTCAGTTGTTTATCATCCCCTGATCCCATTTTCCTTTTCAGTTCTATTGATTGCAGGTATTTTGACTTTGGAAATGGTACTTGTCCCTTTGGCACTAGTTGTTTTTACAAGGTATGGGCATCTTTATTTTTTTATTTTGTAAAAGAAAAGGAGTTATATATTGATATTAAAATTTGTAAAGAACAAAAGATTATCCAACAAGCAACTTGGAGGTCACAAGATTGCTGTCCAAAAGGAGGAACAGGCAACAAAGCAAATTCAAAAACTCCAAAAAGTGCACCGGTATACAAAGGGTGCCAGAGATGCAAAGGGTGCCATAATCACCGAGAGAACTTGAAACACCAGAATCACGCAATGTTCCAGGGTTGTCTAGAGGCATCATAATCTCTAGGGGCGCCAGAATCTCCTAAGGCTCCAGAATCTCCTAAGGCTCCGGAATTGCCATATCCTTCCTATCATCTGTTCCACTCATGTTGTCTACTTTTCTTTTTCCTTATGACTTTGAGATGCAGATAGGCTATGTTAATGGCCTTATTTGCAAGGCGATCAGCCACCATGTAATGCCTCTTTCCAATGTGGGAGTATTGTATATATTCAAACTTCTGCTCCAATTCTCTTAGTCTTATTTGAACTATTCATAGTTGGACTGATGAGAATTTCTTCCCCTTAGATAGGGCAGAGATCACAAGTCTCGAATCACCATATACATGGAGTTGTTTAATGCCTTGTTCTTGAGCCAATTTTTGTTAGATTTCACAGTGATGCAGGAGCATCCTGAAAATATACAGAAGATGAACAGTTGTGGAAGTGAAAAACCAACAGTTTGCCTGTTATGCAACTGAAATTATAAATTCTATGCTTTTGTCTAAGAGTGGGCTAGCGAAGAGAGGAAAGGGAGGTCTCAAATTGGCTTTGTAATCCCAATAAATAAATAAAAGCTACTTTATCCATTTACCCTTGTGGTACTTGCTGCTGTAAATTGCGTATTTGGAATTGCATGTGTTTTGTTGTTTCTATTTGTGCAGGTTCCTGAGAGTCATTTGGTATGTTGCAGTCCGACAAAGAAGAACCGTGATGTTGGCATTAGAATCTGAGAAGCCCTTCGAACGAGAGGAGGACGAAACACAGTGAAGACAAATACCAGAAATAAAGGATAGCAGAGCCATCGAAATACATTCCCGTGGGCAAGAACATTGTTCGAGATACCAAATGTGAATTTGCTTTCAAATTGCAATACGAGAGATTTTATAATGCAAGGAGGAGTTGATGCTCATTTTGGAGCCAGACTGGGAATGAAGGAAATTGGCTGCAATAAGTCAAGAGAATAATTATTTATCTCGCAGTTGAAATACTAAGGTTCAATTCCATTTTGGTGTTGTGAGCGAAAGCAAACCATACAATTTTACGAAAGAGGAACACACAATTAGGGTTAGGGCTGGAATTGTACAGTCGTGCGATAAGAATTGCATCAATACAAGTGATCGTACAAGTGAACGATTGAACCACTAGATTGTACGGTTGCCTGGAGTTGTACGATTGCTACCTGGATTGAACGGTTACGTAGCTATTGTATGGTTGCTTGGATCGTACGATTGCCTGGATGGTACGATTTTTGCCTGGATTGTACGGTTGTCAGGTTGTTGTACGATGGTTGGGTTGAACATCTGGGAAATCTATTGTACGGTTACTAAAATGAACGATTTGCTAAACTGAATGATTGCCCATTTGATTGTACAATCATAATTGCCAAATTGCTGAAGAAGAAAATATTAGTTTGAATTAAGTCTTGTTGGGAGGTGTTGTGTTTGTTACTGCATCATTTGGTATTAGAGCCAGAAGATCTCTGAGGAGCAAAGAGTGACATGTGCCTAAGGAGAGATGGCACAACGATGAAGAGGGAGACCGTGGGGGCCTTGAGCCGCGGATGTGGTAGAGATGATGAGAGGAATCATTGCTTGGTTGGATGCACTAGAAACCGCCCAGAGGAGGGGCATCCAAGTTGAAGATGTAAGTGACAGTGAAGAAGAGGGAGCGGACCAAGCAAAAGTTTGCAATGAAGAAGAAGGGGACCCAAAGGAAAGGTTACTTTGGGCAATTGCTAACATGGGTAGGAAGCCAAGGTTAGAAACCCCATCATATGATGGAAGTTTAAACCCTGAAGAACTCATCGATTGAATTGTAGAGATGGAAAAGTATTTTGATTTTGAATCAATTGTAGGAGAGTGAGATTCGCTTGTACGAAGTTAAAAGGGCATGTATCCTTGTGGTGGGACCATGTTCAAACTGAAAAACAAAGAAAGGGAAAATAGAAGATTAGGACATGGGAGAAAATGGTCACCAGATTGAAGGCCAAATTCCTCCCGTTACATTACCAATTGGGCCTTTTTAGGAGGTTGCAAAATTTGAGACAAAAAGAAATGATTGTGAAAGATTATACACAGGAATTCTATAGGCTTACCATTCGGGCCGACCATGTGGAAGATGACAAGGAGAAGTTTTCGAAGTATATCAATGGTTTACGGTTGTCTATACAAGATGAAGTCAGCATGATAAAGATAAGGACGATAGAGGAAGCTTGCCAATATGCCTTACAGGCTGAAGAGAAGTTGTTGCGAAAACAACAAAATAATCGAAGAGGAAGAGGATGGTCCTCATGAGGACGAGGACGAGGACAAGCAAACAATGGAAGAGGACAAAAAAAACACGAAGAAGAAGAGGCTCATTTGGTAGAGGAAGGGATAGAGGATTCCCTGGAAGGTGTTATAGATGTGGAGAGGATGGTCATCGGGCATTTGAATGTTCCAATGCACAACAAACTAGTATTAAGGGAAAGGAGATTAGGAACCATATTGCGGTAGTGGATGAGGTAAGTGTTGCTTCCTCGAGACACCTGGAGGAGCCGGAACAAGGAGAATCTCTCGTGATGAAGAGAGTTCTACTAAAACCAGAAAAGAGAGAATGAGATCCTGCTCAGAGGAGAAGTCTTTTTAGAACAATATGCAAATTAGGGGGTAAATGTTGCAAGGTTATTGTAGACAGTGGGAGTACGGATAATCTCGTATCCAATGAAATGGTAGAGAAACTAGGGTTGAGTCGGATAGAGCACCCCAATCCGTACAAAGTCTCTTGGTTGCAAAAGGGACACCAAATTTTAGTTAGTGAACAATGTCAGGTGAAATTCCAAATTGGATCTTATATGGATGAGGTCCTATGTGATATTATGCCTATGGATGCTTCCCATGTGTTGTTGGGAAGACCTTGGCAATTTGACAAAAAGGCTGTACATGATGGTAGGGAAAACGCCTACACAATTATGAAGGATGGTAAGTACATATTGAGTCCATTGAAGGACAAGGATGAAAGAGAGGACAATGGTCCAAAGGTATGTTTGATTTATGGAAAGCAATTTTTAAAATAAATAACAAGGAAGAAAGTGTGTTTAGCATTGATTGCCAAACCCACAAAGGGTGGGACAGTAAACCAAAAGGATGAGGTTCCAGGTGAAGTCAAGGAGTTGTTAGAAGAGTATGCAGAAATTTTGTTAGAAGAATTGTCAGATGGATTGCCATTGATAAGGAGTATTAGCCATCACATCGATTTGATTCCAGGATCGAGTTTGCCAAATAAGGTAGCATATAGATTGACACTAATGGAGAATGAGGAAATAAATAGACAAGTCCAAGAGTTGTTGGACAAGGGGTTGATCAGGGAGAGTTTGAGCCCGTGTGCTGTTGAGAAATGTAGCTTGGACAGGAACTTCTTGCACAGGCTTCAGTATGAACGTGCTAGAAGTGGTCGAGACATTTCTAATTCTATTTTGAAATTCACTTAAGTGATTTTCTATTTTTAAGTTCACTCAAGTGATTCTATTTTGTAATTCACTTAAGTGATTCTATTTTGATATTCACTTAAGTGATTTTCTATTTTTAACCTTACATCTCAATATGAGATGAGATCTAATCTTAGGGTTACCTTTTTCAAGGATAAAAGGAGAAGATCAAGAGTGTTTTAGATACACAGAAAAGAATGGGAGGAGAACAGATTGTTGAAGGAAAAATACAAGCTTAGGAGGAGAAGAACAATGATTGCTGGCTAGAAAAGCAGCAAGAGAGCAGAAGTGTTCTGCTGTAGCTATAGCCTCTTTTATTTGTAATATTTCAGGTTAAGAAATATATTTAACTTCTTCTGTTCACGCTGTTTATTTTTCCAGCCATCTGTGTGATTGTTGCATGTTTGAATAAATTATTCTCAGATCTGATTTATTTTAAAATAACATAGGACAACAGTTATCCAAGGCTGAAAAATTTACATGGTATCAGAGCTAGGTTCTGTGATTGAGATCCTCAAGGGTTTACAGTAGTAAATCACTGTTGCTGGATATTATAAAAAAAAGAAAACAACAGTTAGGGTTTCATATTTTTTGGCTTGAAGGACTAAGCTTATTTGCAGGATTGTTTTTTTTTTTTTTAGTCATTAATATTTCAGCAGATCTCAAAGATGGCAGCAGCTAGCCTCAGATTTGAGGATAGATTGGAAGGTGCCTCAAATTTTTTGCCCTAGAATGTTAGGGTAATGTTCTTATTGGAAGAGAATGATCTCTGGGATATTGTCAAGGATGATGTGACTTTGCCTCCAGATCCACAGGAATTGGCAGCTCACAAAAAGAAGGAAGTGAAGGCTAAGCGGATGATCTTGGATGCAGTGAAGGATTACTTGATTCCTCACATATCCGAGAAGACTAAGGCAAAGGAGATGTTCGATGCCTTGGTTAGCCTCTACCAGAGCGAGAACATAAACAAGAAGATGATATTGCGGAACAAACTCAGATCTATGGAGATGACCAGATTTGACACCGTTACTAGTTACTTGATGAAGATCACGCAAATTCGTGATCAATTGGCAGCGATGGGGAGAAGGTTGAAGACACAGAGTTGGTGAACGTGGCACTTAATGGTTTCTCATCTTCATGGGAACCATTTGTCAAAGGCATTTGTGCTCGTGAGAATAGTCCCAAATTTGAGAAACTGTGGGATGATTTCATCCAAGAGGAGACTCGGATGGAGTCAAAGGCCAGCAAATAAGGTGGTGTTTCGGGCAAACCAAGAAGGGCAAAGGTAAAGGACCCAACAAGGGTAAGGTAAAGAATGAGGAATCAACCTCACAGTCGGGAAGAAGGACTTGAGCAAGATCAAGTGCTTCATTTGTCATAAGCACGACCATTATGCATCACAATGTCCATACAAGAAGGGCAAAGGGAAGCGATTGCGGATGCGGTAGTAGCCTCTGCAGAAACTCGGATGAGTGAGTTTGCTGCCAAATTCGAGAAGGATTTCTCATTGGTCTCTTGCCTTTCTACCGACACGGTTCCAAGGAATGCTTGGTATGTGGATAGTGGGGCATCTCGGCACATGACATCAGCCCGAAAATGTTTTACCAGTCTACAAGAGCAGGACTCGGGGGTTCAGGTTGAGCTTGGTGATGATACCAAATATCCGGTTGTAGGAATTGGTACCATTCCTTTTCGACTCCAATCAGGGAAATCTTTAGACTTTGATGATGTTTTGTTTGTTCCAGGTCTTAGGAAGAACTTGCTTTCAGTTTCGGTTATGGAGGATAAGGGTTATGCAGTGGAGTTCAAGAACTAGCATGTCCTTATTAGACCAAAAGAATCTAGCCCAAAAATCACACAAGTAATAGGGGTTAGAGAAGGCAGTCTATACAGGTTGCAGGGTGAACCTGTTCGAGCCCTAGTTCGAAGCAGTAACAACTTGTGTGATTTGTGGCACAAGAGGATGGGGCACTTGCATCATAGAGCGTTGCTTAATTTGAGGGAGATAGTCACAGGTCTTCCAAAGTTCAGCATTGAGCAACAAGGAGTATGTAGAGGGTGCACGCTTGGCAAGCATGCCAAGGCTGTTTTCCCAAACAACGAGCATAGGTCTAAGAAGATACTAGATCTAGTACATTCGGATGTTTGTGGACCGATGTCAGTAGCATCAATTTCAGGTAGCATGTACTATGTTTCCTTTATTGATGATTTCTCTCGCAAGACATGGATCTACTTTTTAAAGACCAAGGATGAAGTCTTTAGTAGGTTTCAAGAGTTCAAAGCTCTAGTTGAGAACCAAACAGAGAAGAAGATCAAGGTCTTGAGATCAGACAATGGGGGTGATTATACCTCCAAGGAGTTCGATGGTTTCTGCTAGCAGGCATGAATCAAGAGGGAGCTGACTATTCCATACAACCCACATCAGAATGGGGTTGCAGAGCGAAATATTCGATCCATCATAGGGGCTGCTAGGGCCATGATCCATGACCAGGGCTTGTCGATGTTTCTTTGGGCAGAAGCATGCAACACAGTAGTCTACATCCAGAACATGTGTCCTCACGGGATCTTGGAGGACAAGACACCGGAGGAGGCATTCACTGGTGTGAAACCAGAGGTGAGTCATTTCCGCATCTTTGGATGTCTAGTTTATATCCATGTTCCGGTAGAGAAGAAGACCAAGTTGGAGCCCTCCAGTAGGAAGGATTTATTTGTAGGATACAATGAGACTTCAAAAGCTTACAAGGTTTATATTCCAGAGAAGAGGAAGATAGTAGTGATTAGGGATGTAAAGTTTGAGGAGGATGTTGTATCCAGGAAGTCCCATGAGCCTATTCAAGTGATATAGAATGAGAAGCAAGAAGATCCGAAGGTTGAGCTAGGGTCACCAAAGACACCAGTGGTATCCAGTTCAGAACAACAACCTTGAGGTGAGGAGGTGGAGACATTAGCTCCTTCCAGTTCTATCAGGAGACCTCAATGGCTTACACAAACATTGAGGGATCCTTGAGGAGTATGTTTAGGCTCCTAGCGACATGATTAGGGAGAGTAGACCTCCAAGGAAGTTTTCAAGCTACATGGCATTGATGAGTAACATCATAAATTCAAAGCCTACCGGTTTCGGGAGGCAACGGACCGACGAGGTTTGGCAGGATGCCATGGTGGAGTACACCTCCATCATGAAGAATGATGTTTGGGACATAGTGCCAAGACCGGAGGTGAAGTCAGTTGTGAGTTCCAAGTGGATCTACAAAATTAAGCATGCTGCAGATGACAGCATCGAGAAGTTCAAGGCAAGGTTTGTGGCGAGAGGGTTCTCCCCGAGAAGAGGGAGTGGACTACGAGGAGACTTTTGTTCCGGTCGCCAGATACACTTCCATTAGAGCGGTTATGTCTTTAGCTTCATCTATGGGATGGCGGATTCATCAAATGGATGTGAAGACAACTTTCCTTAATGGGATCATTGAGGAAGAAGTGTACATAGAGCAGCCTCAGGGCTTTGAGGTAAGTGGGAAGGAGTCCCATGTTTGTAGGCTGAAGAAAGCCTTATATAGACTCAAACAAGCACCGAGAGCATGGTATTCCAGGATAGATGGATACTTGCAGAGTGTGGGCTTCGCCAAAAGTGATGCAGATCCTAATCTATATTACATATTTGTTGGGACTGATCTACTCATTTTGGTGCTATATGTAGATGACTTGTTTCTTACAGGTGCAAAGAAGCTCATTACAGGGTGCAAAGCAGATATGGCAGCTGAGTTTGAGATGATGGACATTGGCATGATGCATTACTTCTTGGGTTTGGAGGTTTGGCAGAGACCAGGGGAGATATTCCTTGGGCAATGTAAGTATGCAGTTGAGACTTTGAAGAGGTTTCGGATGGAGGACTGCAAATCTATGGCCACACCCATGATCACTAATCTAAAGAAGGTGACAGCTTCAGATTCGGAATTGGTGGACCCTACGTTGTACAGGCAACTGAGCAACTGATAGGATCCTTGATGTATTTGGTCAACACTCGACCAGATATATGTTTTGCGGTGAACACCTTGAGTCGGTTCATGGTGGAGCCAAGGCGGGAGTATTGGGTAGCGAGCAAAACATGTGCTCGAGATACTTAAGGGGCACGAGTGTAGTATGGTCTAAGATATCTTGGAGATGGTGAAGTGAGGTTGCAAGGGTATACGGACTCAGATTGGGCAGGCAATGTAGCAGGCAGGGAAGAGCACCTCAGGGTGTTGCTTTAGCTTGGGATCAGGCATGATATCCTGGTTCAGCAAGAAGCAGACTTTTGTGGCACTTAGCTCAACAAAGGCCGAATACATGGCAGCCAATATTGCTAGTTGTGAGGCCATTTGGCTTCGCAAGTTGCTTACAGTATTGATTGATCAGGAGTTGGATCCCACGGTGATATACTGTGTTAATCAGAGTTGTATCAAACTCTCTAAGAATCCAGTATTTCATGACAAGTCCAAACACATAGACATCAAATATCACTTCATACGAGATAGGATTCATAAGGGAGCCGTAAAGCTCCAGTATATTTCCATAGATCAACAGGTAGCTGATATTCTAACCCAAGCCCTTAGTGAAAGGGAAGTTTGAAGCATTCAAAGACAAACTTGGATTGGTGCAGAATTCCTTCCTTGCTAAGAGGGAGTGTTGAGAAATGTAGCTCGGACAGGAACTTCTTGCATAGGCTTCAGTATGAACGTGCTAGAAGTGGTTCGAGACATTTCTAATTCTATTTTGAAATTCACTCAAGTGATTTTCTATTTTTAAGTTCACTTAATTGATTTTCTATTTTTAAGTTCACTTAAGTGATTCTATATTGTAATTCACTTAAGTGATTCTATTTTGATATTCGCTTAAGTGATTTTCTATTTTTAACCTTACATCTCAATATGAGATGAGATCTAATCTTAGGGTTAGAAAGATTATGGTTACCTTTTTCAAGAATAAAAGGAGAAGATCGAGTGTTTTAGATACACAGAAAATAATGGGAGGAGAACAGATTGTTGAAGGAAAAATACAAGCTTAGGAGGAGAAGAACAGTGATTGCTGGCTAGAAAAGCAGCAAGAGAGCAGAAGTGTTTTGCTGTAGTTGTAGCCTCTTTTATTTGTAATATTTCAGGTTCAGAAATATATTTAACTTCTTCTGTTCATGCTGTTTATTTTTCTAGCCTTTTGTGTGACTGTTGCATGTTTGAATAAATTATTCTCAGATCTGATTTTTTTTAAAATAACATAGGACAACAGTTATCTAGGGCTGGAAAATTTACATGTGCAGTACCAGATGTACTTGCACCAAAGAAAGGTGGAGAATGGCAAATGTGTACAAATTCAAGGACTATCAATAAGATAACCATAAAGTATAGATTTCCATTGCCACGCATGGATGATTTGATGGACTACTTGAGTGGAGCAAAGTACTTCACGAAGATAGATTTGAAGAGTGGTTATCATCAGATCCGGATTAGGGAATGGGATGAGTGGAAAACCGCATTCAAGACAAAGGATGGATTGTATGAGTGGCTGGTTATGCCATTCGGATTGACAAATGCACCCAATACCTTTATGCGGTTAATGAATGAAGTGCTTAAGCCATTTCTTGGCAAGTTTGTGGTTGTCTATTTGGACGACATTTTGATATTCAATACGGGCAAGTAACAACATTTGAGACATTTGAGACTAGTCTTGTAGAGATTGAAGGAAGAGAAGTTGCTAGTCAACTTGAAGAAGTGTAGTTTCATGAAAGAAGAACTTGTGTACTTGGGTTTTGTGATTTCACCAGAAGGATTGTGAATGGATCCCGAGAAGGTTAAGGCTATTGTGAATTGGCCATTGCCAAGAAGTAAGTTTGAGGCAAGGAGTTTCCATGGTCTAGCAAGTTTCTATAGGAAGTTTATCAAAAATTTTAGTGGGATTTGTACACTGATTACAGAGACTCTAAAAGGAGGAAGGTATGAATTTAAGTGGACAAGTGCAGTAGAAATAAGTTTTTGAGCCTTGTAGGAAAAGATAACAGAGCAACCAGCTCTAGCCTTGCCGAATTTCAATAAGGATTTTTAGGTGAATTGTGATGCAAGTGAGACATCAATAAAAGTTCTAAGCCAAGAAAGTGAGCCCATTGCCTATCTCAGTGAGAACCTAAATGAAGCAAAAAGGAAATACTCGGTCTATGACCAAGAGTTGTATGCTATCATTCAAGCCTTGAAAAAGTGGAGGCACTATTTGCTACTAAAAGAGTTTGTCTTGTTCACAGACAATCACGCTTTGCAATTTATTAATAATTAGAGTAAGTTGAATCAAAGGCATATGAAGTGGGTAGAATTCCTACAAGGATATTCATTTGTCTTGAAGCATAGAAGTGGAAAATCAAATCGAGTAGTTGATGCCTTGAGCAGGCGAAATTTGTTGGTGAATATGATGAGGGTAGAAGTTGTTGGTTTTGATGCCATGAAGGAGCTTTATAAGGGTGATGAAGATTTCAAGGAAGCTTGGGTAGCATGTAGTTATCCTACTATAGGAGATAGGACTGTATGGCTTGAATATTTCCTCCAAGAAGGAATGTTATTCAAGGGACATCGACTATGCATACCGCGAAGTTCAATGAGAAAATTTGACAAGGGAAAAATATAGTGGAGGACTTGCAGGACATTTTGGGATGGACAAAACCTTGAGGCAACTTGAAGAAGGTTACTATTCGCTTGGAATGACTATAGATGTAAGAAAATTTGTGCAAGGTTGTCAAGTATGCCAACATGCAAAAGGGAAGAGTCAAAATGCTGGATTATATCAGTCATTACCAATTCTAGAGAGACCATGGGAAGATATAAGCATGAATTTTGTTCTTGGATTGCCGAGGACACAAAACGGGAATGACTTTGTTTTGTTGTGGTCGATAGATTCTCGAAGATGGCACATTTCATACCTTGCAAGAAGACGAATGATGTGACTCATATTGCTACTTTATTCTTTACAGAAGTGGTGAGATTACATGGGTTGCCAAAGATTATTGTTTTAGATAGGGATAACAAATTTGTGGGCCATTTTTGGAGAACATTGTGGAAGAAGTTGGGTACTAAGTTGACGTTTAGTTCAGCTTATCATCCACAAATCGATGGACAAATTGAGATTGTGAATAGGAGTCTCGGAAATTTGTTGAGATGCTTGGTTGGCAAGAAGGTGAAGCTTTGGGATGTTGTTTTGGCACAAGCAGAGTTTGCATACAACTCAGTGAATCGAAGCATAGGTAAAAGTCCATTTAGATTGTATATGGAGTACGTCTGCATGGAGTAGATGAGTTACAAAAGACAACTGATTTGTAGAGGTCAAGTGCTATTGCAAAGGATTTTGTTGACTATATTCATGACTCACATCAGGAGGTGCGAAGTGATTTAGAAAAGAGTGTCTTGAAGTATAAACAACATGTTGATCGCAACCAAAGAGTGCTAGAATTTCAGGCTGGAGATTTGGTTCTAGCATATTTACGAAAGGAGCGATTCCCAAAAGGTACTTATAATAAGTTAAACTAGAAGAAGATCGGACCCTGTAAAGTCTTGAGGAAGTTTTCCACCAATGCTTATGAAATAGAATTACCTGAAGGGGTGGATATATGACCCGTCTTTAATTTAACATATCTATATCCTTACCATGAAGGATCAACTTGAGAGCAACAGGATGCAGTTTCGAAACTCTCAAAGATTGATTGGGTACAACAGCTCTTGGAAAAGGAACGTGATGTCATTGAGACGATCATAGATTCCAGGGTTGCCAAAAAGACAAGAGGCAAGGAATATCATGAATACTTAGTCAAATGGAAGAATTGGGTAACTGAGGATGCCAGATGGATGAATGCATCTGAGATTGCCAAATATGGAGTTCAAATTGAAGACTCGTTGAATGTTCATGAACCATTTCTTCGACCTAGCGAGTATGATGCAAGAGCATCCTAACAATATCCGAAAGATGAACAGGTGTGGAAGTGAAAATCCAACAGTTTGCCTGTTATGCAACTGAAATTATAAATTGTATGCTTTTGTCTAAGAGTGGGTTGGTGAAGAGAGGAAAGGGAGGTCTCAAATTGGCTTTGTAATCCCAATAAATAAATAAAAGCTACTTTATCCATTTACCGTTGTGGTACTTGTTGCTATAAATTGTGTATTTGGAATTGTGTGTGTTATGTTGTTTCTATTTGTGCAGGTTCTTGAGAATCATTCGGTACGTTGCAATCTGGCAAAGAAGAACCGTGGTGTTGGCGTTAGAATTCGAGAAGCCCTTAGAATGAGAGGAGGAAAAAACAAAGTGAAGACAAATACCAAAAATAAAGGATAGCAAAGCCATCAAAATAGATTCTCGTGGGCAAGAACATCATTCGAGATACCAAATGTGATTAAGGAATAGAGAATTTGCTTTCAAACTAGAGTGTGAGAGATTTTATAACACAAGGAGGAGTTGATGCTCATTTTGGAGCCAGACTAGGAATGAAGGAAATCGGTTGCAATAAGTTATAGAATAATAATTTAGCTCGCAGTTGAAAAATACTAAGGTTTAATTCCATTTTGGCGTTGTAAGCGAAAGCAAACCGTACAATTTTACGGAAGAGGAACACACAGTTAAGGTTAGGGTTGGAATCGTACAGTCGTGCGATAAAAATTGCATCAGTACAAGTGATCGTACAAGTGAATGATTGAACCACTAGATTGTACAATTGCCCGGAGTTGTACAATTGCTGCCTAGATTGTACAGTTGCCCAGAGTTGTACGATTGCTGCCTAGATTGTACGGTTACCTAGCTATTGTACGATTGCCTAGATCGTATGGTTGCCTGGATGGTACAATTGTTGCCTAGGTTGTATGGTTGTCAGGTTGTTGTACGATGGTTGGGTTGAACTGTTGGGAAATTTATTGGACGGTTACTAAAATGAACGATTCGCAAAATTGAACAATTGCACATTTGATTGTACAATTATAATTACCAGATTGCTGAAGAAGAAAATGTTAGTATGAATTGAGTCTTGTTGGGAGGTGTTGTGTTTGTTACTGCATCACACAACCTATCAATTCTACAACATTATTAGTTGTTTTCCCCAAATTGATTTTGAACTGAAGTATTACACGGTGTGGTGCCACTAGTATCACACCGCTAGCCGCTGCACGGCTTAGGTTTGATTTAAAGGCTCCATCAAAGAAAAGTGCAGGGAACTTTATCTTTGAGGCCTGATTGTTCTAATTTGTGACCCAAAATTTAGGAGATTTTGGAGTTCCATTTGGTATAACACTTGTATCTCCCTTTTTCTTAACCTCCTAATGTCTTATTGTTTATGATATATAGCTTTTGTGTTCAAAGACTATCTCCCTTAACACTCTATTGATTAACACTTGAAAATTGGTTCTTTTGTCATAAAAAAATATCTTGTTTCTGTCCTTCCAGATGTGCCAAATGATGAATATTGACACTGAATACCAAATCTGCCTGATAAGGTGCTTATCCTTCAGTCTCCATTTGTACATTTGGCACAAATTGGTTAGGCAATTTTCTGAGTTGAAGGTTCTTGTTATTGTTGATTGTAGCTGCTGGGTTATTTCAATCTAGGTTTTAACTGCATTTGTACATTGAAACAATAGGTGTGATGTTGTTTCATTGTTCTTAAGACACCTATGGCAAATACGAGGCTCCATGATATTCCTCTTGATGAGGTTGTTTCCAGTAAGAATCTTGTTTTAGAGCACCAACCAAAGAAAGGCTTGAAGTTTGGGGGGAACCTTGGAATTCCACACCTTAGCTATGGTTGAGTTCTTCTGACCCTGTTGCTTTAATAACACCCCTCGGCTGATTGTGTAAACACCTGACTCACTAATAGAGCCCCATATAAGCTGATCTGGATTTGCGGAGAGATTTTAATCCCTTCAGTTTGAATGTGCAGCTGTCTCCAAGAGTCTTGGTCAAGATGTGGCAGGGGTGGATCTCTTACCCATTCAATTAAGCTTGCAAGAGAGTTAGCACCCGACTGTTGTAGGTCCGCTTTTATTTCTGGGGAACAATTCTTAATGATTGGAGGTCCTCCCAAGATCAGATTGTCCCATATCTTAATTTGTTTACCATCCCCTGGAAGCCAAGAGGATGGACATCTTTATTGCTATGAAAGCATGCATATAAATTTTGTGTTGCAACCTATCTTTAAACAGCATCCAGGGATTGGAAACTTTGGAGGCTTTTCAGAGATTGGTAAACCATTTCCTGTCTGTTTCTAACTTTCTGCAGAATGCTTGCTTAAACTGTGAGTCTAGTTCTGATATCTGGCATTTTCTTCCCCCATCCTGTAAATCTCGTTAATCTGAGATTTTTGTAGTTTATCAAATTGGTTTTAAAATTTAGCATCATTGTTATATGTATGTCTATCAATTGGTCAATTCTTCACCCATATGCATATGAATGGTTAATCGTGATCATTACTTTTGTATAATTTGTGACAATTCAGCATGCATATAAGGATGGCAGATTAGAAAAGGTAAAACTGCGGCATCTTGGTGCTGCAGATGGAAGTACAGTAATTGCAAAAAATGTTAGGTATGTATGTTGGGAGAACATGAATCATTTTTTGATGTTTTGTTTTCTTTAATTTGCAAGTATACAAAGCAGATTTGTGAGGATACTCACTATTTCTTTTTCGGATATCAGGCTCTCTGAGTTTTTGGAAAGTCTACATCTATGAATATTTAAGGTTGAAATTTGACTGCGGAAAATTGGTTACCAGCTTTATCTTCAGTGTAACTTTTTAACCTTTGTGAATTTCAGTGGATCCTTTGATTAGAAGATAATGTTTCTATGTTTTTTTTCCATTGGTTCCATGTCTTTTCATCATTCTCTATATAGAATTACTGACACAGAGGAGAGCTTGTGCAGGAAGTTGATGTCAAAGTATGACCAGTGCATGGTATGGTGTTCTTGAGAATTCTATGGCTATGAGATAAATTTTTACCCCTTAATAGTAAGGGATCATATTGCAAAATATGGAAGAAATATATTTTCCTTTTATGTTGGAGATATCCAAAATTCTGCCTTTCATGTGTATTGATGGATGACATTAGTTTTGGGAAGGCAATTGTGTGTAGTAAATGGAATATATCTTGACCTTTTTTCTGCTATAAAGTGATTATTAGAGGCAGCAATAATATATTTTACAATTGTTTTGTGTGGATAGCTAGCTGCTTCATGCATTCTTGGCATCCAGCAGATGTATTTGGGTTTCTCCTCCATAAAACATTATCATCTATTTGGTGTAGATGATGGCCTATCTTGTCAAGGGCAATTTTTCAAAATACATTTGTTGCAATTCTACACTTATGCAGGTATAGGACAAGATGTACATAGAAATTAAATGCCTTTGGTTTAACTTTTTTGGTTTCTTGGTTTGTGCTTTTCTACTGTGTAGTCTTTTTGGTTGTTTTTGTCCAAATATTTTCCAAATATATTTATTGAAAGAGAGAATGCCACTTAAAAGATCGGTTGTGTTTTGGGACTGCCATTCAGGGTGAAGTTGTTCTAAAATTCCTTTCAGGTGGCATCTGACATGTAGAAACTCTAGGAACTCTAGGAACTCATAGTTGCAATGTCCGATATTTATTGTTTAAAATATGTATTTTACTTCAGTTCTTGTAAACTAGAGAATGGAAACAAAATCTCTAAATCCAAAACTTAGCAAGTTATGCAAAGGTTTTCATTGTCAAATTTGTAATCCTAGAGATAGTGAACACAGAAAATTCCATTTGTTTCAAATATACTTGATCCATGAATGCTGCTTATTTTTGTTGGAAAGAGCAAATGGAGCGAGATTATAAGAACCTACTCTCTATTGTTTCTTTAATTGCATATCAAATATTTGGCTTAATGCATCATCTTGGAAAAGGTTGACAAGCTTTGACTTTTTAAGTTTTTGATTTAAGGTATAATGCTGAATCAGTTTGCAGGCAGAGAGGTATCAAATGCTTTTGGTTTTACTATCTTTTTGTGTCTAATTTACTGGATTCCTATCATATCTGTATGAGACTTGGTAGTTTATTATTTTTGTCATAGAGAAAGGTGACTTATAGTTTGTTCTTGAAATAGTTCTTCAAGCTTAAGTTGGCTTTTAGCTGGGCTTTGATATTTATTCTTAAATTTGAAGTTTATTGAAAATAAACAGTGGATTAGCTCTTGAATAGTTTTTGAATAAAATAATAATTTCTTTGTATAGAAGTGTATTTAGGCATATAACACAAACTTGGATAGCTATTTTTTATTTTTAACCGGTGCTGATTATAAGTTTCACCAAGTTCTTTTTTATTTTCTGAGGAATGGGAAATAGGGGATATATATAAAATTTCAAAATCTAAAATAAAATGGAAATCATCTTAAAATAAGCAAAAGTGAGTTTATCCTTGTGAGTTTCAGTATGGGTCACTTTCATAAAAATATCAAACATTACAAGGGCAAGTAAACCATATTCACATGTATTTTTCATAACCATTTTTGACATACCTTTACATAAAAGATTTTTTTTTCAGCTGTTGTGGTTCCCACTTCCTCTCTGACCATTGCTTTTCCTTTATCAATGGCATGACACCATATTCATTGAGAGACAATCCTTATCAATATTTGAATCTAGCTAGGCAAAATATTAACATTGTGATTAGCTAGATTATGCTGTCACCTTTTTTTTTATAAATAGATATGTTGACATTGTATTCATCAATGATTTCGAAATATTTTGGATGCCTCAACATTCTTTAGTACATTTTGTTTTCTATATTAGAACATAATTTAAGACTAAGATAACCTTTTTATCCCGCCTCCTTTCTTAGGATGTCATATTCATTTTTTTTGTTGGAGAAAAAGGAGTTGTACTTGGGTCTCCCATCTTTGACAAATCACAACTCTCTCTTTTAAAGCTTGACAATTTACAAGTAGATTCAATTCTCATCTCAATTGAGTTGCTATAGCTAAATACCTATATCATTTTCATAAATGGTTTGAATTCTTGATTTTTATTTTTTGGTTCTTCAATTTTTTTTTTGTATGAACACAAATATTCTAGAATTCGGCGTCCTTGACATTTTCTTACAACAGCCTTCACAATTTCAAAACTTCACCTCTATTGTCTATGCATTGCATCTTAGTAGAGTAATATTTTTGGAACATCACACTATCATAGTTTTATTAGATCTAGATTGCTAGTTTCCTTTCTGAAGCATAAGTGTAAGTACAAAAATTGTGATAAATAATTTATATGAAAACACATTAATATTATAAAATAAAACAAATATTACCAATGGAGAACAGTAAAGTAAATCTTAAACATTATTTGTTTTAAATAGTCAACATTTTCTTGTCAACTTTAGCTAAACTTACTACGTCCTCTAACCATGAAAAAAAGAATTTAACTTCATGATTCTCAATTAAAACCCCTTTGTTGGCTAGCCTATGTGTCCATTTGTTTCCTTCCCTTAACGTACATGTAAACTTGATTTTTGCAAATTCTATAGCAAAGTCTTGTATTTCCACAATTATTTCTTGTATATTATATGGAGCCTTTGCTTTCTTAAAAATAGCATTTATTATTATTAGTCAATCACCTTCCATCCATACTCTTCCAATTTGTTTGTTTGCATATTTTTAACCTTTCTAAAGCTGCCCAAGCTTCAACTTCATTATTTAACTTGAATCCACTATTGAAAATGTAATGAGACAAAATCTCTCATGTATTATTTCTAATTATTCCTCCTCAATTTAGTCATGGATTTCTTTCAAAGGCTCCATCAAAATTCAACTTAACTAAATTCACATTTGGTGGTTTTCACTTTATATTTTGTCTTTTTTTTTGTTTCTCTTGTACCCAACATCATAATTCCATTTGATGACTTGACTCAATCTATCAAGGTTCTCTTTTCCATATTAGGGATTGGGTTAGTTGATAGTGTTGGTTTACACTCCTTTGTGATTAAACAAATCTTCCTTTTCATTACCTCTAAATTGCTTTCCTTTCCTAGAAATATTTTTCCATTTCTTTCTAGCCATACAATCCAAAGTATTGTATCTTTTGATGTATCATGGATTGTTTGTAAAGCCTCACTTTTAGAAGTGCTTTGTCATAACGTTAACCATTCTTTAATTTTGCCATTCATCACCATGCATTTACTAAACATATCAAGAATCCATTGCCAAAGTTTCTAGACTACTGAGCAGTGTCCAAAGAGATGGTCTATACTCTCCTCCTTATTACAAAGAACACATGGTGAGGGGCCATGAAAAGCCCTTTTCACAAGGTTTCCTAGGATAAAATACTTCTATAACCTACTAACCAAACAAACATTTTGACTTATAGAATGCTTTGACTATCCCAAATGTCTCTCCATATTCTTAAGATATTCCAATTTTTTTGGCGCTTTACATTATATCCACTTCTTGTTGTGTATTCTCTTGAGCTATTCAACTTCCAAATCAGCTTATCATTGGCTCCCTTTCGTAATTATCATTGTTATCTTTTTGGTCAACCGCCCTCTAGCATCAATGTCTTGTATACTTGTAAAAAAACAAAAAATATATTTTTTGTTTGTATCTTCCTTTTTGATCCTTGTACATAATATTTGAAACGGTATCATCATATTTATCTTGAAGTAATATCATCCATGGTTTCAAAATTGGATCTAAATTGAGGGGTTTTTTATCACACCAAGTATCCATCCAAATAGAATTGTTTTTTGTAGTTCCCACCACCCATATTAGACCTTTAATCACTAAATGAATTGATTTTTTAAACCATTCCATAGAGCAGATCCATTTGGAATATTAAGCTTGGGTCATTGGGCTCAACATATTTACTTAGAAGAATTCTTGCCCATTGTCTTTGACTCTCTTTGTACAATCTCCAAATTACTTTTCCCTTAAGAGCTAAGTTTGCATTCGTAAGAATTCTTAAACCAAGACCTCCCCTAGTTTTATCATCAACACTTAGCTCCATTTCACCAAAGGAAAATTCCTTTTATCATGTAATCTTGACCATAAAAATGACCACAAAATACAGATTAAACTTTTTTCTACCGATTTTGGCATAGTATAAAAGGACATAATATGTTTAAATGGCTTGTAAGACTAGTTTAATTAGTTGCACTCTTCCTGCTAATGATAACCATCTACCTTTCCATGCTAGTAGTTTATTTTGAACTTTACTTATAATTGGATTCCATAATTCTATCCTCATTCTCCCCTCAAATAAGGGCATCTCTAGATAAGTTGTTGGTAAATTTGCCCCCACATTTAAAGTAACCTACATATCCCTGCTTTTATTCTAGCTAGGGTGTATAGGAAGTAAATTTTGGATTTTGTCCTGTTAAATTTTTGCCTTGACGCTCTTTCGTATTCTTTTAATAAGTAATTCTAAGCTTTGGCCTTGTTTATCCTTGCCCTCCCAAAAATGGTTGTATCATCTACAAACTATTGATGGATGATGTTGTTGATGTTATTACTAGCCTTAAGTCCACTTATTAGACCATCTTTGTTAGCCTTCTTCAAGTTCCTACCCAATACCTTTGCCATAATAATGAACAAATATTGAGATAGAGGATCTCCTTGTCTAAGATCTCTCTTGGCTTTAAAAAACTCTGGTACTAACCCATATACTAGAACTCAATATGAAACTGTAGCATAAGCTTTAATCCATCTAACCCATTTCTTCCCAAATATAAACTTTTCTAAAACTACAAAAAGAAAATCCCATTTACCCTATCATAGGATTTACTCATATCAAATTTTAAGAACATTGCTCGCTCTTTTCTTGAAGCTGTTGAATGCAAAAATTCATGAGCTACTATGATCCCATCCAAAATCTGCCTCCCTTTCACAAATACTCGTTTTTTAAAATTAATCTTGTCTAACAAAGGTATTAACCAATTCACCATCAATTTGGAGATAATCTTATATGCCATATTACATAGGCTATGGGCCTAAATGAATCAAACAATTTTGCATCCTTCTTTTTTGGATTCAGGGTAAGATATGTTGTATTTAATTTATAAGGTATGTATTGTTTTACCTTAAACTATTCCACTGCCACCAATAAAGAATCCTTTACTATATCCTAACTATGTTGATATAATGCTACAAAGAGCCCATTTGGACTTGGGGATTATCCTTATCAAAAGAGAAAATAGCTAATTGAACTTCTTCTAGAGTAATAGGCTACATAAGTCTCCTATTGTCTTCATCTATTATAATTGAAGGAACTTCTTGTAGTAGTTTATCTTTAAGAACTTCAAACTCCGATCCTAGAATATTCTGGTAAAAAAAACCTTGTCTCCTTTCTAATTTCATTATGGTTTTCAATCCAAACCTCTTCTACTGATTTAATTCTACTAATTCTGGACGTTGATCTCTGCACTATTGCCATCCTATGAAAAAACTTTGTATTTTTATCTCCTTTTAACCAAGTCTATCTTGATTTTAATCTCCAAAATTTTTCTTCCTTAAAATATTATGATATTCACTAAGCAACTCCCTTTCCTCTAAGCTTGGATTATTATAATCACCAATTTAGGAATTTGAAAGTTTATCTTTTAGTTCTTTCTTCTAAAAAATATTTCAAGAAGTGTTTAGTTTCCATTCTTTTAATCTAGATGTCATTGATTTAAATTGTTTTGAAAGTGTATATAGCCTATTGTTTCCTTAAGAATTCCATGTTTGTGCTATCATATCAACAAATTGAGGATGATCTTCCCACATATGCTCATTTAAAATATGATATTTTGTTGAATTCACTTACCACCATTTTAAATCTTATTGGTTAGTGATTTGAAACAATCCTTGTCAAGGTATTAGTTTTAGCACAAGTCCATTCATCTAGCCAATGATATGAGAGAATGCATCTATCTAATTTTTCTGCTATTAGGTTCTGGCCTCTCCTATTGTTGGTCCAAGTATAGTTGTCTTCTTCAAACTCTACCTCCCATAGATTATTGTTTTGAATAAAAGGTGAGAAATCTCTTATACTTTGGGGCCCAAAATTTTCATCCAACTTTGTTATAGCATTAAAATTATCTACGATCGTGAATTGGGTTTCTTGGTCTTTACTTCTCATAAAGGCTTCAATCCCACTTCATACTTCTAATTTGTCTGACTTAGTTGCAGGTCCATAGACATTAAGGATGAAATGAATATCTACAAAGTAGCATGTGACTAAATATGCTATCCAATTCCTAGTTTTATAAATGGTTACATGGGATTTTCTAATAGGATTCTAACATGTTAGATTTCCCCCTACTGCTTATTTAGAATCCACAACATCCCATTCACATTTCACCCAAACTGCTTTCATAGTTTTGGAAACTTCTTCATTTGTCATTTTAGTTTATTGGATACAAAGAATATCATGCTTATTACTTAAATAGAAGTCCATGATACACCTTTGCTTTGAGGGGGCATTAACACCCCTTATATTCCATGAGATGGTAATCATGTCTCATTAGGGGCTATTGGCCCCACTTGCGAATTACCAATATTATTTTGTTGTTTGGTAAAGAGAAGTTCAACCAACTTAGTTTGTGTTCCTTTCTCTATATTTGTTATTGCTTCCCTATATCTTGCTTGATAATTTAAGGGTTTTCCTCTTTCTGCCTTACCTGTATCAAGAGTAGGTATTATTGTTCTATTCCTCAATATTCTTTCACAACTTTCTTTGCCATTAGCTTTGTCCTCTCCTGGCTCTACTATGAAAGCTTTTGACTTGTCCTTCTCATTTTCTAGTATTTCTTTATTAATGGTAGAGGTATTAACATCTAACACTGCATTTTCTCTACCAATTTTCTTCTCCTGAATGGTGCATGGTACTTCAAGAGAGTCTTCAAAATCTGATGAGACACATTCCTTAGGTTCATTGGGAATGTTCTTCCCTAAATTAGGATCATATTGAATAAACGATTCCTTATTAAAATTATGAACTTGTTGTACTTTGTCCTCTAAGCTTTGATATACTTTTTCTTCATAGGATAAAGCCTCAAAAGAATTGGTATTTCTTCCAATATCCTTCCTTCCATTGTTTATTTACTTTTATCCATCTAGACGTATTTTTTGGAAGTTGAAAACCATCCTCATCTATGTCCATTTGTAAGTTTCTCTTGTGTTTTTCTACATATGTTTCTGTTGGACTCTTCTTAGGGCATGATCTCTCAATATGCCCCACCTCATGACATCTACATCTAAAAGATATGTTTTCATAATCTATGGTTTGGGTCCACAACTTACCCCATACTTAAGAATGATTGATTCTGGTAAAGGTTTACTTATATCAATCATGACCAATATTTGAGCATAAATAGCCAAGAATCCATCTTTTGTAGTTTTTGAAATCTCAAGGAATTCTCCCATAGTGTTGCCTATTGCCTTGAAGGTATCCATTTCCAAAAATTCAGTGGTAACCTATGCATCCTAACCCAGACTGGTAGTAGGGATAGATTTACATTTTTAGGTGCAAAGCCTTCATACTAGCGGTAAAAAAGACCCCTGCTCTTCACATAAACCAAGGAGTCCCTTTTAGGATTCTATATCTTTCCTCCCTAGAACAAAAAATGGTTAGGAAGAAACCTTTGGGAAGAAATTATAAACTTGCTCTTGGAGACTTCCAACTCCTACCAATCCATTTTCTCAAGGCTGAAGCCCTTGGCCAAGACCGATTAAATTTATCAAAAACTACCGTATCTTGGAGCAATACAAATTAGTTCTCTATGATTAACTTACTACTATCTACTACTAGGGGTGATTATAAGGATTTAGCTATAAATTGATCCATGGGAAGGAAACCATAACTCAAAATATATTGAAATTTACTAGAATATCCTATAGAGATTATAATATTTGATAAAAAAACCTATAATAATTTGCATGAAAAAATTCTAAGGTAAAGAAAGGGAAGAGGAAACTTAGCTAAAAAATTATATGCCCAAACAAAATGTCTTCCTCACTAATGCCCTAGCTCTCCATTGCTCCTCCCACCATCTGAACCCTGGTTGGCAGATATCTGTAATTTCATTTGTTGTGACTTGAATAATTGTCATTACCTTTGTTCAGGATGATTGACTTTATAGGGTCATATCTCCCCTAATATTTGCTCGAATTCCTTCGTATGACCACTCATTTTAAAGATCTTCAAATTTTGCATAAATTGGTCCAGGAATCATTTGAATCTAACAACCCTTCACACATATATAGCTCCTTGGAGACCATATTCATATTTTTAACTATTTCAAGATATTATTTTTATTATCATTTTTATTCTTTGGGCTTAATTTATTGTTAACATTTTTTGATATTGGTTTTTAGCTTTACAAAACACTATATTTCTAGGATTATTTTTCTTCTAGATTTTGCTTTGGGGCTTTTCCTCTCTTCTTGTCATTCCCACTAATGTTTTTATAATTTTTATTATCTTTCATTTTTTGAGGTCATATTCATACCTTAAATATTCCAAGATATTATATTAATCATCATCTTTTATTCTTATTTATGGGATTTACTTCTTGTTAACAATTATTGTATTTATTTTTACTTCCCAAATCGGTGCATCTTTAGGTTACTTTTTCTTTGGGATTTTCCTCTCTTCTTGTCATTCCCATGAATGCTTTTGTCATTTTTTTTTAGATTGCTTCCAATTTCACTTATCATCCTTAAGTTTCCCTAAAGAACATAAAGTGCAAGGGACAATCTCTACACTACTATTTATTTTCTTGTCAGGAAATAAATTTCCATTGCTTAGAGAAGATGATTTAGTTGACTTAGAGTCACCAATTTTTGCCTTTTATCTCTTTAAAAATTGACTCTCAAACTTCCCTTGTGGCTTTGGATCCCTTTTGAATTTGAACTTTTACTTTGCAATTGTTCATTTAATGTGTTTGTCCTCCTAAAGTTTGCTTCAAATAAATTGTTATGGCCTTTCTTCATTTAATGAGATCAAGGGTCTTTTTTGAACACTTCTTTAGAAGTGAAAAGTCCTTGGTTGAGGTGGTGTGTTGTTGCTATCTAATCCACTTGCTTCAACTCAAGGCTTGTCTTAAAACCCTTCACACTTTAATTTTTTTTTATAAGGATATTTATTGTAAGAAATAGCTTTTACATATTTCTCAACCATTTTTAATTTGTAATCTCTTCCCATGTGTTTGGTTTATATGTGACATTAGAATGTAATGCTTTTGTAATCCACCTATTGAACCCACTTTCTTGATTTAAATTTGATAATGATGTATTTTTTTAAGGTTTTGAAATATGTATAACACATCTATGCATGCATAGTTAGATTTCACTCTATCAAAGTCAATGCCATTTGTATGAACTTTGTAATAACCCTAACTCAAAAAACTAGGGTTTAAACAAATAAAAATCAGATTTTTGCAAAATAGATCAAATTTGCAATTACTACTCAAAAATTACTCCAAAAACCCTCAAAAATGGACGTTCTAGCCATACAATTTTTTTATTAATTTTTTGAAAGTGCAAACAGGCCAAAAAACTATCCAATAATACAAATCAACCCTCAAGACTGGCTAGAAAATCCCCAAAGCTGGGTGATCCTCCTATGAGGGCAAAATAGGTCACAAAACATGCATAAATGGCCTCCCAAAGCTGGACGACCCACTCCCAGACCCCAACACACCAAAATATGCAACACAATTGTGAATCTTGAGATAGATCCACCCAATCTCCAATCAGGAACAAGGGCACATCACCTTATCTACAATATTGGCTATTTCTAAAGACTTAGGGCACACCACCTAAGCAGCAGAAGATGAGGAAGGGTTCAACCCTTTTACAATTCAAAAGATGAACACGACATAATGAAACCCTAAAACTGTCTTTCCAACCCTATATACCTAGTCATCCCACTAGAGGCTTGTAATTATTCATTAAGTGAGGGTTACATCAACATTAATCCCCAACACATAATTATTATAACATAAACACCTATTAGCCTAGCAAAAAGGGGACGTCCCACTTCCTTGTCCACAAATGACAAAAATAAAACGTTACAATGTGTGGGGTCCACATAGTATTCAAAATGGGAGATTACAAGTCCTCCCTTCCCAAATTGCTTGTCTTCAGGCAATTTAGGGCTGGATGTGCAAGAATCTCTTTTCCCTCCTAAGTAGCATCTTCAATGTGCAAGCTCCTCAATTTCACCAAGTACTCTTTGATGACCCTGTTTCTCAACTTCCTCTCTCTAGTCTCCATGATCATTTCAGGTTCCAAAATCAAATTTCCCTCATCATCAAATGGGGGAAACTCAATGGAAGGAACAATGTGCTATCCAAGTGCCTTTTTTAGGCATGAAACATGGAATACATTGTATATTTTACTGCTGTTTGGTAGCTCAAGCTCATATGCAACCTCCCCAATCCTGCGTATGACCTTGTAAGGGCCATAAAAATGTGGCTTGAGCTTCTCTGATCCACTTCTCTTCATGGTGGATTGTATATAGGGCTACAACCTCAAATAAAACATGTCTCCAACCTCAAAATTATGCTTAATACACTGTTGATCAACATACTTTTTCTGCTGATTTTGTGCAAGCTGAATATTATCCTTCAATGTCTTCATAATATCTTGATTTTCTTGCATATAATCCTTGGCTTTTGGCACCCTATTGTCACTCAACAACAAATCAGTGAATTTAGGAGCATCATATCCATATAAAGCCATAAATGGGGTCATTTTAATAGACATGATAGGAAGAATTATAATAGAATTCTCCCAAGTGTAGCCATTTAATCCATGCATTCTGCTGCCTTGAAACATAGTTTCTCAAGTAGCCTTCAACCCATTTATTCACAATATCTGTTTGACCATCTGTTTGGGGGTGATAACTTGTACTTGGAGTCAACAATGTGCCACAAATCTTGAACAACTCTTGCCAAAACATACTCATGAATCTGTTATCCCTGTCACTCATAATATTCTTTGGCATGCCATACAATTTAAACACTTCTCTAAAGAACAAATCAACAACTTGTACTATTGTATATGAAGTTGAAATAACATAAAAGTGTGCAAATTTAGTTAACCTATCCACCACAACATATATACAATACTTACCATGCCATTTTGGCAGTCCCGTGATGAAGTCCATTGATATACTTTCCCATTTTGGATTGGGAATGGGTAAGGATTAAAGAAGACTAGCAGACAATGTGTTTCCAATTTTATTTTCCTGACAAGTGGTGCACTCCCTCACATGCTTCAATACATCATATTTTAGCCCCTTCCATGAAAACCTTTCACGCAATTGTCTATAGGTCTTAAAAAACCTTGGATGACCAACCATGGGTGCATCATGCATAGTGGCAATCAATTTCTCTTTAAGCTTGGAATTTGGCACAATAAAAATTTTATTTTTGTAAAAAATTAGACCTTCCTTCACGTTGTACCTGTCATATTTCAAGTGGCCATCAAGAATGTTAGATGCAAAAGTGTTCTTCATATACTCAACCATAATTGCAACCTTCCAATAAGTTATTATAATGGAAATAGAGTGAAATGTGGGCATTCTATATAGTGCATCAACAACTAAATTCTTTTTCCCTTGTATAAACTCAATATCAAAATCATATGCTTGCACTTTAGTGACCCATTTCTGCTACCTATCATTTAAATCTTGTCCAAGGAAAAATTTAAGGCTATTATGATAAGTCCTTACCACAAATTTGCCACAAACAAGGTATTGCTTGAACTTGGTCAAAGCGTGCATAATGGCAAGCAAATCCTTGTCATATATGCTGAAATTTCTCTCTATTAGATTAAGTTTCCTGCTCTCAAAGGCAATTGGTCACCCCTTTTGCATTAGGAAAACCCCTACTTCAACACCTGAAGCATCACAATCAATGGTAAATGGCAAAGAAAAATAAAGGATTGCAAGTAGAGAGCAAGAAGACATTATTTCCTTCAATTTCTCATAAACCTTTTGGGCTTCATAACTCCACACAAATTCTCCCTTCTTTGTTAATTCAGTAAAAGGTGCTACCAAGGCTAAAAACCCCGTAATGAATCTCCTATAATAGCTGCAAAGTCCTAAAATACTCGAAACAAAATCCAAATGCTTCAAGTGATTCTCCCATGAGTTGCTATAAACAAGAATATCATAAAAAAACTAACACAAAATCCCTCAAATACTCCCGTAAAATTTGATTCATGGCTGATTGGAAAGTGGAAGGGATATTTGTCAATCCAAAGGGCATCACCAAAAACTCAAAATGACCAAATTGACATCTAAAGGTTGTTTTATGCACATCCTCATCTCTCACCCTGATTTGATGATATCCTAATCTCAAATCAATCTTAGAAAAATACATAGCCCCATGCAATTCATCTATGCGCTTATCTACTCTAGGAATAGGGTATCTATTTTTTATTGTCTTTTTGTTCAAGACTCTATAATCAATACACATACGCAGAGTCCCATATTTCTTTTTCACTAACACTACAAGTGATGCAAATGGGCTAGATCTAGGGCAAATATACCCCGTGGCAATAGCCCTTTTATGACCTTCTCTATATCATACTTATACATTCTAGGATACCTATAAGGGGTTATCATGATAGGTTTTGTTCCTGGTCCCAACTCAATCATATGTTGAAATCCCCTATGGGATGGTAATCCCTTAGGCATATCCCCAAAAACAACGCTATGTTTTTTCAACAAAATCTAAATTTCAAGATGAGAAGAGACATGATTATTAGATGAATATGGAATACCTTTTGTTATAAATATACCAGCAGCCCAAACTATCTCCTATTTCTTGAGAATCCTCTCCATCCTCTTGGATGCCACCTCTTGGACCACATTTTCATTGATCCCTTGCAAAACTACCTCACATCCTTTAGCTTTAAATTTTAGTTGCAATGTTTGGTGATTTGTGGTGTAGTCTCCCAATGAATACAACCATTGAACTCCTAGTATGAAATGAGGAATTCCTTCCAATGGAAACACATAAAAGTCATCTACTATGGAATGATTCTCAAAATTTACCTTCATTTGCCTCACAAATCTGTTGCAAGGCACAATGCTCCCATTTCTAGTAGCAACATTAAACCCAACAAATGTTTCTGGTTTTAGCCCTTTCTTGGCTACAAAACCCTCATCCAAAAAATTATGGGTTGCCCCACCATCTATCAATACTATCACTTTATTTCCCAATACCTATCTTGGCATATTGATTGTGAGATACCTATTTGCACTGCTCAACGTGGCCAACGTGCCAACATTTGAGCTCTCATGAGACTCAAAGGATGGCTCCTCAAGCTCACGCTCCTCTGAAGACTCATATTCACTTTTTGATTCCTCCTCATATGAAATGACCTCAATGTAGTGAATCTAACCCTTTCCCTAGTAGCAATGGCCCGGTACCCAAGGGCTTTTGCATGTGAAGCATAATTTTTTCCTCCTAAGCTCATCACACTCCTCATTTACCCTCCTTCCTGGTGGTGTAGGTGCTGAATCCCTCTGTGGAGGGGGCATTGGCTTCCCAAAATCCTAATTATTCCATGGAGGGGGCGTCTCTCTCTTCTGAAAGAAATTCCCTCTCTAGAATGATCCTAATGGTCCTGCCTGGCTATACCTAGGTGGTGCTGGTGTTGAAACCCTAGGTTTTAGTGATGCTGTAGACTCAATAGTCAAAGCCCTTCTCATTGAAATCTACAATGAAGTTGTCTCAAAGGATTTTACCAAGCCTCTCAAGGAATCTACCAAACCTCAATGAAAAGAAAGGTAACTCTCTTCTCTAAAATGTGGGGCACCATGACTGAAATATTCTAGAACTCCGCAATGTATGCCTCCACTGTAGTTTTTTTCTTAAGGATGACCAACTCCTTAAAATATTCCTCCTCATCCCTCATCTCAAAATGATCCAAGACCCTCTGACTAAACTCATTAAATGAGACGATATCTCCATGGCCTTGTGTGTTGAGACCATGATTCCACTAGTCGTATGCAACCCCCTCAATATGTAGGATAGCAAATTGTACTGCATCTAGAAGATATGCTATCATCTCCATTGAACACTAGTACTTGCATTTGCTGCTACAATTGCTTTTCTTCTCCATACTTGCTACCTCTCCTAGCCTTCTTCGCCACGATCGCTAGGTAACTCTGGAAAGTGACTGCATTTATGAATTCTTCAACCTTACACTGATATTATGCAAATATGACATCTAGTTCATCAGTATCCTAGCATACATCAAGTTATTTATTGGAAAAAACATGGGTTTTATTGGCTTGGGTAAATGAGAATGAGTGTATCTCACAGACCTCTCACTCCTCTCACTCCCTTGGTCCTGAATGACCACCCTATTTGATGACTCTCCTTGATCTGGTGGCGGTTGAGGGTTAGGGTTTGCTCCTTGGTTTGGTGGTGGTTGAACTCCACCTTGATCCTTCTTGGTCACCAAATGAGTTAGTAACTCAAGCATGGTGTTAAATTTTTTCTTAGCAGGATTCCTTTACTCATCTGCCATCTCCACCAACTCCCTTTGTTCGACTTATGGTTTTGGATTTTATTTTCCCTAGTTGAGGTTAGGGTTTGACTTATTTCTCCTCAGATAGTACCTATTTGGCTACATAAAGAGCTCTCATAGGCTGGCAGGAAACCAGCTTTGATACCACTGTAATAACCCTAACTTAGCAAACTAGGGTTTAAACAAATAAAAATCATATTTTTGCAAAATAGATCATATTTGCAATTACTACTCAGAAATTACTCTATAAATAATAAAAAATGGACATTCCAGCCATACAATTTTTTTATTAATTTTTTGAAAGTGCAAACAGGCCAACCAATTATCCAACAACACAAATCAACCCTCAATATTGGCTAGAAAAATCCCCAAAGTTTAGCAATCCTCCTATGAGGGCAAAACATGTCACAAAACATGAACAAATGGCCTCCAAAAGCTGGATGACTCACTCCCATACTCCAACACACAAAAATCTGCAACACAATTGTGAATCCTAAGATAGATCCATCCAATCTTCAATCAAGAACAAGGGCACATCACCTTGTCTACAAGATTGGCCATTTCTGAATACTTAGGGCACACCACCTAAGCAAAAAAAGGTGAGGAAGGGTTCAACCCTCTATCTTACAATTCACAAGATCAACATGACATAATGAAACCCTAAAAGTGACTTTCCAAACCTATATACCTAGTCATCCCACTAGAGGCTTCTAATTATTCATTGAGGGTTACATCAAAATTAATCCCCAACACTTAATTTTTATTACATAAAATACCTATTAACCTAGCAAAAAGGAGACGTCCCACTTCCTTGTCCACAAATGACAAAAATAAAACATTACAATGCATGGGGTCCACATAGTCTTCAAAATGGGATATTACAAACTCTCGTAGGATGTTACTAATATTATTTAAAATCTCTATGTTAATAAGCTCTTATAGAAGTCCAAAAAGCTTTATTAGTAGTAGACCTTTTTTCAATTTTCTTGTGTTTACAAAGAAAATCAATTGATGGTCCTAAATACAAAGTAATCCTCCTCATAAATAATGGGCCACCACCCATTACTTTATCGCTCACATTTGAATTGAAGATCATGAGAAAAATTAAAAAAAACTTGTATATAATATAATGATTTCAATCTCCAATCAAATGGTAGTAGTTCAACTAGTTATATTCCTCAACATTTAAGGAGAGGACCCATGTTTGAATCTTGTCAAGCGATACATGTATAATATCCAAGAACATTGTAATACCACTACTTGGTGATGATGTAATATGAGTGGGACTTGTTTCAATCCCATATAACCAATCAAAAAAATAAAATGATTTCAATCTCCATATCCTTTCAATTCATTTTTAGATCCTTGAAAAACTTGACCAATAATTTTTAAATTTATAGATTAGGCTTCTATTTTTAAAATCCCTTATAACATGTTTGACTATCTCATCATTGATAGCCACTTATGATGAATCACCTATCACCTTGGAGTTTATCAAGGATTTTTTCTTTCCTTTATTCATGACAAGAATTGATTTATTTTCCCAACTAGGGTATCTGTATTTTCCAACTAGGGCTTTGTTAATTTTTTTTCTTATATTGATGCCCAACATGACATCATAAGAGTTATTTTTTCTCCAAATTTATTCAAATATCTAAAGCAAAACTCCAAAGGTTGAAGGTCAAATGTGAGGTTTACTTGTTGCTTGCACTCACTCTCTACTTCTTGCTTGTACTTACTCTTCACTTAATATAAATGTTAATAATTAGATAAAGTTTGTAGAGAACATTAGGCTATAATATAGGTACATAAACTTAGGTGCATGCATTACCATAAGTTCAACTTGTACTTCCAGTTGTTCTTGCATTACAACATTTGTATGAGGAATTGGAACTTCTTTATTTTTATTTTTTTAGATATTACACACAACAATGAGACCTAAGACAATGAGGGACATTGTTAATTGTTAAGGGAACTCGAATCCTTGGCCTCTTCACAACAAGTGCCCCCCAGTCACCACTTCATCAAAACCTCATGGTCTAGAATTGGGAACTTTGGTGTATGGTGGGAATAAACATTGTTAGCGTTTTAAATTATTATTGTTAAATGAAAATAAAACACAATGCCACAATAAATTGTAAAGGCCATGTCAAGATTAGAATTTGTAATTTTAAAAAGATTTGATTTGGTTTCAGTGGTATTTAAAATTTCATGGAACTATGCACTATAATATGATAAGAAGTATGTAATTTAAAAAATGAAATATTTATACTTATGAGAAAAGGTCAACCTCATTTATGAAATTTACATTATTTTCTTATTGGTCATAAAAAAATTAGAATAAACAAATTGAGTTTTATCATTGATTATGTTATTAATGATAACTATAAAATAAAACACAATAGTACAATAGAATGAAAAGAATATGTCATGGGAAAAAATTCTAGTTGTTATAGAAATTGATTTGGATTGAACAATGTTAAAATTCTTTTTTGATTTGTCCAAAATTGATGATAATTTACTTGTATTATATATTGCAATTTCCATGGCATTATGCATTTTAATATGATTTGAGATTATGCAATGAAAATATGGAAATATTAATAGTCATGAGGAGAAGCCAATCTTAATTAGGGTTTTTATAGGTTTCTGATGATTTTTTATTCATACGTTTTTTAGTTTTGGATGTGAGGCCAAATGTATAAGGATGTTTGGATATTCCCCATGGAGATTGGGAAAGAGAATGTAATGGGGATGTCACGTAAGCATACACTTGCAAAGAGAACATCTAGATAATGCCTTCATTATGTCCCCTCATCCTTATCTCCATGAAGATTCATCTCTAAGGGTATCAAAGGGTGGGGATGCATCTCATGAAACACATCCAATAATGAAGTTCGTCAATAAATATTATGAAATATATTGGGATGATTTAAAAACTTAAAGTGCACACTAACGACAAAGAGATTGTTTTATATAACTTAGTATACTAGCAATGCATTAGGTTTTTCCTTCTCGAGTGAAAGAGTAAATATCCTAGCTAAGTATATTTCACAAGATCACTAGGAAACATCAAAATGTACATCCTCTTGTACCATGTGTTAGTTTTATATATTATTGCAAACACTTAATTTTCTAAATGGTTATCTTCCCAAGTTTTTGATCTTATTATGTTTAGTCTTTTAACATTATTTTAGAGATTAATTTTGGATGCATATAATTATGATGTATTAAATTAAAACACTCAAAAAGACAAATTGGGCAATAGGAGGATTGTTACAATAAATATTCAATTAAACCACATAATAATATTTGGATATTATTATATTGGCTTTGAGAAAATTTATCTAATCTATAAGGATCATGGAGTCAATGTGAATGTTGCTAATGTTTTTAACATATTTTTACTTTCTACATTGTTGAGAGAGAGGAAGATGACAAGTAAACAAAATTGAATATTATAATAAATTTTGTAGCTTTGATGTCTCTTAGAGTACTAATACGTATACTATATGTCCATTTCAAATTATTTTATATGTGTTATAATGTCAATTACACTTCCAAAAATATGGTGTAAATAAATCAAAATAGAAATTGAGAAATGATTATTGGTTATTATGTACTCAATGATTCATTATAGTATATATTGTAAGGACTACTTTAGGATATTGGTACCATGAAAGGTATACTCAATAGGCCATAACTATGTCAAGCATAGTTAGCATAGTTTTAAATAGGGAATACTTGTATGGGTTTTATAATATATAAGAATCATCCCATCTATAAGGACTACGTATTGGTAAATCTAGTTAACACACTTTAGGTTGTGCATTTTTGCAAAAAATTAAAGAGTGAATACCATAAGAACAATGACATTTCTAAAGATATGGTGTACTATAGATTATTACAAGGTTGTAAGTCATGTTATATTGTGAATGTAATTACTTTAAAAAGTAATTATTTAAGAGCAACAAATGTAAACAAATAATGTAGGGAATGTTGAATCCTGTCAACCCACACTCCTTGGAGGATCTCTACCACACTCACTACTTGATTTGAAGAGGACTAATAACTCAATGGTGTAGCTTAAATGTTTCATTTTGCCTCTAGTCTTAGCTCATCCATGTTTTTTAATAAGGAAATATTGATACATTTTTTAAGCTCAAATAAACAATGAAAATAAAATAATTTATGTGGAATTTTTTGGATAAAGAAGTATTGCATGAAATTATCTATTATTTAATAAAAGTAAAGAAGTAGTGAAAACATCATGGACTAGGTGGAATTTATGCACTTGGAGCATACAAATTATATTGATGGAACTTATGCACTTGAATTATGTGGAATGACTAAACTTGGAATATATGCTTCCATTTATGCATGTAAAGTAAACATGCATATTTGAGCATTAATTGTGCACTTCAAACATGAAGAATGTGCACTATATATGGAATTGAACATGGATCTATGGATTGTTGATGTAGAGATGTATGAAAATTGGACAAATGCATTATTATATGTCTATTCACTACTAAAGTTCACAATGATAGCATTATTATGGTGACTCCTTGATATCAAAATTTATATTTTGTATTTGCATTTTCTCTTTACTATGCATTTTTTGCATTGATGTAACACCTAATTATGGCATTGATACAACACACACACATAACGCCTAACTAGTTCTAAGTGGGTCATATTACAACACCAACATGGTACCCCTAAAAAAAAATACTTCATGGCACTACAATGATGCTATATGACAATATATTCCAAACAAATTAATTTTTGAAATAATATTTATTAAATGTTATTAGAAAATAATAATTAGTAGCTATATAAATAATTAGCGCATTATTATAAGTTATTTTTAATTCATTATACATTATACATACATAATATCACTAGATTAATTTTATAATATACATCTTACATTAATACATGTAATGCAATTTTAATGTTTGTATGAGAACAATAATAAATCTAAACTAAAATACTAAACATTAATTTAATTAGTCATAATGCTAATACAATTGCTATACATAACAATACAAACATAAATATCTATCTAATATGGTGGTGAAGACCATCCTAATTGGTACTATAGATAGTATTGGTATGGATCAATAGTTTTTTCAATATCGCTTGCATATATGGAGGCATCCCAACTACCATTAATAGTACCATAATCTTGATTGTCTTCACACTCCCTACAATCTCTATTCCCATCATTTTCATCCTTCTAGACATATGTAGCAAATATATTAATGTGATTAGTCTTCTCATCTCCTCTTCCTTTTTTTTTGATATCAGGGAAATCAATAACATCCTTTCATCTTTAACAAATGGGCACAGGGTCAGATATTCTCCTCAAGGTTTCTACATTCGAACACATGTCAAATCATTAAAGCTGCCTCTATAACCCCTACCTCTCCTTGATAAACATGGTCTGGGGTGAGGGAGAACCCCAGTGTCTCCTCTCCCTCTTCTTTGTCTAACTTCTTAATGTAGTCATCATTCTCATTGTCATCAAATAGAATAACCTCTCCATGCACTACTTTTTGTCCAACACCTCTCTGAAAGCATAATAAGAAATCACATATTTATATAAAAATAAGAAACACAAAAGTCTAATTATCTACCATTTGTAAATTCAAATATTTCAATATTGAAATGTATATTTGGGGTAGATGACTTGTTTTTTTAATAAAATATGTGTGGCTTCTATTGGGGGCTACTTCCATTACAAAAATAAAACTTTACAATGCTTTCATTATATTTCTAACAAGTTAATTAAAGCATATCCAACTTTGTCTTTCTATGAAAGATATTCTTCATTTGCCTTTCTATCAAAGATGTTCTCCATGTTCCTCAAATTTCTAAGTTTCCACAATCAACTACTTTTATATCAGATGCCTTTCAAAATTTAAATACTGTCAAGGTGAAATTCAACATTGTGATTGACTAAAATATTTGTTGCCCAACTTCTATATATAAAAATATCTTGTCTATAACAACCTCATAATTTTTTAATACTTTTTTTTAGGGTTCTTATTCATTCCCTTAATATTCCAAGATATTATTTTCATTGTTATTTTTTGTTTTTATTTGTGGGTTTAGCCCCACTTATTGTTAGTGCTTGTGATATTTACTTTTGTTTTCCCATATCAATATCCCTTTGGGTTTTTTTTTCTCTTTGTTTTTGCTTCTTGGATCTTCCTCTCTTTTTTCATTCCCAACAATACTTTCATCTTCATCAATCTCTTCAATATTCTCACACTACTCATAGTAAGACTTATCATCTTTAAGTTTTCCTTATTTTGAAGGATTTTTGAAGGAATAACCTCAAAAATACAATCTTCTTTATGTTGCCCTAGAAACCTAAAGTGTAAGGATGATCTTCTATAGCAATTATTTTATTTTTTGCCCTAAAAAATCTAAATTGTTATGGCTTTCCTCCATCCTTGTTTCTTTATTATGCTACTACTGAAACCTTGAAGTGCAAGGGATAACATCTTCACCCTTTTCATTATTATCATCTAGATAGGATTCTGTACTACTCGAGGAAAAAGAAGATGATTTACCTAGAATAATTTTTTTTTGGACTGATTAATTGAAATAAGGGGTTTTGAAAGGGTCCCCAAATATTTTACAATTGAAATAGAGTCTTAGAAAGAGGATTTTAGGAGAACCTTAGAGAAACTACAAAGAAAGGAACAATCAAGATCCAACTACAAGAGGAGGATCCTAAAAGTAGAAAAATAAGGAATACATCATAAGAGAGAAAGAGATATCCTCCAAGGATCATTACTGGTTGACATCAGTTGTATGGGCATCCATCAAGCCTCTTTTTCTCAAACTACCAACCCTGAGTAGAGAGATAAAGTCTCCCATATTTTTTTTAAATATTTGCTCAAAGAGTTAACTGACTCAAAATAGCTTGGCCATCGAGGCCCCTTACAATCCAGGAATGAAACTTCATTTTTTCTTATCCTGATGTTTCTTCCCTCCATCCAAGGCTAGGAAAAAATGAGATATGAGGGCATATGCATAAGCAAAATTAGACAAAGTTTTATTCCCCTAAGAAAAGGATAAACTACAAACCATTGGCTATTTCCACTTTAGTTTCTCTTTTCTTGATATCCTGGTTCGAGGGTTTACCCACCTTACTATCCTTTCCAACGTTTGCACCTCCTCTCTTTTGGTTCTGGCAATAGGGCCCTAGGTAACAATAATTTTTATTATTTTGCGACCTTGGGAAATGGAATTAAAACATTTTTTCCTTCTGAGGGGTGAGTCTCTTTTATTTCTTTGAAATAAGAATCTAGAAGGGTTTCCAAAGTAGAGACCACAATAGGAGAAGACTTATTTTATTTTATAGTATGAGAAGAGTCTTCTCCTAAATATTTAAAAGAGTTTTTCCTTGGAGAGATAAGAAAGAAATAATCTGAATTGGGAATAAGAGGGCTTACCTGAGTTGAGGGCTCTAGAATCTCCCCCTCTTCTCTCTCTTGCTAGACTTTTGGAATAGGTAAGGCTTCCTAAATAATGTAATCATTTAGAGAGCCTATTTTGTTCCTTTGACAGATAGAGGGTTTAGGTGTTTCCAACTAAGGTCCTACTTTATTAGGGCTAAGGGGATTTTTATTTAATGGGTTTTGGGTTGACGAGTGCTCTTGCCTTTTGTAGGAGGCACAAAAAAAAGTCCTAATTTCATATTCAATTTTATAGACCCAAGAACTATCTTCTAAAACTAGCTCTATGGATTTGGGAATATCCTCTTCTAGATTCACATTGATACACATTATAGTGAAAACCATTCTCAATTTAGCCTTAGTGGCAGGGTCAATCAAGACTAGGTCACCTATGGCTCTCGCTATTCTAAGAAGGATATCCTCATGCAAAAAATGGATAGAAAGGCTTGAGTGTATTACCCATAACAATGTTGAGTTGATACTTTAAGTGTTTGGGTTGAAGTATAGACCCCATGTCTATAGGAAGAGGTCACACCTGCCAAAGAACCAGGGGCCTCCTTCAAAGATTCAAATCAAGTCTTTAGCACAACTCAACTTGATGATAAAAAAGCTCTTGGGGAGCACAACAATATTCATATGGCCTTGTGGTCTCCATTTGGAGAAGGCCCATCTATGGATGGATTCAATGTTAGGGTGAGATCCTAGGAACTTCCCCACCAGATTTTTGTCTTCCTAGGATATTGTTATCTTCAAAAACTCAACCAAGACATAAAATTTCCCTTGAGTAGGATGCAATCCAAAGTAGTTGCTCCTCATGATCTGAAAGCTTGAATCATTTTGAATAACATCAGTAAACGACTTAATGCCTAAATCAAATGGCAAGAAAAGGTTATCTTGCAGGATATTCTCAGGTTCCTCGCTCCCAAGGGGTTGTAGACCCACCTAGAATTTGGATGTCACCTTCTCATTGGTCTGAACAATTCTAGGGATGATCTTGAAACCAAATATCTACTTGTATTCTTCATCTAGAATATTCTCAAGGTCCATGCTCCTAGAGGGGGGTTGTGGATCCACCTAGGATTTGGATGTCTCCTTCCCACCGAACTAGTCATTTCTAAGGATGATATTGGAACCAAATATCTACCCATATTCTATTAAAATATTGTAATATTTTGATTTCTTGCTCACTCTCATTTCAAAATTAAAGCCCCCTCACTCCTATTTACCTAGAATAAACTTGACCTCTTTTGTTGTCTTTGTTTTAGGATTTCTCTTGATATCTTCTTTTGCACCTATAATTCCTTCTAAACTTACCAAATGATATTGTATATAGGATTTTTTTACCTCTTCTTTTAGAGTGAAATATCATTGATCTGATCTAGCTTCTATTATTATATGATTTCCTTGATTTATCTTGAAGTTGATTTCATTGCTAGATATTTTTGTCTCTTTCTCCATAGTTTTCACTTTGCAAACTCTTGCCATGTGTCCAATATCATAACAATTGTGACAATAAAATATAATATTTTTATAATATACTTGTTGATCCCATTCTCTTGATTCAAATTTAATCTTAATGTATTGTGGCAAAGGTTTTGAAATATCCATAGCAACACATATTCAAGTATATATAGCATGCTTTTACTCCTTAGTAGTTAGTCATTCCTAGATGAATTTCCCTAGGGTATTTCCAATATTCTTCAAAACATCCTTATTTATAAGTTGATATGGAAGTCTACCTTATTTTTGAGGGTAGTTGACTTGATGTTTGAGCCAATTTATAATTTTTTTGTATCTTATATCTCTTAGAATTATTTTCAACTTTATATGTAAGTTGTTTTTTAGATTCTATTTTCTTATAGAAAATAATTGAAATTATATACACAAATATACGACTTCCAAAAATAAAAACACACAAAATACTAATTACCTTTGTAGAAACTAAAACCTAGCCACTTCGAAAATCCACATTCACCCCATAAATATGCATAATAAAATATGCCTAAGTCTAAAATTAGGTATAAAAATCCTATACATTACCCTATTTTCCATTTTTTTTAAATCTAGAAAACCCCCCTAGGATACCTTGTCTCCCTATGGGACATGTGTCCTAGCCACTACTACCCCTCCCCTTGCCACATATCACACCTCACTCCACGCATCATTTAACTCTCACCTACCCACATGCCATAACACCACTTAAGTGGGACACTCTAAATGGCTCACTACAACTGCCTAGGATAGGTGGCTGTCCAGTCCCTACCACTGGGTAACCCTAGCTTATGACCAATCCCTTCCCTCAAAAAACCACAAATACCTATAAAGGCAAGATCACTTCATCACCCAAAAGGAAACCTGGAAAATCATAACGTCACGCTATCAAAATCATTGTAGGAGGGCATCAAGGTTCCTAGAGATAAGCCCATCAAGATCCTGGATCAAACCTTAGCATTCCTATCACTCATTCTGTTACAGTCCTCCCTTAGCAGGTTCTATTGATGATGTATATTATCATATTTTGTAGATATAAATATGATAAGTAGTTAATTATCATTGATTTTGAATATGGTATTACTGATGATTTGATAATTTTAGGTATTTCCAAAGGTGGCAAGGAAAACAATCACCATCATCAAATTACTTGAAAGGGATAAATATTGCAAAAATATCCATAAAGAAGAAGGATGTCAATAATTGATATTGATTTTAAATTAACCTAAATGCTTTAATACCTAGATAGTATTTATTTTATCATTTTGTTGCTACAAAATGATAACAATTGATATAATAAGAAATTTAGAAAAGGGACTTCTAGAAGTAATAGAAAAGTAAAATAATTATCCATGGCCTAAAAATTTAGCATGTAGAAAGTGGAAAATGGGGCCCAAATTCTAGAAGGGAAGACATTTTGGACCAAAAAGGTACTAAAATGAATTTAAAAATGAAGCTCTAGTCATTTTAGTCCTAGCATGGAGAAAAGTTGGCCAAGTGGGGTACTTGAGGGAGGAAATATGTAGCCATGATCATTATTGAATAGTCTTGCCTAGTTGACTATTGAATAAAGAAGCTTGTTTGATAAGCCTTCCCAAAAATATATATAGAAGATAATCTCAAGAAGGAAGATAGGCTGGAGAGGAAAGGGAAATATTGGAGCTTAAAAAGTATGCTCTCTACTTTGGTAGATCATAAAATCAAAAATCTTTGAGAGAGTACTAAGATTTAATTAAAGGAATTTAGCCAAGATGAGTAATTTAAGGAAGAAATTTGGCCAAGATGAGTGATATAGGGTAGGCAGTCTTGGGGAGAGAAATGGAGGAGGAGGATGGCAAAGGCATGAAGGAAAGAGGTCAAAATTTTTTAATCATATTTTGGAGGTTCAATTATTTTTAATCTAATCACTGTGCTTCACTATACATTGAATTTTACAATGGATAGCTATGCTAGGTATTCTATGAATCAATTCTTATGAATATCTAAGGTTGGATCTTTTACCTTTATGAATGCTTATGTAATATTTCCATAGGGGGCACTTGTATTTTATCGCTATTGTATGCTTGTGACTTTATTAATTATTGTTTGGTGCTTATATTTTCATTAAGAACGATTAGGATGCCCCTAGGTAGAAAAGTTTGACTATCATTAATGACTAAAAATGGTATATGTTTATTATCATTAATAAACAAACTCTGTGGTCCTACGAAACCTTGATCTGGTATTTTAAAGAGGGGAAACTAAAGGACATGCTCCAAATTTTAAAATTTTTAGCTACCAATTAAAACATCACTAAGCTAACAATGGTTTGGTTAGACCACCACCACTAGCGGAGCCTGCGTGGTCATCACCTGGTGGTTATTTTCATAATGACGCATAGGCACTTTTATTTCATATTTTTCCTACAACACATTGAATGTGGGATCAATGTTTATATCCTTGATTTCAATGTTTAATGCACCGTTTTGTCTACATATATGTTGTATATCTGTATGATCTGTTACAACACCTACCCATGGATGTTTTGAAACAGGTGCAACTTGAGACGACCTGCACTATTAGAAAAATGAATAATTAGATCCATAACCCCTATATTTGTTAATGACCTAGTTTACGCACTGTATCAGTCAATTTTTTTTAGGCTTATTTCATTATTTATCTACCTACACCCTAAGTAAGGCAATCTAGTCATCATTGGGATACTATCATGACTGAATTTTGCCTATGATGCAAAACACCTATTACATAAATATGATTTTGTGCTGTAACCAGACAATGTATTGAATTCCTTAGAAGAAGTCTTTTGAATAATACCTAGATCATTTCTTAGGATATTAAGAGAAGGAAGGACGATAATTCATCCTTATAACTGCATTTTACCACTATGGACTATTGCAGTCATACTCTCTCTCAAGCACCCAAAGTGAAACTACCCTAGACTATCCCACGAACCTAGATTCAATGCGTTTGATTTAAACTATTGTGGTTGAATATTTGTACCAAGGTTAAGGTAAATTTTTGAGGGTTTAGGAAAGGTCTAGTGACCTTCTATGAGGCTATCTAAATCATCTGGTTGCTTGCGACACACCTAGTAAGGTTAGATTTTGCCTATTTATATCAACCTTATCCCACATGCTCGATACAATGGGACAAAGGTAAAATATAAGGTGAATAATGCATAGAGGATTATAGCCAAGCACCTAGGCACTTGGCTAAGCCTTGCCCAAGACTATTACCTTTTCTTGACCACATGTAATGTGACCTAACTATTTATATAATTGCTTCTCAAAGACTATGTTGTTTAAATTATGATGTCAATTTTGGGGGGGCTTAAAATGGTAAAATTATTTTGAGAAAAGAAGGAATTATTGTCCCACCTTACTCTTGTGGGAGTAATTCATGGAAATTAAATAAGGAAAACCTCCCCTACTAGAATGACCACATAATGGTGGTCAAACTAGCCGAGAAGGCTAGGGCATCGGGTTTCTAGGTGCGTTGATTGACTTAACTAGTTAATATTATGTGATTGATATAGGTTTGGTTTGATGACTGACAATATCAATTGGGTTGGGGAACCAATTGGACATTCAAAACCATTTTAGGTTAATTAAAATTCTTGAAAAATTTACTTCTCAATAAATAGTAATTATTATTCTAAATCAAAGTACCATGTTAAATAAACAATATTGATTTTGTAAATCTAGTATCATGCTAATAATAGAAGATGGATGAAACCAATTTGAAGTAGAACTTTGTGATACAAATCTATTGTTAAAATTTGTGATTGAGTAGTAATATTGTTTAACAGATTACAAGGTCAAGTTGTTGATTAACAATTGTGTAATCTTATTTGATAGATTACAAGACAAATTTGTAATTGAGGTGTAATATTGTTTGATAGATTATAAGACAAATTTAAAGGGTTACAGGATAAATTGATAGGGTAATCTTGTTTGATAGATTAAAAGAAAAATTTATAAGATGTAATATTGTTTAATAGATTACAAAGCAAATTTGTGACTAGTTAGATTATGAGATTCATAATACAATATTGTTGGTAGATCAAAAAATAATATGGTGGAAAAGTGTTTAATTTGGGATAAGAAACCCATTCTTGAGGAAAATATAGGGTTTCCTATTAGTGTGTACTTATGTAGATTACATAGTACTTTAGAGATGCATCCGATGATGAATGCATGTAAGGATTCATTTTGTAGAATGAACAAAATAATATTATATGTGGAATCTAATATTGGAGAGATTATGGGGTCTCTCCTTGTAGTATAAAACCTTAGATTAAATGGACTAATGATATCTAGGTTTGAAGAATGAATGCAAGGTTCATTCTTGAGGAAACCATGAGGTTTCCTTCTTTCTCAATTTATATGTATCCAATGAGCATTTCATTTATGTGTTTCAATTGTAATGATGACCTAAAAATAGGAATGTATGGAAATATCCCATAGCCATGTATTTAATGATGGTTCATAAGAATATTCATGATTCTTTATATCATTGTAAAATTGAGACAAAAAGATTAATGAAATATGAGGATGCATATTTTGAGGTTGGGTTTTTTCCCATTGGGGTTTTCCCAGGATATATGTGGTGTTATGTGTTCTTATCATGTATGTTTTTTTTTTAACATGGTGGAATCGATAACTGCCATGAATCCAGCAGGTTGTCCAACTTTTATGGCCGCCACAGTATTCTGTGTTGTTCGTCCCGAAAGCCACCACATAGATCTTCGCACAGTCCGCCCCTATAAATGCCATGTCACAATCATTTTAAACCTTTTACGCTGCTGAAAGCACCAAGAAAGGGACAAGCATTCAGTTCGACGAGGCCCAAGATTTTAACCTTGGACCTCCGCCCCCCTTATGGGGTTTGGTTCTTATCATGTGTTTTGCTATTGATTCTTGTTGGTTTTTAATAATGGATAATGCAGTTATAAGATGCTATATGATGCATACTTTTTTTACCAAGCAATGTTCAAATTGGTATAAACATTCTTTTTATAAATGCACTTGATGATTATTAAGCTAGTAATAAATGATACATTTACTCTTCCTTGATATGAAATGGTTTATTATTAATCTAAGTAATAGTCTAGAAAAGAATGAAGTATTATTTGTGTATTGGTTAATAATACGTGTATGGTATTCCGTTGCAAAAGAATTTGATTTCTTAATCAATTCGGGAAGTAAGACTATGTTTGAATTACATTCAATTAGTTAAGTGATTAAACTTCCTAATAAAAAGAGAGAAGGAATCATTTAAATAAAGGAATTAATAAACATCATAAAGGTATATAAGGCTAGATAGAATTTGGTCACTCCTATCACGATAGTTGACACTAACCATGTTGTAAATATATTAGCTACTTACTACGCTTGATTGATGATAGCTTAAATATATTTGATTGTGAACTTTACATTGATGATTGACAAGTTATAAAAAAAATTACCTCTCGAGTAGGTTGGAAACTAGATTGTTATAGTTGGTATCAGAGCCCAGGCTAGCTAAGTAGATTCTAATGTTAGGTCTAGGCTAGCAAAGATATGAGCTTTGTTAAAATTTAGGAATAAAATTCCATTATAAACCTATAACTTTTCTAGATAAACTCTCAACTAATACATGCTTGGTAAGGTAAGAGTAAGGGCTTGGAGGTCATTGATGTGCAAGTCTTTTTCTTCCATGTTTGATTGGAAGAATTAAGGAAACCCTCCACATATTGTGGATATTAAGAGTAGTACTTTAGGATTGCACTTGGCATCTACGACTCTAAGCTAGGCTCCTTCCTTACTTAAGCATAATATGATGAACAACAAGAGTTATTCGAATAATATATGAATAAACTATAGGAAAATGTCATAAGCATACCTAAAGATGAAAAATTTAAGAATGATACAAGTGGGAAAACTTAGATCCTATCTCTTATAGTGGAGGTTAAGTATGAATTGAGAAAGTAAGGTATATGATAGACACAGGGTATCTATGTGGATTTGTTTGATGATCGCCTTAACTATCCATTGTGCACATGGCTCTAGTTAAGCATTTTATTTTATTGGTACTTTATCCCCATAGAAGAATAATTAGTCTTCAAGGCATAGTAATTTAAGTGGTTTCATCTAATTTTGTAATCTAGATTTTGTGGGATTCACTTAGTGGCTCTAGAATTTGCATTTGTAGTATCGGTTGAGGGTTTATTTTTGCTAAATCTGGTCAGATGGGAGTGCTCTAATTCTATATTTTTGTTTTCATGCACCCACTTGCTAGTTCTAAAATTTGCTCTTCACCATTCACTTTGAAGCACTTAGTGAATGCATCATTGGTTGATCTATTAGGTGTTAGGTTTGTGTTTACACTTGCAGTGTAATACCTGAATGTGTCTTGATGCGATTATACCCATCCTTGTGAGTTTTGGCTATGGCCATCTTTCTTTCTCTTTCCCCCTTTCTCCCTTTTCCCTTTTGTGGTGTAGGTAGCTAGAACCACTGTAGAGGAATCAAACTTCTTTTGAAGATCAATTGTCCTGCCCTGGCACGGTGGTCGTTCGATGTTGACGTAGGTCCATCCCCACCCTTGGTACCAAATTTTTGACCAATATGTTTTGAAAAATCTACTGGGAAACTAATTGAGCTTTCATGTTTCAGGAAGTCAAAGCTTGGTGATACTCTGATTTACCCATATCATCTCAAAATCACCTGACAACTCTGACTATGCAATATTTTAGATCATGATATCAGTTTCCTTTCTATATTGAAGGAATCCTACATCTCGGAGGACTCAAGGTTTTATGAGCAACCTTGACCTCACTAGTAGTGAAAGTATATTCATTTGGTGACTCTAAATCTAACTTTGATGCATGAACTAGGATTCCTAAATACTACTGCCAAGATGGCTTAGCTGTGTTACCCTTAGTGGGATGACCACGATCCATTAAACCTCCAATGCTGGTATAAAATTTGCAAGGGTGCCCTAAAAACCTTGACTAAGTATAATGGCATTGTGGTAATATCTCGGGAGCACCTTGAAGATGTTGCCGCATTAGCACCCCTTCATGGTATTACCCATGAAGATGTCATGGTCAGGCTTATGATATTGTCTCTAGAAGGGAGGACACTTTTATGGTATCAATCCCTTGGGCAAAAGACCATCTACTAGCTAGAGCTCTTGTTGAAACATTTGACGGCTCCATGTATCCCTTCCAACTCTTAATGCACCTCTCATTCATCAAGAGGGGTTCTTTCAAATCTATAATATATTTCAACATTATATTTGAAAGAATTTGGAAGAGGATTCCTCCTGAATACAATCCATCCCTTGCCCAGACTCACCTGTACTATGTTTGAGCTCTTAGCTTGGATATTAACCTCCTCCCGTGTCAATATGGGGAAAGGAGATTTCCTCAAATATTTCAAGAGACCGTACGAATAGAGCGACTTCTACTTCAGGTAGGAAAGACATATTATGAGGACTCCGCCCTCCCATCCCCTTTCTCAATCGCTGCTACTCCCTTTACAAATGTATAATATCTACCATGGATGCTATCTCAAGCTATGCAAGAGTAGGAGCTATAGTTATACGAAACATAAGGGATAAATATATTTTTGATCTCATGTAGGAGAAATGCAAGCACAAGTTCTATAATAGAAAATCTTATTGCTTGCACCTTCTCCAAAAAATAGAGGATCCAAATCAAAGTAGGAATTCCACTCACAAGGAGGGAGCAACTTTGCATCCTTTTTGTATCTAGGAACACAACGACCAAGGGCCAAGTCATCTTTATAATGGCATAGCTAATCAAAATGCAGGTCCCGAGGAAGTCCATACACAATAGGCTCAATTAATACATCTTTCTGGAAGAAATGCACAAGGATGGCAGAGGTGTGTGAAGCCATGATTTCATAGTAGGTGGATCCTAAGAAGTGGCAATCTTGGATCCTATTGCCACATGAACTAGTACCAAAAAAGGGCTCCCACATGGAAAAATTCATTTCCACATTGATCATCGATTGCATAAGTATTGGTATGCATGATGATATTCCAAGTTGCGAGTATATTGCAGCTTGGAAGAATGACTGACAGTGTCAACCATACTACAAAAGGTACCTCAAGTTTAGTATAATATGGTTTGGTCATTGTAGATTCACTAGATAAGCTCTAGGGAAAATCAGTGGTTGTGGCATTCCACTTGTGTTATAATTTTGTGTACATAAGCTGGCAGTTAAATAAAGTGCATAAGGCATATGGCCAAATGACATCATCTGATACTATGGTGACTGACGATGGATTATTAGAGAGTGCTTTATTTTTGAAACACACCTGCATTTCCTATGTTTTCTCTTTGTTTGTTGTTGTGACCCCATATCCAATGGATCAGAGGCTTGTGATTTAAGTATCTCTTCATGCAATCCCAGAGTAGTATCCACTCCTCGAATACTGAGAAAGTTGACCTATAAATAGAAATCCAAAGGGTAGAAGCAACATGAAGCCAAGAATGGAGCTGCAACTAAGGATTCCCTGGAAGAATGGATATGAGCAAACAAGATTTTTATGTTATTGCATTAAAAAGAGGTGTTGCATAAAAACTATAAAATACCCTTGGCATTCTGTCTGTTATTGAATCCACCATGGTCCCTAATGGGGTATGTTGAAGGGAGTGTGGTCTATGGGGGTATCCCATGGACCGCCTTCCATTTTATTTATTTTATTTTTTTGCATTCTTTCCTTTCTTCTCTTTTCTCAATTCCTTGCTGTTGCTAACCAAAAAAGTTAGTAGTGGTTGTCCTATTACTTCTATTGTTTTCTATGTTTCCCTCCCTCCCCTCTTCACCTCTTGTTCTACTTTCCTGGTTTTTCTTGTTTTTACCACTTGTGGTCTCCCTTATTTTATTCCCTTCCACTTTACTCTACCTTATTTTCCATTCACCTTTGGCCTTCTTCCTCCTTCGTCTTGCAGTATTCCTCAAATGCTTTTGTTTATACCCTCATAGTCCCCTTTCTCTTTTTTACTTTATGTTTTTCAAGATGTAGCTTTCTGGGTTCTCCTTTACCGCAAGGAAAAGTCCCTATGAGTTACCAAGAGTGTGGGTACAATTTTGCATTGCTTCACCCACTTTCATTCTATAGGATGATGATATTCAAAAGTTTTAGAACACTAATGGACAGGCGAAAGATAAGAGATGATAGTAGTATTGATGGGTGGCTATAAGCAACAGGTAGGTGGAAGATTATTCAAGGAAGTAAGACGAATAACCAAGCGGGTGGATGATTAGGCCTTAGCTTCGGGAGGTACTATTTAAAAGACCCACCCATTTTTTGGGTGAACATTTCAACCAATCAACATGGGTGAGGATATTGAAAACCCCACCCACAAGAAGGATGGAGACTCTTGCCCATTGTTACGTGATACTTTCAAGTACAAATTGGGTGGAAATTTGAGCTGATTGCCCTACTCCATGATGTCTCAACAAGCAAAAAATAAGATAAATGAAGCAACTGCCTGACATGTAAACTCCCACCACCACCTAAAACTTTAAACAAAAGAGGTATTCATTGCTACAATTGCTTGGTACCAGTTTTTCGTATGTAGAAGTGATTGATTTGAAATGCATTATTTCCAAGGTGATTAATTCTGGTCATTCACCATCTAATCAGAGGATAGTCAATTGGATGAAGGGGTGAGGTAGATAAGAATTAATGATATGGGTAGAAATGTCAGTAGTTCCAAGGGCTCAAATCAACCTGGATGCATCTACCTCCTTCCAAAAGATCACCACCATCTCGAGGAGCAGTGTATTAGCTGATCGCTTGTCTTCTCCAAGTGTTGTCCTACCACTTAACACCCTTAATTTTTGAATTTTGAATTTATTGTATATTGCCTATAAATAGTGGAATTCTAGTCATTCCCAAGGGTGGTTCTTTAGCTATTATAATTTATATGTAAGGTTTTCATCGCTATGTAAATATAATCTTATCACTGTTTGGTCTTTGATTTTACCTTTATATCCTTGCATTGAATGTATGAATGTTTATTTTTTCTTTGGTCATTTAAGTGGTTTCATCTAATTATGTAATCTAGATTTCATGGGATTCACTTAGTGGCTCTAGAATTTGTATTTGTAGTATGGGTTGAGGGTTTATTTTTGCTAAAGCTGGTTGGATGGGAGTGCTCTAATTTTACATTCTAGATTTCATGCACCCACTCACTAATTCTAGAATTCACTCTCCACCCTCCACTCTGAAGCATTTAGTGAAGGCATCATTGAATAATCTATTAGGTGTTAGGTTTGTGTTTATGCCTATGGTATAATGCCTACATGTATCTTGATGCAGTTATACCTGTCCTTATGAGTTATGGCTATGGCCATATTTATTTATCTTTTCCACATTTCCCCATTTTCTCTTTCATTATGTATGCATCTAGAACCATTGTAGAAGAATTGACCTTCTTCGAAGATCGATCACCCTGCACTGGCTCGAAGGCTATTTGATGTTGGTGAAGGTCCGTCCCCACCCTTGGTGTCAGATTTTTGACCAATAATTTTTAATGTTGGTAAAAAATATGGCACCGAGGGTGGGGATGGACCTGCATCAACATCATATGACCACTACACTAGGGTAGGGCAATTTATCTATGAAGAAGGACGGTTCCTCTACGGTGGTTCCAACTACCTACATAACGAAATAGAAAAGGGAAAAATGAGGAAAGAGGAAGAAATATGGCCATAGCTAGAACTCACAAGGATGGGTATAACCACATCAAGATACATGTAGACATTACATAAAGAGCATAAACACAAACCTAACACCTAACAAATCAACTAATGATACCTTCAGTAAATGCTTCAAATTAGAGGATGAAGAGTGAATTCCAGATTCGGTGAGTGGGTGCATGAAATTTAGAATGTAGAATTAGAGCACTCCCATCCGACCAACTTTAGTAGAAATAAACCCTCAACCCATAATATGAATGCAAATTCCAGAGCCACTGAATGAATCCCATGAAATCCAGATTGTTGAATTAGATGAAACCACTTAAATGATGAAAGTAGAAATAAACATTCATACATTTAATGTAAATATATGAATTTAAAATCAAATACCAAAAAATGATAAGCTTATATTTACATAGCGATGAAAACCCTACATATGAATTGTAATGGCTAAAAATCTACCATTGGGAATGACCAACATTCCACTATTTATAGGTATTATACAACAAACTCAAAATTCAAATATTAATAGCTCTAGGTGGGAGGACAATACTTGGATAAGACAAGTGATCAGCTAGTACATTACTCCTTTGGATGGTGGTGATCTTCTAGAAGGAACCAGATGCATCTAGATTGATCTGAGCCCTTAGAACTACTAAAATTTTTGCCTAGATAATTAATTCTTATCTACCTCACCCATTCATCCAATTGATTATCCTATGATTATATGGTGAATAACCAAAATTAATCACCTTGGGAGAAGTGCATTTCAAATTAATCACTTTTACATACAAACGCCTGGTATCGAGCAACTGCAATAATGAATACCTCTTTTGTTTGAATTTTTAGGTAATAGTAGGAGTTTGCATGCAGAGTGATTGCTTCATTTGTCTTGTTTTTCACCCGTGGAGACATCATGAAGGAGGGTGGTCATTTGCTCAAAGTTCCACCCAATTTGCACTCGAAAGTGCCACCCGAAAATGGGCAGGAGTCTCCATCCTTCTTGTGGGTGGGTTTATCAATATCCCTGTCCATGCTAGCCAATTGAAATATCCACCCAACAAATGGGTAGGTATTTTGAATAGTACCACCCAAAGCTAAGGGTTAACCATCTGCCCGCTCTGTTATCTGCTCTACTGCCTCCTTGTGTTGTTTTCACATGTGCATCTTCCTTTCCTCTTCGTTGTTCCCTCATTTTGTTCATCTCTCTATTTCAACTGTTATATTTCCTATTCTCCTGGGTTTCTTTTTCTAGACAATATGGAAAAACCCTATGATTAACCAAAAGTGTGGGTGAAATTTTACACTTCTCACCCACTCTTTATTCAAAAAATGATATATTTTTTAGATTTACCAAGTTTTAGAACATTAATGATTGGGTGGAGGATAGAGATGCAGACAATAGTTATGGGCGACTACAAGTAGCAAGTAGATGGAAGATTTTTGTTGGTCATAAATATAACACCGAGGGTAGGGATGAACCTACACCAATATCAAATGGCCATCGCACCAGGGTAGGTCCGTCAATCTCCAAAGGTCGGTTCCTCTACGGTGGTTGCAATTAACTACACCACGAAAGAGAAAACGGGGAAAATGAGGAAAGAGAAAGAAATATGGTCATAGCTAGAAATCACAAGGATGGGTACAACTGCATCAATACACATGCATGTGTTAAATTATGAACGTAAACATTACCCAATGGATTAGAGGCTTGTGATTAAGGCATTTCTTTGCGTAATCCTAGAAAATATATCCACTGCATTTTTAAAAGCAATGCCCACTCCTCAAATACTAGAAAATTTGGCCTATAAATAGCACCACAAAGGGTAGAAGCAACATGAGTTAAGGAACATGAAGCCAAGAATGGAGCTGCAACTAAGGATTCCCTGGAAGAGTGAGGATGAGCAAACAATATTTTATGTGATTTTTTTAAAAAGAGGTGTTGTATCAAAACTAGAAAATACCCTTGGCTTTCTGTCTATTCTTGAATCTACCATGGTATCTGATGGGGGTATGTTGAAGGGAGTGTGGTCTATGGGGGTATCCCATGGACCACCTTATCTTTTGTTTCTTTCATTTTTTGATATTATTCCCTTCCTTCTCTTTTCTCTGTTCCTTGTTGCTACTAACCGATAAAGTTACTAGTGGTCATACTCTTATTTCTATTATTTACTGTGTTCCCTCCCTTCCCTCTTCTCCTCTTGTTCTCCTTTCCTAGTTTTTCTTATTTATTCCACTTGCGGTATCCCTTCTTTTCTTTCCTTCTGCTTTCTTCCGCACCATTTTCCATTCACCTTTGGCCTTATTCCTCCTTTTTCTTGCAGTATTCCTCAAATTATTTTTTTTGTGTCCTCATTGTCCCATATATTTTTTCTACTTTGTGTGTTTTAATATGTAGCTTTCTAGATTCTCCTTCCTGCAAGGGAGAAGTCCCTGTGAGTCACCAGGCTTGTCCAAGTAGCGTGCGGCGGTGGCCCTCGGCTTCGGTAGCGAACAGCGATGCGGTAGAGGGTTGGTCACGGCCGATGCCTTGGGCTTCGGTTGCCTTGCGGAAGCTTGCCAGCACAGCGATGTCCGGTCTCGACCTTCGGTCGGTTCCAATGGTATTCGGTTGTGCGCCTGCTTCCGTTTGGCAACGGCTTGTCCAAGTAGCGTGCGGCGGTGGCCCTCGTCTTCGGTAGCGAACAGCGATGCGGTAGAGGGTTGGTCACGGCCGATGCCTTGGGCTTCGGTTGCCTTGCGGAAGCTTGCCACAGCGATGTCCGGTCTCGACCTTCTGTCGGTTCCAAAGGTATTCGTTTGTGCGCCTGCTTCCGTTTGGCAACGGCTTGTCCAAGTAGCGTGCGGCGGTGGCCCTCGGCTTCGGTAGCGAACAGCGATGCGGTAGAGGGTTGGTCACGGTCGATGCCTTGGGCTTCGGTTGCCTTGCAGAAGCTTGCCACAGCGATGTTCGGTCTCGACCTTCTGTCGGTTCCAATGGTATTCGGTTGTGCGCCTGCTTCCGTTTGGCATGTGGGTGCAATTTTTTATTGCTTCACCCATTTCCATTTTGTAGGATGATGCTCTTCAAATATTTCATCAAGTTTTGGAATATTAATGGGTGTGTAGAAGATAAGATATGGTGGTAGCAGTGATGGGTAACTACAAGCAGTAGGCAAGTGGAATATTTTTCAAGGAAGCGAGGTGAATAACAGAGCGGGTGGATGATTAGCCCTTAAATTTGAGTGATAATATTCAAAAGATCCATCCATTTGTTGGACAAACATTTCAACTGGCCTACATGGATGGGGATATTTAAAACCATACCCACAAGAAGGATGGAGACTCCCACTCATTTTTGGGTGGGACTTTCGAGCGCAAATTGGGTGAAAATTTGAGCAAATGACCTCCCTCCTTCATGAAGTCTCCACGTGTAGAAAATAAGACAAATGAAGCAACCACTCAACATGCAAACTCCTGCCACCACCTAAAAATTCAAATAAAAGAGGTATTCATTGTTGCAACTGCTTAGTACTAGGCATTCGTATGCAGAAGTGACTAATTTAAAATGCACTACTCCCAAGGTGATTAATTCAAGTCATTCACCACCTAATCAAAGGATAGTCAACTGGATGAAGGGGTGAGGTAGATAAGAATTAATGATCTAGACAAAAATATTAGTAGTTCCAAAGGCTCAAATAAACTCAGATGCTTCTGCCTCCTTTCAAAAGATCACCATCCCGAGGAGCAGTGTACTAGCTGATCGCTTGTCTTCTCCAAGTGATGTCCTCCTGCCTAGCACTATTAAGGTTTGAATTTTGAATTTTTTGTATAATGCTGATAAATAGTGGAATGCTAGTCATTCCCGAGGATGACTCTTTAGCCATTACAATTCATATGTAAGGTAGTCATCTCTATAAAAATATAAGCTTATCACTATTTTATCTTTAATTTTACCTTCATATCTTTGCATTGAATGTATGAATGTTTATTTCTACTTTTTTATTTAAGTGGTTTCATCTAATTCTGCAATCTAGATTTCATGGGATTCACTTAGTGGTTCTAGAATTTGCATTCATAGTATGGATTGAGGGTTTATTTCTACTAAATCTAGTTGGATGAGAGTGCTCTAATTTTGCATTATAGATTTCATGCACCCACTCACCGATTCTAGAATTTTCTCTCTGCCCTTCACTCTGAAGCGTTTAGTGAAGGTATCTTCAGTTGATCTGTTAGGTGTTAGGTTTGTGTTTATACCCACGATGTAATGCCTCCATGTGTCTTGATGCAGTTATATCCATCCTTGTGAGTTCTGGATACGACCATATTTCTTTCTCTTTTCTCCCTTTTTCTCTTTTTTTTTTCTTTCACAACATACGTAGCTAGAACCACCGTAGAGTAACCGATCTTCTTTGAAGATTGACCACCCTACTCTGGTGGAACAGTCATTTGATGTTGGTGTAGGTCCATCCCCGCTCTCGATGCTAGATTTTTGACCAACACAAGGCTTATTCAAATCCCTGGTCTTAGTGCAAGATGTTTTGAAATATATAAAAAATGGCCCCACAAAGTATATCAAAGATCTAAGAAAATATTTGTTAGCAACTAAAGGAGTGAATTTAATTTAGATGTCTCTTTAAGAGTCAAAGGAAAATGGCTGTCCATGGAGCTAAGTGATAAAGAAATCATCTTGAGGCATAGGAAATTGTAAGCCTATTCCTTTTTATTTATCTCTTTCCTTGGAGGTATACATACTACATAATTGTGTGGTAGATCCAAAAGCTGAAATTACAATTATGCCTCAAGAAGTTTGCAAGTACATGGGATTAACCTCTAGTCGAATGGAACCCAAGGGGTTTTATTTTTAAGGGAAATTAATAAAAGTAGTTGGTCTTATAAAAATATTTTCAATAATGATATATGGACATCTAGTTCTTGTAGTGATACAATATATAATGATTATTGATGTACATCCTTTGTTTGCTGTGTGTTTATCCAAATATTTATTAGGATAAATTGGACACTCGAGCTAGGACTAAAGTCGCATGATGACCGAAGTCACATGATCATTTCTTGTGTTAGGAAATTGGTCTGAATATCTAATCAAGGTCTGCAAATATTTTATATTTAAGAATATGAATAACTAAGATTAGGTCTTGTAAGAAAATATATTGTAATACACATGGAAATAAATGATTGGCCAAAAGGATAACCAAACTTAGCATGAAAAAAGCTATGTTAGAATAGCCACAACCTTAGGAATTTTTTTTAGAGGAACAAGCACACTCAATAATCAGTTATGAGTGTTTCCAAATATTGAAAATATATAAGCTTCAACAATTATGGTAATTGAATCAAGAAGAGTCTATCAAAAGCCAACATGGATCAAAAGAGGTAAATCAAAATGGAAAATAGATTGATGATAAATATGCTTTTGGAAACTCTACAAGTGTTATTGGGAAGATCAGTTCTTAGGAAAATAAAGTCTAGCTATTGGATTTATTAAGAATCATCATCCATGGCTACAACAATTACCCAAATCCAAAAGGTTATTGGAAATAGAGAAAAAATAAATCAACATCCAAAAGCACCTAATAGTAACTGTGAGTTACAAAGAATCTATCATAAAAATAAACTCAAGTTTGGCATCATATGGTCAGGACATTACAAAATCCTAGGATAATCCAAGGGAAATCATCTCCGCCAAGCATAGGCGAACATGCCATATTTTTGTGTAAATAGCTTAAAAGAAAATACAATATTGAATACAACTTTGAAAAATAAGGTGATTAGTCAATAAGGTAGCAAAATGACACACACAATAGGGTGTTGAAAGGAAGAATTTATAGCTACAATACTGGACTAGGTAGAAAAAGTAGCAATGGTGTGCAAGATTCTTCTTCTAGGGAACAGATCCAGGGTAGACACAAAAAAATATGGATTGAATTGACTAATAAAGTAACACTTGTGATAGAATCATGGGTTTATATAAGAGGTCCTTAGATGGACATTCCCTTTGTAAGACTTCCCAAAATGGAGTGAAACAATAGAAGGTAATATGAGAAGATAGATGCTACAATTACATAGGGCCTCAAGCATCCCTACACCTAATAAGAGAACCTAAAATCCCTAGGAAAGAATGGCTAAGAATCTATATAACCATACCTTAGGGTTCTTAACAATTACGCATGCCAGATAAAATCTTAAAAAATATGTAATTATGAATAGTCTTCAAGTTTGACCATACTGGGAGCATATTAGTGCTTTGAGAAGGGCTCGCCATCTTCAGGTATTTTCTCTCTAACATTATCTTCCTGAAGTACACCCCCTTGAATACCATATCACCCCCTTTCCTACCATGATTAATTCTATTAATCAACTTTTATATTTTTTTAATCCATCATTTTACCTCCATTATCCCTCTCATGAATCCATAGCCCAATGGATAATACAAGAGGAACATACAAATGGTAGGAGAGCATCCAAACATCATTACATAGCACGAGATGAGCTAGCAAGTGACACATGAGATGCATCACCCAATATTCTACCTCATATATGATGAAAATACATAAGACAACTAAGCCAAGTAAGCTTAGCTGTCATGAAGACATTAAATTAAGCACGTGAACAAACCATCCACACAAGCTCTATATTTTTGGGAAAAAGAGCCAAGTTAGAAGAACACATTATGCAATCATTATGGAAAGTTTCATTGGCACAACCATCCTCCAAACTCTATATAATATTGCTACAGGTCGAATAACCCTAGAAACAATGATCTTTGATGCAATCATGAGTTTTGTAAAAATATTGAGGTATTACATTTTTGTAGATGATAAACATAAAGAGTTCTTGTGTAATGATGTGAAGCAAAATGAAAGGTGCAGCAGTGGCAGACTATAGCCTACAAGTGCCTAGAATATTTACCTATGGCATATTGCCTAGACCTAAAATAGCTCACAACTATGGCAAAATGTGCTCATGGAGGTACCACTTTTTTTTGGGTATCAAAAATTAGGTATCCCTGTTCACTATATCCTCTTATTTCCTTCCTATATTCCCCTTTGTGTCACTTTTTTATCTTTTGTTCATCTGTATATCTCTCCATCAAGTCCAAGTTCTTCCTTTTCCACTATCCTTACCTTTTTTAACTCTTGTAGTAAGTACCATATATAATATCGTCTTTCCCCTTCCAATTTTTGTTAGCTTATCTTCTAGCTCCTTTAATTTTTCATAATTCTATAACCTGAAGATAAGGCTATGTAGGTTCATTCTTTCTTTTTCAAGTAGAAAAATTTGAGGGGCATCAAGAATGTAGGTCAAATTCATAACCCCATTTGTAATTTAAAAGGCTGGTTTTTTTTTTTTAATTGGCTAAGTGTTGATTGCTTTAGAAGTGCACAAAACTGTAAATGCATGATGGGCTATTTTGGCCATTGATGTCAACAAAATTGCATCGGAGCCCAATACCATGCAAAGTCAATGCATGAAACCAAGACTTTCAAATTCAAAGCACACAAAGCCACAATTACACAAAGTCAGGTCTCCCTTGGCAATGACATCAAAATAAAGCCACATAGCCCCATAAATACTTAGATTTAAAGTGAATAAATCATGATGCATAAATATGGGACTAATTGAAGAGTGACGTCAACAAAATTCAAAGAAAAACTATACTAAGCAAAAGCTTTCAAGGGTAGTTGCACAAAATTATGATGTGCAAAACCATGATGCACAAGGTCAAGCTTTCCCTAGGTATGACATCAATGCCTCAACTTCCAAGTATGAATTTGTGCAAAATGCATAAACCTGAAGAGATCCTTGCACAAAATTAGAGTGTCTAAAGATGATGTGCATAAAGCTAGAATAATGACATTAAAAACCAAGGTGATTCTAAGAAGATATTGTAATCACCTCATTTATTTTAAGCTATCCAACCTAGTGTCATCTAAGCATGATAATGATAAATTTGATAGATTTGTTGCAATCGTTCAATCATTTATCGAAATCAATTATAGATCGATAAAGCAAACTTCACAAGAATTCAAATTCAAATGCAAAATGAGATCTAAGACAACCACCTTAGCTTCTAAAATATTTTTGCCAAGTTGATTTTGTAATGGTCTCACAACTAATTATAAAATATTACGCTGCAAGTTTCAAGATGTGGCCTATAAATAAGCCATCATACTCCTAATATAAGGATCAACTCTATAGTCCTTGCTAGGAATCACTATGTAATATTGCTACTAATTAATGAAGTGATAGTTGTTTGACCTCCATTAATATGTAATTTCAAATTTTTATGAATGTGCTCTTTGCTTTAATTCATTTATGTTACACTTAAATGCTTAGTCTATTTTGTTAACGAATTCTGATTTTTGGATCACTATTAGATTGTTATTTATTTAAGTCCTTGGAATTATTAAAGCAAGTTTTTTTAAGTTGAATAAATCTATGATTGCAATTGATAATGGATGGTCTATTAAGTATCATGTAAATTAGTTGTGTTAGCATATTACTTAGTGAAATCCAATGTTGTTACACTATATCCCATCCATTTTTATTAAATCTCTCTAACCCTTACTCTTTCTTAACCCTTTTCCTACTAAATATATAATCATCCCAAGGAGTCAACCTTCTCTAGAGGTTGAAATCAAGAGAAATCTCATTTCATCCAATCTAAACCATTGGTCAGAGTCTAGGGTGCATTGCCTATCTACAAACATGCTAGATTTTAGTCCAACACTACTGTAGTGACTTATCACTACACTAAGATTTTTAATATTGGGTAGGTGAAAGAAGGATGGTAAAAGATAAAATCCCTTACTAGAGGTGATCGCAATTTTGTAAAAATTTTGAGTGCAAGAGAAATGTAAAATTTCCAAGATTCTATTCATGGTTCCTATTATAGAGTGGAAAACAAAATAAAATACTAACCAACATAAGGAAAAGGTATCCTTCGATAATCAAATATTTTTATGATATACAAAGAAACAAAGGTAGAAAAGTTTTTAAGAGTTCAAGCATATGGAAAGGAAAAATACCTAATAAAAAATTAAAGGGGGATCTTCCACAAAATTATTCCCAACAAGAGATTTAGTTTGATCTCGAAAATATAAAGAATCCTAATGTAAGCTAGAAAATAAATTTCTAACAAGTGGCTAGTACCTTGCATAAAGAATTTGGAGTAAATGAAGATGTACCAAAATTTGAGGCCTGGTACAACAAGCTACTGAATCCCAAGGAAAATCATATTTGGCTACAAAAAAGAAGGGGTGTTGCACAAACCCTTAGAGAATGTAGGTGAATTGGATGGATATGTTATTATTAAAAAAGTCAGGCATCACCTACCAATATCATCTTAGATTAGCATTCTAGGACAAATATAAAAAATAGAAATGGTAGTTATAGTCTTGCATATAATAGCAATAATTACAAAGGGTACCCTCATTCATAATTATTGATGGAGCAACTAAGGTTTTCAAATCATCCTACAAAATTTAGAGGAAAACTCTCCCTAATTATAACCTATATATAGTAATAGTTTTAGCACAGTAAAGTATCAACAAGTTGTATATATTTCTCTTTATTATCCTTTGTATAACAATATGTGGACCTTTGGGTGGTCTTACAGGTAACCCAAACCCCTACTCCTAGCATAATATTTGTAATATTTTGCTTGCATATATATATATATATGCACACACACACACACACACACACACACACACACACACACACACACACATATATATACACACTAAAGGCCTATGCATCTATTTGGTTCCAAATTTGTTTGGTTCTCAATCCCTGATTTGTCTCCTTTGTGTGTGTGTGCTTGCATCTCAATTTGTGCTTATCTATGTTGAGGAGAAGTAGCATTTATGTTTATGAATTATATTTAGAGTTGTTATGCATGAGTATCTTAATTGATCTTTGGTGCATCATACTTTGTTAGCTTGGGTTTTTTTCTTTTCGCTATCTTTGTTTTTCTTTCTCTAACCTTTTTTCCTCCAAGTTGTTATATTAGAAACCGTGCATCTGATATCATATCCTATAAAGGATTCACCTTTATCAAAATATCATAAGACCCCAATTGATACAAACCCCATGCTCTTAGGACTAGCCCTATTATATTTCTCTATGAGAGGCATAATAGCCCCGACTACTTAGTCCATACCACATCCAATAATTGAGACAATCAAAGAGGATAATAGTTTAATGGTATACATAGTGGGACCCCATTGATTTATCTTTGGTCCCATAATCACAAGAAAAATTTAGGCTTAGAATTTGGTGAGGGTCTATACCTATTTCTACTTGTTGAAGCATCTTAACACTCACTTAGTGACTTCGCTCAGACAAATATCCAAAATAAGTTTCTTGAAGGATACTAGATTGAAGATTCATTGAAGGCCTTAGTCTACCTAATCTTAGAGCACAAGTTGCATTCACCTGGTGACTCCACTCCAACCAAAGGATCCATAGTTGTATGGACAAGAGATCTATCACTAGGTTCTTTGTTGCTAAAAGTCTACAAGAGTTGCTTCCCCATATTGAAACCATTCCATAAAGAAAAAGAGCTAGGGGCCAAAACATGTATAATCCTCAACCACCTAGAACATCCCTTTCCTCTAATGATAGAGGTTCTTTGAAACCTCTTGCTTCGCATGAAGCATGGGAGGAGATACCAACTTCTATTCTCAAATATCTCTCTTACTTCACTAGGGAAGACTTGACTACTCCTATAGAGCATCTAAACCATATAGTTAGTTTGTTCATGTTACATAATATATCACAAAAAAACATGGCTCTATGATTATTGATGAACATTTTTAGAGAAAGATCTCAAGAATAGTATATTGTACTTTGACCTGATTCAATAGCCAATAGGGACTATCTTGTTGCCCTAATCATTAAAATATTCAAAGAAAAAATGGGTGGGGTGTCTCTTCTAGAATAATTATCATCTGTAAAGAGGGATCCCATAAAGGCTATGGAGGACTTCAATGCTAGATTCCATAAGGTCCAGTATATGATCCCTTTGGAAATATAACCTCCCTCAAGTATGGTAATGATTTTCTATTTAGGAGATTTATATTTTAAGATATATATGATGATCAAGGTAAAAAGAGGATATTATTTACTAAAAATATATGAGATAGTTGCCACAACTAAAAATGACTTAATAAAAATTGGAAAATTACCTCCAAAGCCCCTAGTTTCTCTATTTCCCAATAATCAACCCCTACCACAACACTATCAGGAAAACCAAATAATATCCTTCAACTAGTAGCCCCTGCATTCATTATTCCCAATGTTTTTCCTAAGTCTACTCCCCAACATGATACAAATGAAGACCTACTAAAAATACTTTCAAGAGAATATCAAATGGAACCTAGCATTTTCACCCAACATCATAGCAAAAAATTAGAATAGTCATCAACCTTGTATGAGTGGAATACCCCTGAACAAATCTTAATATCTTGGAATGAAGCAAATATATCTAGGATATATTATGCAAAGGAAATGATGAGGACCCAGGCACATGGGTGTTACATAGCTAATGATAAAGAAAAAATGGTCAAAGAATTAAGGTATAGTGTTTAGAAGGATAATACGGTCTCTAGAAGTACCTCTTGTAAAGAAATAACACATATTTTGAAAGTTCCAAATGAACCTACACTAATACAAAAAAAATCACATCGGTTGTTAGCAATAGTAAATGCCTAGAACCAATGGAATCAACATCCTACTCATAAAATGTAGTTACTAAAATCATTAAACATAGTAGAATAGCTTAAGAAATCCACCATGGCCATACTGCTTTAGGAAATAATAGCAAATGCAATACTTGAAAAGGGCACTAATGGAGGATCAAAAATCGGATGATAATGAAGCATCAATGGTCATGAAAATATAGCCTAAAAAATTAATCAAAATAAATCCAACGTCATTTTATTTAAATCTTATCCATGGTAACAAAATGATTCACAATTGTATGAATGATTCTAGAGTAGGTATCTTAGTCATTCCAAGAGAAGTGGTTGATGCATTAGCTCTAAGATATGAGCTAGGTAATAAAAACTTGGCTATTGGAGGCTATTGGAATGATATTAAGCCTCCCATTAACACTACGAGCATTCCAAAATGTATCTATCCATAAAAACTTGGTAGCAGTAGAGCTCCTCGATATTTTTAGCATATTTTTATCGAGAGAATTTGTAGCCAAGATAGGAGGATAACTATATTTAGATTGGATGCATATGATATTAAAAAATTAGGATGGTATCAAAATTAAAATACCATTAGAGCCGCAATATCCATACCATATAGAGCAAGTTCCTATGATGAGTGGGAAAGAAGAGCAATCTAAATTCTTAATAGAAGTCCAACTAGAAGAAAGAGAAATTAATGAAAAGGTGCACTTGGATGCTACAAAAAGATAGAAATATCAGTGGGCCACTAATATATATGATCCTAAACCTCATAGAGTTTACAAATAAACAAGCAAAACAACATAAATGATTCAATAATAATGCATGACTATACTAGAAATATCAAAAAGGGAAGAGAAATCAACTGGACCATGGAAGATATACTTCAATGACACTAGGAGCAAAAAGTGGGTTGATGCTAGTGTATGCCTGATATCACCTGAGGGATCTAAAGTTTTACAAGCATATAGACTACAATTTACTTTAAGAATATATTTGAATATGAGGCTCTAGCTTTTGGAGTCCAGATGGTTAAAAAAGAAGGTATCAAGGTGCTTCAGATTTTTGGTGATACTAAGCTAATTATAGGGAAAGTTAGAGTATAATGCCAAGAAAAGAATAAATTAATGAAGTCTTATTGACATAGAGTTTGGTATTTAATAAAGTATTTTGATACCATTAATATAAAGGTTATCCCAAGGGATCAAAACATATATGTAGATAAAATAGTAGCGACTTGTTCACAGTTTTACCCAATCAATGATTTATTGAAAAATCATGAGATGGTAAAAGTAGTGATAAGGTCAATGGTTCTTGACAATGATGAGAGTTGCCAAGTATTTAAAAGTGATAAACAAATTATTTGATTCTTGTAGCAAGTGGATTAATATGCTAAAGAAATGGCTCTAGAGATTAAAGAAACATACACAGACCAAATCATTCAGTTGAAAACTAACAAGCTACCAAAAGGGTTAATTATATTGGAGTCTCTCATTAGTCCAAACAATAAGTTTAGAGTAAAAGGGGTAGTTATTTTTGATAAGTAATATTACTAAGAGATTGAAGTGGCTCAAAGAAATATATTGAAGATAGAAATAGTAGCCATGTAGAAGGAAAAGGATTCACTTATCAAATTATTCCAAAAGTACAAAGAGGTGATGGCTTGGACTTATGAAGACCTCAAGTATATAGCAAGGATGTTATACAACACATAATTGAATTAGATATGGAAGCCAACATTGTAAAATAGAAATAGAGACCGTTTAAACCAAAACTTGGAGATCCTCATGTGGAAATAATTATGTAATCTAATTGAATAAAAATCATATATCCAATCAAGAACACCACATGGGTATCCAACTTGGTACCTATGAGAAACAAAATTGGTGAGATTAGACTACGTATTGATTTTAGGTATCTAAACAACTCCCTAAAATATTATTATACTTTGTCTTCCATGGAGCAAATTCTCCAAACAATGGCTAGTTTTGAAAGGTTTTCATTATTGGATGGATTCTCTGGTTCTAATAAGGTATGGGTAAAGGATGAAAATTAACACAAAATAACTTTCACTACAAAATGAGGAACTTTGCATATCAATGAATGCCTTTTGGGTATTCTAATATTGGATCAACATTCTAGAGGGCTATGGAAATTACCTTCCATGACCTAATAAATAAGATAATACTGATCTATTTTGATGATCTCACATTATTCTCTAAAAGAAAAGAGGATCATTTAGAACACCTAAAAAGGATCTTCCAATGATGTAAAGAATTTGGGATGTGCCTTAATCCAAAGAAATGTATTTTTTGTGTACAACATGGAAAATTGTTGGGAACATTGTATCAAAGGATGGTATCACCACAGGCTTGGATAGAATTGAAGCCATCACTAACCTTTCATTACCAAGGCATGAAAATAGGCTAAAATTTTTCTTTGGATCAATAAATTTTATTAGAAGGATCATCCTAGACTTTGTAGCTATAGTCACACCCATGATGCTCATTCTTAAAAAGGATTGACCATTCATATGGATAGAGGAAGGAAAATAGGGTTTTAAAAGGATAAAAAGGGCCATTGTAGAGGCTCCAATACTGGTCAACCCAAATTTCAAGAAGGTTTTTATCATCTATGCATATGGGAGAGATCTCAACATAGTAGCCTTGATGACATAGAAGGATGAAAACCAATAGTAATACCCAATATCATTTTTCATTCAAACCCTAAAAGGATATGAAGAGAAGTATAATTTTGTTGAAAAATTAGTATATGCTCTAGTTAGAGGTTTAAAAAAAATTAGCATATGATTTCAAATAATAAAATCATTACTTATGTCATACACGCAAGCATCAAATAATATATAATGTGCTAAGAAATCAGTAAAAAAGGGCTAGGTGAATTACTAAAATCTTGGAATACGATGTGGAAATCAAACCCACAAGGTTGGTCAGAGGGAGAGCACTTTGTCAAGAATTGGTTCAGGATTCAATCAAAGAAGAAACTAATTCAAAAAATAAAAATGAGGAAGCATAGTCAAATAAATATATGATAACGAGAAGGAAACATAATCAAATTGGTAGAACATAGGGTTTAATATATGCAAATAGGTAGGTACCCATGAACTTGGATAGGGCTTAAACAAGAGCTTTCTATTTGCATAATATTTACTATACATTAATTTATGAGATTCTATTATGAAAGACATTTAACAAAATGTTGTTATGTTGTGTTAAAAAGTAACAAGCCAAACCCCTAATACAAAAATTTCATCAAGGGTTTTTGGTTAGATATTTCTCATCCTAAATAATAGCTAACAAAATCATGAAAGTAGGGTATCACTAGCCTAGCATATTTTTATATGCTCACTAGTGGGTTAGAGATTGTGATAAATATAAATTCTTTATAAAGAAAAAGAAAAATATAACCATGGCTTTAAAACCCATATATTTAGATGGACCTTTTGCTCAATGGGAATTGGATTTCATAGGAATTATTAATCTATCATCCAATAAAGGGAAAAATTGGATCCTTACAACCACAAATTTTTTTAATAGATGGGTTGAATTAATTCCTTTGAAAGAAGCCACTAAGAAGGTGATTATAAAACACATCATAAACAAGTTTGGTATCCCTAACACAATAATTACAAACAACATCAAGGCATTCATAGGTTTAAAAATAAATCAATTTATGTTCTAATATGGTATCTACTTAAAGGATTCCTCAAACTATTACCTACAAGGTAATGGTTTGGTAGAGTCTATAAATAATAACTTATTGAGGATTTTAAAAATAATGGATTCAAAAAACTAGCAATAGTGGCATCTTCATCTCAAGATAGCTCTATGGGTAGACTGTATCACCCCAAAGAAGGCATTAAGATGTTCTCCATTTATTTTGGTTTATGGAAAAGAAGCTAAGCTACTTATCTCCATAGAATTACTAACACTTCAACTACTACACTAGTTAGAGTTACAAGAAAATGATGTGATTACAATAAGAATGGGGGAGCTCTTGAAGTAAAAGGAAACTAGAGAGCAACTACTAAGGCATCAAAAAATAGTCAAAAGATAGTTTGATAAAAGGTCCACTCCACAAAACTTTGAAGTTGATGATATGGTCCTTAAATGGGATGAATATAGGAGAAACCCTAGAAATCATACCAACTTCGATGCAATCTGGAGTGGGCCATACATAATAATCACCTATAAATATGGGAATTCATTTGAGCTAGAGATCATGGAAGGGAACATTATTCCTATACCAGTAAACAAAATTTATCTAAAAAATTATCATTGATCCTATTTGGCTCCCAAATATTAAAGTAATATAAGCATAGAAATTAGATTCAGTGCCCATCAAAAGAAGAATGAGAAGAATTCAAACAAGTGCTAGACAAACTGTCAGCCTTGTAGTTTTTCTTCTACTTGATATTCTTTTTCTTTTTTGTCTCTTTTGAAGATTTATAAAATTTTGACCTTGCACCCAAGGATAGAGGCAATGATTCTAAGTTCTTCAATGAGCGAGAAGGCCACTATGAGTCACAAAAACTGTAGTGACTTATCACTACACTAATATTTTAATATTAGGTAGGAAAAAGCAATATGGTGAAAGACAAAAGCCCTAGCCAGAGGTGATCGTAATTTTTTGAAAGTTTTGAGAACATGACAAATGTAAAAGTTTCAAGCTTCTATTCATGGTTCCTCTTAAGGAGTGGAAAGCAAAAGAAAGGACTGATCAACATGAAGAAAAAATATCCTTTAATAATTGAATATTTTTATGGAATACAAAGAAACAAACGCAAAAATATTCTATAAAGTTGGAGTATATGAAAAGGGAAAAGGCCTAATAAAATACCAAATGGGGACCTTCCATAAAATTATTCAATCTAATCTTAAAAGTCTCAATAATCCTAATGCAAGCTAGCAAGGAAATATTTGACGAGTGGCTAGTACCTGACATAAGTAATCTAAAGTAAATGAAGATGTACTAGGATTTGAGGCTTGGTACGACAAGATATAGACTCCCAAGGAGACTCAAATTTAGTTGTAGAAAAGAAGTAATATTTCACAACCCCCAAGAGAAAGTAGGTAAAATAGATGGATATGTATTATTAAAAAGTCAAACATGACCTACCAATATCATCTCAACTTAGCATTCCAGGACAAATATTAAAAATAAACATGGTAGCTATAGTCCTACATCTAAAAATAGTAATTACAAAGGGTACCCTCATTCACACCTGTAAATGGAGTAGCCGAGGTTTTCAAATGACCCTAAAAATTTTGGAGGGAAACTCCCCCTTATTATAACCTATATATAGTAATAGTTTTAGCATAGTATAGGATCGATGATTTTTATAACTTCCCTTTCATTCCTCTTTGTATAGAAGTATGCAAATTTTTAGTCAGGCTTATAGGTAACCCAATCCCCTACTCCTAGCATAATATAAGTAATATTATGCTTGCATATATATATTGGAGGCCTACACATCTATATGGTTCCATATCTATTTGGTTCTCAAGCCCTGACTTGTATCCTTTGTGTGTGTGTGTGCTTTCATCTCAATTTGTGCTTATGTATGTCTAGGAGAGGAAGTGTTCATGATGATGCATTATGGTAATAGTTTTTGTGCAGGGGAATCTTATTTGATCTTTGGTGCATCATAGCTTTGTTAGCTTAGGTTTTTTCCTTTCCACTATCTTTGTTTTTCCTTCTCTAACCCTTTCCTCCTAAGCTATTAGAATAAGAACCATGTACTTGAGACACACTAGGGCCGATCCTAAAAGCATGGGGTTCGACTTAGTCATGGGCTTCCAATATTTTAATAAAGGTTTGATCCTTTATAGGATGTGAGACATGATAGCCTTTATTGCCTTATCCACACCACGTTTGATGATCGAGATAATCAAAGAGGACAACAACTATCATACAATATTGATTTATTTCCTTAACCATGAGAGCCATGTGTTTAATAATGTTTCTTTGATGACTTTGACTTCTTTGATATTGCACTTGTGATTGATATTTCTCTCATGGTAGTAGTTGATTTAATTGTTTATGAGAAAGTGATGTCATATCTTAGAGCAAATATGCCATTTTTTAATGGAACCAATGGTTGCAAGTTCTCTTTGTCTTTTAATAAAATATTTTTTCACTTACATTGATCACCCTAAATTAAAATTTTCTACATTTATCTAATAGTTGTGGTATTGATATCAAGTTATTGGTTAATCTAGGCACATAAAGTACATTTTCTAGTGTGCATTCAAGAGACAATAGGTTGAATGAAACATTGCCTACTCTTTATCATTTGCAATTTTGATAGGTATGCTTTGTTTTACTTGAAGAGAATCAAACCAATGTAGATTTTTAGTCATGTGATTACTTGCTCCTAAATCAATGTACCAATAATTATCCTCTAATTTTTCTATGCCATGTTAATTTTTTATTCTAAATTCAATTTCCCATTTTTCTATTGAAAGTATGGTGGTTTGGTCCAATTGAACATGTTTTTATTTGTGATAAAATTTCCTTTATTTTTTTCTCCCTTCTAATAAAATTATGTTCTTCAAACAAATGAGACTTTTTGAGAGGGATTTTTGATGAGAGCATAATTAATATTCCTTGTAAAAAAAATCTTTCGATTTTTTTTTAATCCTTAAAATAAATGTAGAATCCCTTAAGTAAAATCAATGTCAAATTTTCCTTTTATCTCAATTATTATGTAATTTTATTGGATGATGAAAACTTAAAAAAAATTAATCATCAAGTAGAAAACCTTTTGTATCCCTAATTAAGTTTCTTTTAATGTTCCAATAAACTTTTGGAGAATGTAATCTAAAGTAAAAATATTTCATGCCTTATGGAGCTTGTTTAATAATCTATCCTTGTCTTTGAACTTGCCTAAATTGTATCTGCTTTGAAAATATTCCTTCAACAATATACCTTCCAAACTTTTCCTTTAGAAATATCCTTTGCAAATCAAATGCACTTTATAAAATCAAATGGACTTCAATATTTGAAAAATATTTGAATGAATTTTCCTTCTCAAAATGCAAGCCAATATTCTTTCAATAATTTTTCCTTTTCCTTTCTTTCTTTCCACTTTATTTTATTTTTTGTTAAAACCTTTCTTATTATCAAATTTTCTTCAACTCAATCTTCTTTTCCTTTTGATTTATTTGGACAAATCAATTTTTATCTTTCAATATTTTATTTTCTCTTTTTTTAATTTTTTTTATCTCAAATATTTCACTTTAAACATTTCCCTTCCAATTCTTTTATCTCTTCTTAAATATTTTACTTCCAAGTCTTCTGTTCTCAAATATTTCACTGACTCTTTAAAAAAAGTTATTTTTAATTGTTTAATTTTTTTTTTTTTAGTGAAAAATCCCTTGTAGAGCCGCCTTGGTCTGAGATACCACGAACAGGGGGTTCTACACCGTCAAAGTCACCCGGGTCGCACCTGACCCTTGCCCGCACCAACATTATCAATTGGATTTTGGGTACCCAATTCAACTTTTTGGTAGGGTGGATATTCGAACCTGGGACCTCCCTTGGAGGATTGCCCTCTCATCTCCAACTCACCTACAACACCTGGGTATTTTTAATTGTTTAATTATACTCCTTTAAATGGTATTGTTTTCTTTATTTTAAAAATACGTCTCTCTTATTATTTTCCTTCAATACATCAAACCATTATGTGTATTTTAAATTAAACCTAAGGCAATAAAAGTCAATGTACCTTTGTGTGCACTTAGATTTAACCTTCAAGATTTCTCTTCAAACTAAAAATAAAATATCACTCCTTCAATATTTGTGCACTTTTTATGTTGACACATATTTGCGCATTATATATGCATCCTATAATTGCTCCTTCCTACTATGGTCGATCTAGCTACTCTTGTTTTGATCTTAAATATCTTTTAGATATGAATATTCTCCTTTATAGTAGCAAAGAATAGGTATCTAGTAGGTATTTCTCATATAATAAATGACTTCTTCTTTGGAAAAATACACTTAGAAATGCTCATGTTACTTTGGTTATCTCAAAATAAAATGACCAGAAGGCTAATGTTCTCCTCTACAAGTTTTAAATAATATTTAGTGCTTAACACAATGTTCTCATGGGTTGGTTCAGTTCTCCTCTATATACTTTATAACGCTTAACACAACGTTCTCATACAATATCATCCAAGCAATAGCAATTTGCTTACTTAGTCATACAAGATCATATCTCTCCTCGAATATCTCCCTATACTCTTACTTCATCTCACTTAGGACTTGTTGATTTAAATTTCTTTCTGCACTCTTACTCTACCTCATACAATATTTGTTGGTCTAGGTAACAAGATGACTCATATACAACATTCTCATGGGGTTAACTTGGATTCTCTTCCCCTGAATCACTAATTGTATCTTATTTCCTTGGCTCATTAACTACAACTCTTTTTCCTTGGCTTGCTAAATGTAGCTCTGATACCACTATTATCAAATGTGTTATATTCATCAATCAACTCTAGATACAAAAATAAAGAATTTCTCAAAGAATAATGGAGCATAACTCATATAAAATCAACCATGACTCACAATAAAATGAACACACTATATTCACAAATATGACAAGATTACAAAGTATTATAGTACAAGAATATGCATTGCAATTTTCTATTACAAACAACCTCATATGTTGCTCTACAAATAGCCTTTATAAAGAGGATCTTGATATTTCATCTTCAACTATATTTTCATCCTCCTCAAACTTCTTAAGAGATATGACTCTTCATATTTATCATAAGAGAAATATATTTATTGACTCCCTAATAATTACAATCATCTAATGATTACTAAATGTCAAATATTTCTCCTACACTTGCAAGATACTTACAATATTTATAAGATTCCTATACACCAAATATTTACTAAGTATTTACAAGATACTTGCAAGGTGCCAAATAATGTAATATTCTCCAACAAGCTAAAGGGCAAGAGAAATGATATTTTATTAAGTATCCAATATTATTTAATGAGAAATCATATTTCCATCACCACTCTTCAAGTCTAAGAGAATAGCAAGATAGAGAAATTATAAATAAGGGGCATGTTTCAATCTAAGATAGAGAACTAGAATAATTGAGGGATAACATCAAATATGTTTGCACACATTATGACATAAATAGAAATTATGAAATAAAGCATTGGAAGCTTTATCGATAAGTATATCCCAAGCATGAGAAAAATCCAAGCAAAGAGGCAATAGAAACCAAAGGTAAAAGGAAATGAGTTAGAAATTGCACACTTATCCTAGGGGTATCCATATTTGTAGAAGAATTATAATAAAAAAAAAAGAGAGAAAAAATCCATACCCTATAGAGGAGTGTCACCACAAAAGAAATTTGAAGGTTGTAAGAAAATCTTTATATGATTTTTATATAAGAAGTTTCAAGAAAATTTTGTTACAAATTTTCAGTATTTTTATATGCACAACAAAAGAGTTATCTTTATGATTTGGAAGACAAATAATTTATGCAAACACTCTACTCTGAGCTGCACTCATTATAGGCCAAAGAAAAAGGAAAAAATATTTTCATGTAAAAAACACATGTAGAAGACCACTCACATTTCTCAACAATAAATATAAATAACAAATACGTTACAAATAAAGGATAAATAACTCTACGAAAGTCTAATTACTGATATTAAAAAACACATATTAAAAACCATTCTTATTTTTAACAATAAATATAGATAACAAATATGTTACAAATAAAAGATAAATAACTCTATAAAAATCTAATTACTCATATTAAAAAATAAGAAAAATAAATATCCAAAAAGATTGTATGGTTAGTTCTCTTTACTTATATTAATAAGCATACAATTTTATTTCAGATAACCATGAGTATTCAAATCAAATCCTAGCCAAGGAAGATGAAATATATACCAATACTCATTCCATCTAAATGATTCATTAAAATGACAAAGTCAAAATTAAACATTCAACCTTGGACATGGCTCAAAGAAGCCTAAAATGTTCATCTCATACATAATAATATAAGAAAAGAGGCACCCCAAAGAAGCACAAGCGTTGAACTAAAATAGGCATCTTAAGGCAAATAACTTTTCAAGAGTAAGAACCAAATGACATCTTAAAGCTAACAAGAAGTAAATTTTGAAATACATCTTTGACAACGAATTCTAGGAACAATGAGCCTCTATGTTGGAGACGTATGATCGACATTAATTATTACAAAATAAAAATAAGTAACAAAAAAAAATCTATCTTTAAGTATTCAATTCTAGAAATCATAGATCTGGAGGGTTTTGAGATTTAAAGGTGAAAATTATAACCATCTGCTTGAGCTAAAATAACTTTGTGTATAAATGGATTAATCACCACTATTTATTTATTTAACTTTCAAATCTCAAACCTGTAGGTTGATAGTTATTTCTGTAAAACAGACCTGTCATGACATGACATTGAAAGTCATTTTTGTCAAACAGACCTGAGAATTATGGATGTAAAACCATTCTGAGCACAGCCATAGCACAAGTTTTAATAAATTCTAAGTAATTTCAAAAGAAAGAACCATCAAATGCAAAATCATAAAAAACCGAGATAAGGATATTTCTCTTTGATAAATTTTAAGCTGATAATTCTATCAACCGTTCCCCTACATCTATGCATTAAGCCAATCTATAAATTCTTCAATGCCCTTTACATCACATTTTGATCTCTCAACCGTATCCTGGAGGAATCTTGCTATAACTACTGATTAAACTAGGAAACAATGCAAAAACATCATCCATCTTTGGATTTCAGAGACATATATATATATATATATATATATATATATATATATATTAGTGTATAACGTCGTTTCTGCAACTGAAATCCAAAGCTGTAGGCAGACTGTTATGACAAGGGTGTGAGCCAGAAGGAGGAACTCTGCCTTTTGGCAGCATCTCATATACATTTGATTTTAAATGTCTGTACTGGTGATCACGTCCATCCTTGCCATGTTCAAGATCGTGCCCATTTGAAGATGGGTTCCTCTCGTACCCAACTTTTTCTTCTGCTAACAAGCGTGTAGCTGTGATTGTGATCGTCATGGCCAATACAATCGATAACGTCATCACCAGCACAGTGACGCATGATCTTCCTGCCATAGTTTATTACAACAAATCCAGTACAGTGACCAATTCAATTAGTCTAAGTTTAGGGTTTATTACAAGCCCTCACGAAGAACCTTTGAGAGGGAAAAAGGATCAAAAGGAATAGCATACAACACTGAAAGTAGACAGAATCTCCTTCTCCCTTGAAGAGTGATTTGGTCAAGTGATTTGGAGATGCTGGAGACAAATTTTATAGATATTCTACTCACAATCATAACATACAATTTTATTAATTCCTTGGTTTTATTATGTAGGATTCTTTATTTTTATTAATATCGAGTTTGGGTTTGGGTATGTGTAGGACCCTTATCCTTATTAACATTAACATTGAGTTAGTTTGGGTATGTGTAGAGGCTTGCCCCTTACTTTTTAACCTGTTAATGTGAGGATACAAATCTAATAACATATTTCACGATTAAAATTTCATTCTACCTTAAACAAAGGTATATGTAGGGGCCCTTACCCTTATTAACATTGAGTTTGAGTATGTGTAGGGGCTTGCCCTTACTTTTTAACCCGTTAAAATTTCATTCTACCTTAAACAAAGGTATATGTAGGGGCCCTTACCCTTATTAACATTGAGTTTGAGTATGTGTAGGGGCTTGCCCTTACTTTTTAACCCATTAATGTGAAGATACAAATCTAATAACATATTCCACGATTAAAATTTCATTCTACGTTAATACCAATTTGTCTATCTAAAAGTAGACACAATCTCCAGTTGGGACTTGATTTGAGTCTATGGTCAACATAGGATGATGAATGATTAGCAAGTGCCGAATTCTCGTGCGAGTTATCTATTTCTTTTTAGGAGTACAAGACCGACATGGACTGAATTGCCAGTATTCCGGCACATAAGACTCCAGATATTAGGGTCGTTGTCTCCGTTTCGAAGCTGGTTTTCTCTTTATTTCCAGAAAAGCTTAGGTTCTTTGCATGAGCATAAGTATGGAGCGTGGAGATTCTAAAGTTGCGTGGAGATTCTAAAGTTAATTCACACGACATGTCTGAACTTGTGGGCCAGTGGTTGTCTTGTATTCTAGAAATGGGGGCATGCACAGCGACAACTCCTGGGCCTTGCAGTATCTTTTTGGTTCAGGACACCCCCACATTTGTCTTCTTTTCATAAAACCATGAATATGAAACTGTAGGCGACAACATTCATAAAAAGTTGATCATAAGCTGGCCAGTCTGGTTCGAATGGGATGTTTAAAATTTAAACCAGTCAAATTTGTTAAAGGCACCTTTCGTTCGGGAATAGAAAAATGAAAAAACCTTGTCGCTTACTATCTTAAAGGGCAGTGCTAATGCTGCATTAGAAAACAAAACGAGCAACCAAGGAACTCAGACTCCCAGTTCCCTCTACTGGGACAAATAAGCAATCTATTGATTAGAGTGCCTATAAGTTTGCTCCAAATAAATTATCAATTGCCATTTCTCTCTCTTCATGTCTTGAACTATACGTAGTATTTCTATGAAGAGAACTTTTGTGAGATTACCGCTTTTGATAATTAAAATAGCAAAAAGGCATTCAAGTGAACAAAAAATAAGTATATATAGAAAACAAACTTAGAAATCCTAAATTTTTAATGAGTTTTTTTTTTTAATTTATTTTATTGCATTATCATAAAATGGTATTATAGCAAATTAGTTATTTCAAGCCTGCCTTTTTGGCAAAAGGTTTCCTCTTTTTCAAAGTTAAAGAATTTAACAATTGAATTAATGTCTTGTATTTTTCACACGAGGGAGTATTATTATTGACCCCCAAAAAAACAAAAAATTCTCATATCAAAAATTTATTGGTCCTATTAATGCGGGATTCCTCACCTTACTAAAATGGAGTATGGGCATGTGTGTGCCAGTAGGGGTCCTCTTCCTTTTTAATTGGTTGTGTGTGCCAGTAGGGGTCCTCTTGCTTTTTAATTGGTTAATGTGATGATGCAAGTATTTTGTTCCTACTAACATGGAGTATGGGCATGTGTGTTCGGGTATGGGCATTCTTGCTTTCTAACCAGTTAATATGATGATGCAAGTCAAATGGTATATTCCATGATTAGAATTTTGTTCACATTAATACATGTCTCTTTATTTTTAACTTATTTTATAATAAAATTAAATATTTAATATTTAAATATATTTTAATTGATTTAAATATTTTTATATTTAATCTTAAATTGTTATCAACTTTATATAAACATTTTACTTTACAAATTTTACTTTAAAGCCATACATATAAATCAAGTTTAGTTTTATTTTAGACAATGTAAATATAGACATTTTTATTTAATAGTAATTTGAAATCATTTTGAATTAAATATAGTAGTTGAAGGTTAGGTAGAATCTTATTTCTACAGTTTACAAGAACAATTTTTTTTCAATTGGTTTTTATTGGGGAAATTCTATCAAAATACCAAAACACTACATTTGTTATTAGACCAATTAAATCATATACAATTTGTCCTTTTATCAAAGATGTTCTTCATTTATTCTATCAAATATATACATTCTACAAGAACATTTGTGGAGGACTTTCTTCAATATATTTTGATATTCTTTTTTTAAGGACGAAAACATATGAGGAATCTCTTTCTAGAATGATATTTTTAAATTAAATGTTAGTATATTATTTCTACCAATAAAATTATTAATTTTACATCAATCTCAATCTATTTATTCTTGCCATCTTTTTATACCATATTTATCAATTGCTTTAAATAAAAAAATTATATAAACATTTTGCCATACAAAATTGACTTTAAAACCACAAATGTGAATTAGAATTTAGTTCTATTTTAGACAATTTAAATATAAATATAAAGTTGAGTTTTATTATTACCATATCTATCAATTATTTTAAATAAAACAATTATATAAACATTTTACTTTAAAACCAAGGATGTGTATAGATATTTTTATTTTATAGTAATGTGAAATATTTTTATTTTTAATACAGTAGTTGAAGGGTAGGCATTGAGAATTGTGAATATTATATATATATATAAAGCGAAAAACCCTTTGGGGGTTGCCTTGGGATTCTACACCGTCAAAGTCACCCAGGGGTCGCACCCAGCCTTGCCCTGCCCGCACCAACATTAGCAATTGGATTTTGGGTACCCAATTCAGCTTTTTGGTAGGGTGGAGATTCAAACCTGGGACCTCCCTTGGAGGATTGCCCTCTCCTCTCCAACACACCTACAACACCTGGGTATCTTATTTCTACATTTTAGAAGAACAATATTTCTTTAATAAGTTATATGCTACTTCTATTGGGGAACTATCAAAATACCAAAATACTACATTTGCTATTAGATTAATTAAATCATATATAATTTATCCTTTTATTAAATATGTCCTTCATTTATTCTATCAAATATATACATTTTACAGGAACATTTGACGAGAACTTTCTTCAATATTTTTTAACATTCTTTTTTGTTAGAACAAAAACACAAGAATAGATCTCTTTCTAGAATGATCTTTTTTGGATTAAATGTTATTATATTATTTCTACCAAGTTTATTTTAAATAAAATTATTAATTTCACATGAATCTCAATCTATTAATTTTTACCATCTTTTTGTACCATTTTTATCCATTGTTTTAAATAAAAATTTTAGATAAACATTTTACTATACAAATTTTACTTTAGAACCACACATGTGAATAATTTTAGTTCTACTTTAGACAATATAAATATAAAGTTGAGTTTTATTCTTACTATATTTTTTTATACCATGTTTATCAATTGCTTTAAATAAAAAATTTATATAAACATTTTACTTTACAAATTTTAATTTAAAACCACAAATGTGAATCAAGTTTAGTTCTATTTTAAACAATATAAATTTAGATATTTTTATTTCAAAAAAAAAAAAATTCCCACCTCAAGAATTTGTTGGTCCTACTATGTGGGTTTCCTTACCCCTACTAACATGGAGTATGGGCATATGTGTGCCGGTATGGGCCCTCTTACTTTCTAACCTGTTAATGTGATGATGCAAGTCTAATGACATATTTCATGATTAGAATTTTTTTCCCTACTAACATGGAGTATGGGTATAAAATTTCCCACCTCAAGAATTTATTGGTCCTACTATGTGAGATTCCTTACCCCTACTAACATGGAGTATGGGCATATGTGTGCGGGTATGGCCCCCCTTACTTTCTAACCTATTAATGTGATGATGCAAGTCTCATGGCACATTCCATGATTAGAAATTTGTTCCCTACTAACATGGAGTATGGGTATGTGTGTGCGGGTATGGGTCCTCTTGCTTTTTAACGAGTTAATGTGATGATGCAAGTCTAATGACATATTTCATGATTAGAATTATGTTTCACATTAATACATGTCTCTCTATATTTAAATTATTTTTATAATAAAATTATATATATATATATATATATATATTTTATTTGAATAAAATTAAATATTTAATATCTAAGTAATTTTTTTTTTATTTGATCATTGCGAGAAACTCCTATGATCGACGTACAGGGCTAAGTAGTCTCCTCCCAACCATGACCCCTCCTAAATTTGAGAGCTATACTTATAAATAGGGAATTTAACACAAAGCCACCACACACACACCCCCTCACACACTCGTCCATGCCGCGGTTTGAACCTTGGACCTCCCGAAGAAGAGCCAATATCTAAGTATAATTTTATTGATTTAAATATTTTTATATTTAATCTTAAATTGCTATCAAATTTATATCTAATAATAATACTACTATATGTAATTCAAAAATAATATGATTTTATACTTTAGGTTCTTTGCCAACTTTACATTCAAGCACAATCTTTACATATTATTTACTAGTGATAGAATTATATAAATTTACTTTCAAAACAATACCAATAATACTACCAATAATAGCTATACTCATGATTTTCAAATAAATATCTTGCATATACTTTTCAAATAAACATTGTGGGTGAATATTTAAATATTCAATTTTTAAAAGATCACAATTTTATATATATATATATATATATATATATATATATATATATATATATATATTTGGAAAACATCAAGAAGGGATGCCACTTTCGGGTAAGACCCAAGGAGGTAGGGATTTGGCCTACCACCTTTGACATATTCAAAGAGAAAACCTGAAACAATAAAAAATAAGAACACACAAACACAAACACAAGAAGATTTAAAAAAAAAACATGCTCCTTGAGTGTGTCTAAAAGATAAAGTACAACCAAACACATACACAATAAGATAAAAAAAAAACAATATGAACCACACAAAAAAATAAAAAACACAAGAACAACATAAAAAACACAAACATGACAAAAACAAGCTATAAATACAACCAACAAAAACATGAAAAACAAAAACAACCAAAACCTTTAAAAAAAAAAAAAAAACAACCAACAATAGACAATAAACAAAAACATAGAAAACACTCACACAACAAAACAAAAAAAAACACCAAATAACACAAACATATAGAAACACAAGAACAAGAAAAATAAAAAAACAAGAACAATAAAAAACAATACAAAAAACACAAACACAAAATAAAACAAAAAACACACACACCTCAAAAAACTAAACTACCCTGACTAAACCAAAGAGAAGCAAAAATAAAACAATAAGAAACTAGGTACCTCCAGAATTGGAGTCATCCAAAGAAATGATAGATAGAGGAGCTTCCCTTATTTGTGAAGCCCACCATCTAGGAGGGCGGCCATAGCAAATTAGATCACATTTGTCCAAAGACCAATTAGCTAAAGCATTATCACTATTTTTCTGATATCTGACCACATGATTGTAATCAACTTTCAAAAATCCCATCTGGATTAACTGAATCTTATCAATAAAATTTTTTATTATCCAATCAACCTTATGATTCTTAGAAGGAGTCTTCAAAATATTAATAATGAGTTTGAGAGTCAAACTCAACTAGCACATTTTTCCATCCAACCTTAGTAGCCTCTAAGGATACCATATCCCTCAACAAGGTTATTGGAAATAATACCCAGATTCTCAGCAAAAATAAAAACCAAGAAGCCATTAAGTCTACCAATTCCTCCCGTACTAGCTTTTCCAGGGTTCCCTCTAGAGGCTCCATCAGTATTGACTTTTCTAAAATCCTTTGGAGGAGGTTGCCAATTCCTTGTTCTATCCATCTTGCAATTTCTCACATTCCCTTTAAGATGGTTTCCCTTAAATGATTTAATATTAAATCTTTGCATCACTTGATACCATATTTGGTGGGAGTTTTGGGGGTGATTAAGGAGTTGTTGGACTGATTCAACTAAGTTGGCAATGGTATTTTGCCAGATATAGTGAATATCCTTCCTATATTGATTAAAAATTTGGTTGTTCCTTTCATTCTATATATTCCAAAGAAGAATGGTAGAACCCATCCAAACTAAATTTCTAATAAAATGATCAACACCCTCTTGTTTAGGCCAATCCCTCCAAAGCTATTCAAAAGTAGAAAAATTGGACCACTGTAAACCAAGTAAAGTGGCCATTCTCCTCCATAGCTCAGAGACTAGAGTACACTCAATAAAAAATGGTTGAGAGTTTCAACATTCTCTCCACACATTTCACATCTAAAAGGGCCATGAAAACCACACTTCATAAAATGATCACAATTGTATATTATTGCATTAAGTTTTTAAGTTGAGTTTTATTCTTACCAGTTTTTTTAATGTCATATTTATTAATTATTTTAAATAGAAATTTTATATAAACATTTTACTTTACAAATTTTACTTTTAAACCACACGTATAAATCAAGTTTAGTTTAATTTTAGACAATATAAATATATATATTTTTATTTAATAGTAATTTGAAATCATTTTGAATTAAATATAGTAGTTGAAGTTTAGGCATTGAGAATTGTAAATCTTATTTCTACATTTTACAAGAACAATTTTTTTTTTTTAATTGTATTGGGGAACTTCCATCAAAATACCAAAACACTACATTTGTTATTAGACCAATTAAATCATATAAAATTTATCCTTTTATCAAATATGTTGTTCATTTATTCTATCAAATATATACATTCTACAAGAAAATTTGTGGAGGGCTTTCTTCAATATTTTTTAACAATTTTTTTTTAAGAACTAAAACATATGAGGAATCTCTTTCTAGAATGATTTTTTTTTTATTAAATGTTATTATATTAATTCTACAATAAATTTATTATTTTTACATCAATCTCAATCTATTTATTCTTGCCATCTTTTTATACCATATTTATCAATTGCTTTGAATAAAAAAATTATATAAACATTTTACCATACAAATTTAACTTTAAAATCACAAATTTGAATTAGAATTTAGTTCTATTTTAGACACTATAAATGTAAATATAAAGTTGAGATTTATTCTTACCATATTTATCAATTGTTTTAAATAAAATAATTATATAAACATTTTACTTTAAAACCATGAATGTGTATAGATATTTTTATTTTATAGTAATTTGAAATATTTCTATTTTTAATATAGTAGTTGAAGGGTAGGCATTGAGAATTGTGAATCTTATTTCTACATTTTAGAAGAACAAATTTTTCTTTAATAAACTATAAGCTGCTTCTATTGGGGGAATTCCTATCAAAATACCAAAATACTACATTTGCTATTAGATTAATTAAATCATATATAATTTATCCTTTTATTAAATATGTTTTTCATTTATTCTATCAAATATATACATTTTACAAGAACATTTGACGAGAACTTTCTTCAATATTTTTAACATTCTTTTTTGTTAGAACAAAAAACACAAGAAAAGATCTCTTTCTAGAATGATTTTTTTTTGGATTAAATGTTATTATATTATTTCTACCAAGTTTATTTTAATTAAAATTATTAATTTCACATCAATCTCAATCTATTTATTTTTACCATCTTTTTATACCATTTTTATCCATTGTTTTAAATAAAAAATTTAGATAAACATTTTACTATACAAGTTTTACTTTAAAACCACAAATGTGAATAGTTTTAGTTCTACTTTACACAATATAAATATAAATATAAAGTTGAGTTAATACTTACCATATTTTTTTATACCATGTTTATCAATTGCTTTAAATAAAAATTTTATATAAACATTTTACTTTGCAAATTTTAATTTAAAACCACAAATGTGAATCAAGTTTAATTCTATTTTAGAAAATATAAATATAGACATTTTTTTTTTATAGTAATTTGAAATCATTTTATTTTTTATATAGTAGTTGAAGGTTATGCATTGAGAATTACGAATATTTTTTTTACATTTTAGAAGAACAATTTTTTCTTTATTAAGCTATATGTGGCTTTTATTGGGGGAGCTCCTATTAAAATAATAAAATACTACATTTTATATTGAACATCGTTTACAAATATTTACAAATATCAGCGCTCGTTCGAGCAAACACAAGAGGAATCGACCTCACAACCACATGGATGATAATAACTAGGCAACTGCATATAATTTATCCTACATAAAATAATAAAATACTATATTTGCTATTAGATCAATTAAATCATATGTAATTTATCCTTTTCTCAAATATGTTTTTCATTTATTTTTTTAAATATACATTTTACAACATTTGTGGAGGAACGTTATTTTTTGTTAGAACAAAAACATATGAGGAGATCCCTTTCTAGAATGATCTTTTTCGGATTAAATGTTAATATATTATTTCTACCAAGTTTATTATTTTCTTTTGGTCTCGAAGGCTGTGCTTAATTGACCTTCTCTTTTTTGACTCCTCTAATGTAAAAGGTTATGGGACCTTTTAAAACCCTTTTTCACCATTAATACAAAAAAAATGATTAATTTTACATCAAACTCAAACTATTTATTCTTACCATATTTTTATACCATATTTATAAATTGCTTTAAATAAAAAATTATATAAACATTTTACTACACAAATTTTACTTTAAAACCACAACGGTGAATAAGAGTTTAGTTATATTTAAGACAATAAAAATATAAAATTGAGTTTCATTCTTACCATTTTTTTTTATACCATATTTATCAATTATTTTAAATAAAAAATTATATAAACATTTTACTAAATTTTACTTTAAAACCACAAATGCAAAGTTTAGTTCTATTTTAGACAATATAAATATGGATATTTTTATTTTATAGTAATTTGAAATCTTTTATATATATATATAGTAGTTAAAGGTTAAGCATCGAGAATTGTGAATCTTACTTATACATTTTAGAAGAGCATTTTTTTCTTTAATGAGCTATATGTGGCTTCTATTGGGGGAATTCCTATCAAAATACCAAAATACTACATTTGCTATTAGATCAATTAAATCATATATAATTTGTCCTTTTATCAAAGATGTTCTTCATTTATTCTAATAAATATATACATTTTACAAGAGCATTTGTGGATGATTTTCTTCTTTATCATTCTCTTTTGTTACAAAAAAAATATATGAGTATAACTCTTTCTAGAATGATCTTATTTGGATTAAAGATTATTATATTATTTCTACCAAGTTTATTTTAAATAAAATTATAAAATCACATCAATCTCAATTCTATCACATTATTCACCCATTTAGGAGATATTTTTATAGGCATAGTAAACCTTTTTAGTATTTCCTTAGATGTGTTATAATATTTAAGTTGTCAACTATTATTGTTTTGGAATCCAAGGGTGGGAGAGCACAAATAGAGGAATCAACTACCAATGAAAAGGAAGACTTAAACCTAGGCCAAGGGAGAGATAGATTTTTGGGAAGAGCTCATAGAGAACACGAGGATGATATTGGATCCATAATACAAGCATACTAATCATGGGTCCATGCATAGCCATAAGTTCAATCCCTACTTCCATAAATGTTAAGGTAAATTTTTTGGTAGAAGTCATATCAAACATAAAGGTGGGATTAGATCCATAATGTAGGTACACTCAAACTAGGTCCTTGCATATCCATAATTTCAACCTTTAGGTGTCCTCATGGATCTACAAAGTGATCATCTATGGGATTTGAACCTAGTCTTTTGGATTCATTGTTATAAACTAGCATTTCAAACACGTAATTGTAGTATATTAGCTACTACATAGAAAATGTTTTTACAAACCTAGAAGCACATTATAAAATAGCAAAACTTGTAAAATTGACAAAACTTGGCTAAGTATCCAAAAAGAACTAGTTGGCTCAAGGGAACTATTCACTCATAAAATAAACTAATTAGATCAAGGGAACTATTCACTCAAAAAATGGACTGATTGGTTCAAGGGAGCAATTTGCTCATAAAATGGACCAATTGACTCAAGGAAGCTATTTTCTCATAAAAGGGTGTTAATTTGCTCAACAAAAGGAGCCAATTCGCTCAATAAAAGGTGTCGATTTACTCAATGAAGGGTGATAATTCACTCAGAAAAAAGTGTCCATTTGCTTGTAGAATAGAGTGAATAATTCACAATTATGAGAAGTAAAAATCAATATGAATCACTAGGGAAATATTTCAAAAAGTAACTTTTGGTATTTAGTGGCGCACTAAGCATTTTTTGAGCTTTCTAAGCCTATTAGAGGTATAATTAGGGGCATGTACCATTTTGAGGTGCAAAATTTTACTAATGGTACCCCCAAATTTTTGCTTTTACTAAGAGTAATTGTTTTTTACCCCAAGTAACTTGGGGGTAAACTTTTACTATAAAAGGAGGCCTAGGGACCTTATTGTAATCATATTTTATCCATGAGAATTTAGAGCTACATTCTATAAAACCCTCATTATAATTTGTACTTATGATTTTATAAGAAATTGGTAAGTCCTTATACATCCCATTAGTGGAACCACCCTCTTTGTTTGCCAAGTGTGTGGTAATTATGGCATGGCCCTTCCAGACCATCTTGTTATTCAGTTATCAATTTCATAAATTAAACAAAAGGATGGACATTGATGTTATTCAACTTCTTATGTGTTAAATTGATCACACGCTATCCTCACTATGGTATAAAATCCATATTTGCTTTCAACTTCTCACACTCTAAAATTTGTAATTTTTATTTTTTGTTTTTTACTTTTCATGTATTTTCCTTTTTACACATTAATTTTATCCATTTTAGTTTAGATTAAATATACAAATGAGGATAGTGGAGAGTTGGTCTAAATTTTATGGTCGAGAAAAGCCTTTAAGCCTATTCAACCTTGTTGAAACTTAAATTTGGGGGCACAAAACCTAATTTAGAAGACAAGATAATTCCCTAGATCAACATAGTTTTTGGCATGCCTAGTAGCATAAACTCTCATTTTCATTTGAATTTGCATGAATTTCTTTATTTTTACACCAAAAATGCATTTGTCATGGATGGAATGATTGACTTAAAATTGGAGAAAATTTTCACTAAGTCAAGTTTAGCAAGAATTTTAGAGTGATTCACTCATTTTTAGACAAATTTGAAAAATTACCAAGTCCTCAAAAGTGAGCAATTCACTTAGTAAATCCAAGCAATTTACTCTAATTTAGCAATCAACTCACTCTAATTTAGCAAGAAATTTGCTAAAAATTTCTTCTCTTTCACAAGTTGAATCTAGAGTAATTTGCTAAGTCTAGAAGCTACATTTTTAGTTCTTAACCCAATTTTGCTTACAATTTGTTTGATTTTTGTAATTTGTATTGAAATTTTATAGGTACTTTACAAATGGTGACTCCAACATTAACTCCAAAAGATTAAAACTTTCAAAAATACAATGACTTCTATAACATTTAAGTAACATTAAAACTTAAATTTGATCTCGTATATGCATCCACCATAAGTGAGAAAAACTTTAGGTAAATTTTGAGTCACTTTTTTTTTTAAATAAAGGGGTAAAAATTTATTGATAAAAATTCTGGATTACAAAGTACAGCTGAGCCCCCACCCAGGACTCAAATAAGCAACAAGACAGGCTAAATCACCAGACAAGGTCAACTCCCAAAGAAAACAAAAAAAAAACAAACCACATTAAGTCTGAACATCCTTATGGATCAACTCCCATAGGTGTTGAGAATCCCCAAACGGGAGACTCTCCCAGTTATCAATACTCTGAGTATCCAATAGCTCAGAAGCCCTTTTGGCCAGGTAATCAGCAACCCCATTCCATTCCCTTGGAAAAATTTTGAGTCACTTTTGCCTAAGTACGAAAAATGTAATTTTTTTTTATAAAAGCAAGTGATTATTTCAAAAAATAATAAAATTCATATAAGACAAGGTCTAGCAAGTAATTTGCTCAAAGTCTAAAAAATGAATCACAAGGAAATATAAGTTTCTTCCACTCACCCTCATAGAAAGGTGTTTTACTACATCCTAAGAAACAATTTGCTCTAAGTGATTCACTTGGAAAATCTTCATTATTGCAAATTTATTTTAAGTTTAGAAATCTAAGCAAACCACTTGAAAAACAAGCAAAATTGCTTATATTTTTTCAACAAATTGCTTTAATTTTACATTTTGTGAAACTATGCCTTGCAAGAAAATTTCTTTTATTTTATGAGTGAATAACTTGACAGGAAAATTTTAATTTTTTATATATTTTAACCCTAAAATTTTATTTGCATAGGTACATACACTAGAGAGTCTAGGATGATACTTTGCATTGCAACAATTGTTATGAACTTTGGTAAAATCAAATGAGCAATTTGCTTCCAAAAAGTGATCCAAAAATAATAATTTGTTGGGGTGTTGTGTCAAACCATATCCCTTGTAATAGGGGGAATTATACAAAATTTTCTCATCTTTAATATATTTGGGATTCATGAAATTTTATGGTAGTTCAACCATGGGGTAGTCCTTAGATACCCCAATGCATATAAATTCCTCAAGTTTAGCAATAATCTCTATGGAATCCACAACAAAATATTCTACTACCTCTAAACCAATAGTGGGCTTACTAGAATCTACTATCTCAATAACTTTACCTTATTATCGCCCATACCCTCCATACCCACCTCATGGTTATGTGACATCCCCTCCTCAATAATAGTATGGCTAACCTCCTCCTCAATAAAACAATATGAGAGCACCTCCTAGGACATAAAACCAATTCCTTGATTGCACCTACCAAGTACCACTAAATCTTATGGCATATTCTCTTATCTCTTCAATGCCTATAAAAGCACCACCTACCTTGAATAAGAATGGGTACAAGATGACACTAAACCATCCCAATGAATTATTTAAAGTTAAGTCAATTCACTACATCCAATATGAGGGTATAATGGTATGATTTTTTATCTACTTTCTTGTGATAAAGCTACCCTGTGGAATAGGGGATTACTAGATAATCTAGTTACTGGTTGAGAAACAATAGTGGAACCATTTATGCATAGATTTGGTAACATGAGAAATGGATAGTTTAATTTCAATTAAGTGCAATCCAAAAAATTTCTTAGGAAGGTATACACTATTTTTATTTTAGATTTTTGATTAACTTGAACTTAATCCCTAATGTCTCCTGGATTCTTGCTGGGGATTTTAACACTCCTCTTTACCCTTCAGACAAAATGGGTGGAAATGGACCACCTATCAGGAGTATGGATGAGTTCAATGACTTTGTGAACTCCAACATGTTGATGTATGTAAAAATTAGAGGAGTGAATTATACCTAGAGCAATCGGCGGATAGGGTGTCATCTCATTCAAGAAAGGCTTGACAGGTTTTTTCTATCAAAGGAGGCTACAAATTTGTTTGGTTATTCTACCCTACAAGCCCTTCCTAAAATTACCTCTGATCATAATCCCATTTTGCTAGAGATCCCTAAATATCTATCCTTCAAGAAACCTTTCAGATTTCAATCTATGTGGATCAAACATTCCAGTTTTGGCAGCTTAATTCAGTGGTGGCAGCAGCCTGTTAGGGGTAGTGCAACTATTAAACTTGCTAGTAAATTAAAGTTTGTTAAGGAAAAGCTTCGAACTTGGAACAAAGAGGTCTTTGAGAACCTCTTTGAAAAAAAAAATAGGTCATTGAAATTTTGAAGATAATTGATCAGAGGATTCAACATGGTGATGCTGATGAAACTACTAGGCAGGTGGAATGGACAAAACTAGTAGAGTTTCATAACATTTTGGCCTGTGAGGAAATATATTGCAGGAGAAAATCAAGGGCTCTTTGGTTGAAATATGAAGATTCAAATTCTAAATTTTTTCACTTCACCACGCTTAGAAACAGAAGCAATAACAAGATAATTTTTTTTTAAAAAGTAGATGGTTCTATTACTCAGGACTTAACAGAAATCAGAAAGAAGGTAGTAACTTATTTCAATTCTATCCTTGGTCAGGAATCACAGTACAATGAGGAGGCCAAAGATATTCTCTTGCAATCCATTCATAGCATAATAAATGAGGATATAAACCTTAATCTTCTAGATCCATTTTTTGATGAGGAAATTAAGGAAGCCTTGTTTAGCATGGAGCCAGACAAAGCCCCAGGACCTGACGACTTTCCCCCTCGTTTCTATAAAGATTTTTGGGACATCGTAAGTGAGGATGTAATTTCTACTATCAAAGAATTCCAAGCAAGCAATCATATCCCAAAAGGTCTCAAATCTATTTTTATTTCTCTAATTCCTAAGAAGCAAACCCCTAAATCTATGGCTGACTTCAGGCCAATAAGTTTGTGCAATGCTTTTTACAAGATCCTAACTAAAGCCATTGTAATTAGAATGAGAGATGTTCTGCCCCGCATCATAGATCCATGCCAGGGAAGCTCTATCCAGGGCAGTTCAATCTTGGATGGAGTTATCACAGTTCATGAAGCTCTACACTCTGCTCATAAGACTAACAGGTCAATTTTTGCCCTCAAGCTTGATATGAACAAAGCATTTGACAGGATAAATTAGGACTTTCTGATTGTTGTCCTCCTTAAGTTTTGTGTTCACCACCAATGGGTTAATTTGATCAAAGAATACATTTCTAAAGCATGGTTCTCGATTCTGGTTAATGAAACAACTGTTGGTTACTTTCAAAGTCGCAGAGGAATTTTGTAGGGGGACCCTATCAGCCCCATGTTATTCATCATTGTGGTAGAAAATTTAGGCAGAACCATCAAATATACTTGCAGTTCAAGGCTAATATCGATAATAAAGGCAACATCTCTCACTAGGGCTGTTTCTCACCAACAATTCATCGATGATACCTTTATATTGACTAAGGCATCGATGGTTGAGGCCAAAATAATTAAATATGTTGTTGGTCAGAAAGTTAATTTCAGTAAAAGCAAGTTATATTTCTTGAACACCCCCATTCAGAGTCAAGGAATGATTGCAAAAATTTTAGGGTGTGATATAGCAAACCTCCCCACTTTGTATCTTGGTCTCCCTCTTTTCATTGGTTCTCCGAGAGAGTCAATATGGGATAGGGTTATTGAAAGAATTCAAGAAAAAACTTGTTGGATGGAAAGGTCATCTTCTATCTCAAGCAGGAAAGCTGACCCTCACTAAGGCCTCTCTTCAGAGCATTCTAGTCTATTTCCTCTCCATTTTCAAAGCCCTTGTGAAGGTTTTACAAAAATTTAAGAAACTCCAAAAAAAAATTTATGGACTGGATTAGAGGAGAAAAAAAGGATACACCTTGTACGATGGACCAAAGTGTGCAGACCTAGGGAAAATGGGGGCTTAGGTCTAATGAGAATTGCTCATATTAATTTAGCTTTACTAGCTAAGCAGGCGTGGCACCTCATTTCTAGTGAAGAAAATGAATGGACAACTATCATCAAACGAAAGTATCTTCAAAATATGGAATTTCTAAGTGACTCAGTTCCAATCAGAGGTTCTCCTTTTTGGAAAGCAATTCTCAATTGTAAGGAAATCATCAAAAAAGGTTTAAGATGGGTTTTAGGCAATGGTGAGAGGATAAATTGTTGGAATGACTGGTGGGCAAAGGACGAACCACTTATGCAATATCCTAACTGAGCCCAAATCAGAGATATCACAAAATAACTCATTGGCAAAAAAGTCTTTGATTATATGGTTGAGGACAGAGGCAGAATGAAGTGGAAACAAATAAGGATTTAGGGATTTCAAGCTAAATTAAATGATATTTGTAACATTCTCGAGAAACATTTTATCCCCATGAGACCCAAGGAAGATAAAGTGACCTGGGATCCTACAAAAAATGAGCAGTTCATTGTTAAATCATCTTACAAGCTTCTGCTTGATGACGAGGATTTTGTCCTCCAAAAGGACTTAGTTTGGATAAAAAATTTAATTCCAAAAATTGTAGTCTTTTCATGGCTGGTTATCCAAGGAAGAACTCTAACCATTGATAATATGATGCGTAAAGGTATTTGTATCACTAATCATTGTTATCCATGCAGGGCTAATTGGGAGACCATTTATCACATTTTCCTTGGGTGCCCTTTTTCCTTGACTGTCCTAAGTGGGGTTTTTTAGGCCTTCAATATTTCTTGGGTTAAACCAACCATCGTACTTGATTTGTTCCTCCAGTGGCCTTGCCCCTTTTCAATCCAAAGACTTAGATACATGTGGAAAATTTGTCTCAATCACTATATTTGGCAGGTGTGGTTAGAAAGGAACCATAGAGTCTTTAATGAGTCTATCCATGATCATCAAACTATCATTGCCAGGATCCTATCCTTTGCCAATGAGAATGTGAACCTTATCCCTTTTGATAGTTGTAAACCTCATCTATAGGAGACCACGATTGCTCAATATTTAAGCTTAACCTTGTTAGATGATTCTATGCCTAGGGTAGTCAACCCCAGAGCCAATGTTAAGTGGTTCCCACCTCCTACGGGTTGGTTTAAGCTTAATTTTGATGGAGTGGCTAAGGACAATCCAGGTAGAGCAAGCATTGGTGGCATTGTGCGAGATCATAATGGGAATATGATGCTTGCATTTTTTGAATAATTGGGAACAAGGACGAACAATGAAGCTGAAGCTCGAGCTATGTGGAGAGGCCTTCAAATGAATCAAGGCTTAGAAGGCAATTTTATCATAGAAGGAGACTCTATGCATGTTTTAAATCTCAATAATTGGAAAAAACATCCTTGGAGGATTAAACCAATTGTTGAAGAGGCTAGGATCCTTTTCTAGGGAAGACAGGACATAAAACTTGTTAGCGTATGTTAATTAGGCATATAGTTGTTATTACATTATTAGCATCTTGTTCGTATTGTTGTAACTATTCATGACTTGTTAGCTCCGTAACCAACGGACTAATCAGTTCCATATTGTATTATTTATGCACTGCTTAATACAATGATCCGTGTTCAACATGTCTTTCGAGAAGCTACCAAAATTACTGATAAGTTGGCCAATTTGGGTGTCAATGGTGACAAACTTTTCAAATGGAAACACGGTGTCCCAAGTGAAGTAGAGGAGCTTATTAAACAAGAATGCCAAGAATGATAGTCAAATTTACCAACAAGGAAGGCACTGTAAGTTCAGAGGCTAGGAGTATTCCCGTCTCTTTTTTGAAATGGACTCACAATAAAAATTATCCGATCTGTCAGTCTTCATAGATGCTGCTTGGAAATACCACAAAGACTAATGGGGACAGTCACATGTTAGATAACATGGTTCCTAGTCATCTTAGTAATTTGAGGTTGGTTGATAATCATAGGGCAAGAAAGAAACGATAATATAAGACTTCAAACCAGAGCCACGTGGACCACCAGATAGCCATAGCCATAAATCTAGCCAGCAAGTTCACTTATCCAAGGCTGATTGGGGAAGACGAGATGTGGTCCCAAAGCATGTCATATACAGAAGAAATCAATTACCAGAGAATTATTAAGAGTAACTGTCAATACAGAGCTTGTGGGAGTTTTTTTTAGTACTCTGCTATGTGTGTTTGCAGCTTTTGTTTCTCCACTGTTTCAAGGAAGGGATCCGTGTCTGTTTATTTTTTCGTAATTATGATGCAGGCGTGTTTTCTTGGGGTATACCCAAAATGTTGTATGGTAAGTTTCTTGTTGATAACAGGTTATGTGCCTTATCAGATGTAATGGCTTTGGCGGCATGTAGATTTTACATATATAGGATCCTTAGTAAGGACATGTTCATCAACAACCCTGGGCTGAGTTTTGTAAAAGGTTTTTGGTCAACCTGTAAAACCCGATATTAATGCTATAGTATCTTATCTACCCAAAAAAAATTTAATCCCATAAAATATTAGGCCAAATAATGAATAGAAATTACCACGTTATATCAAAGGTTTACAATCTAACTTAGCTTTAATGATTTGTAATTCTAGTCATCATAAAATAGCTACATCATTCAAAGAAGTAACTAGATGAGAAGATGTTCTCATTCAAGTAGAGAAAATACCCACTACTTTTCCAATGGTCTATGTAGCCCAAATTTCCCAGAATACACCTACATTGAATTCCATACCTACCATTTCAACGATTCTTGATGCCCAACCAAACAATTTTATCCATAATTTTACATTACCTTACATAAAATTATCATTTATTGTATCCTTTCAATTATAATTTGTAGCTCTCATTGCTCCATTTGACTCAAGTAATGAGTCCAACAATAATTTTGTAATAATAAAAATGGAAGTGATCAAGACTATGGTAAATCAAAACAATGTTGTAAAGCAACAATAACAAAAATAATTGAATTGGACGCCCCAAAAGACTCCTTATCTAACAAAGTATTAGGTGACTTAGGAAGATTTTAATCAAGTAGAAAATCAAACTCATAATCACATGGTTAACACTAGTATAGATATGGAACTAGTGTTAGCGTATTGTTTATTTGTCTGTATTACATTATTTAGGACTGCTGTTACAACTGCGTAACATATTCAGTTCCACCGGTGTTCTATTCCCGGCTATGTAATCACTATTTAAATCTTGCAGCAATAATACAATTACTGTTCGTTGTTTAACATGGCATCAGAGCCAAGTTGTAGGGAGTTGTGAGAAGGGAAAGGCTGGAGGACTGCGTTTTCAGCTGGGAGCAGGCTGCCGCATTTTTTTGGGAGTGCGAATTATTTTTTTCTAATCACGCAATCGTGATTTAAAAAAAAAAAAAAAATTTCGTGCAGGACGCAGCATCCCCGCTGTCCCCACCCCGCCCCGCGGGCGCAGCCGCGACAGAGCACGGACGTAGGCAGCGTCGCGCTCCGCAGCGCGACACAGGGTCGTGACTGCAGCCGTGACAGAGCGCCGATGTCGCGCTCCGCAGCGCGACACAGGGTCGCGACTGCAGTCGTGACAGAGCGTAGACGTCGTGCTCTACAGTGCGACATAGGGTCGCGACTGTATCCGCGACAGAGCACGGACGTTGCGCTCTGCAACGCGACTGCATCCGCGATAGAGTGCGAATGTCGCGCTCTGCAGCACGACTGACGTCGCGCTTTGCAACATGATAGACAGAGCGCCCGACGTCGCACTCTACAGAGTGACAGTCAGAGCGCGGGTCGCGAGCGTCGAGAATTTAAAATTCCCTAATGCCCCCCCCCGGTCGACGGTGCACGGGAATTCAAAATTCCTGCCCACCGTGCCACAGTAGGGGTATAACCCCCCCAGCGCGAAATGCGCTGTCACGCCCCCCTGGCTAAAAAAAAAAAATCGAGACCCAGTGCCAACCCCCCCTGCGCGACGCGATCCGGGGCGCGCTCCCAACCTGGAAAGGTGCGACGGACATCAGACGTGGGCGGGGATTGCATTTTTTTTTTTTTTAAACGCGACAGTAGCAGAGGAGGCTCGGGAAACAGCAGCAGGCGAGGCCGCAATAGAGAAGGAGGACCATCCGGTGTGGAAAAGGGAGGAGGTCCGCTGATCTTCTCGGATCAGCCCGCTGGCTCACGAGGTCGTGAGCCATGAGGTAAGGCTCTGGGAGCCTGCAGGTCGGGGGTTCAAAACCCGCCGACTCCCTCCAAAGGTATAATTTTTTTTTCAAAGTTGTTTTTTTTAATTATTATTTTTTTAATTAAAATTTTTAATTTTAATTTTTTTTAATATAGTTTTAAACTTTATAAATTAAAATTTAATTTTAATTTATTTTTCCTAAAGTTTTAAAACTATATAAATTAAAATTATTTATTTTAATTTTAAATATATAATAATTATTGAAAATGCTTTGTTAAAGGAATTTTTTTTAAAGGGGGATATTTTTTCAAAAAATCAAAGGGGGATTGTGAGTAATTTTTTGAAAAGGCAATTTGGCGAATTGTAAAAGGTGCATTTTCGGCTGTGACCGACACCTTGTGGGTTATTCTTGTGGGCAGTTTTTATGTTGTATGTTGCATATTTCATTTTTGCACTATAACATTAAAAACTTAAAAGCAAATTTACTCCCTAAGTCCCCAGAATAATTAAAACCCATCCGTGCAATTTATTGCACTGCAGCGTTCGGTATTTGTGATACCTCTGGCCAGCACTTACAGGTAAAGCTGTCGTGATTTGGCTACTGTATCTGCCACCTAATATAGCTGCTATAACGACGTCTGAGCTTGTTCTCTATAAATCGTTGGGGAGAGATAAGTTTACCTCTAATGAATTTTTTGCATTCCTAGATAAGCATGGAATCAAGAGACAGTTAACAACTGCCTATACTCCTCAGCAAAATGGAGTTGCTGAGAGAAGGAACCGTTCTATCATGGAAATGGTTCGTTGTATGCTCACAGGAGCTACTCTTGGGCAACAATATTGGGCAGAAGCTGTCACCACTATAGTGTATCTGTTGAATAGGGCTCCCACAAAGGCCCTAAAAGGAATGACTCCACAGGAAGCATGGAGTGGTCGAAAACCCTCCATATCTCATCTACGAATTTTTGGATGTCACGCTTTCATGCACATACCGAAAGAGAAAAGGAAGAAGCTAGATGAGAAAACACTGAGATGTATTTTTCTTGGTTATTCTGAGCACTCTAAAGGATATCGTTTGATAGATCCTTTGACCAAGAAAATTCATATCAACAGAGATGTTGTCTTTGATGAAGCTTTCACATCACAGAGCACATCTAAAGTACACCAAGATATTGTGGAATCTAAGGAAGAGAAGATTCCTTCGTCAACACAAACAGGAGGTCCTTCTACATCTTCTTCAACTCCACCGAAGAAGAATCCTAAATGGTGTACAAATACAATCAGAGACACAAATTTATCCACTCCTCCCAATTTGAATTTGGATAGACCTCGTACACACAGTATGGCTCAAAAGGAAAAAGAAGCCAAAGAAACTGGTGAGGTTGATGATCTTTGTCAATCTTTTGAGGAACTTTCTGTAACTCCAAGTATAGAAGTTGAGGATATGGATATTGATGATGACAGGGCATTCATGTCTACCATAGATAGTCTTGAACCTGCATCAGTGCAAGATGCTCTCAGTGAGCCTCAGTGGAAGGCCGCTATGGATACAGAGTATGAGTCTCTGATGAAAAATAAAACTTGGAAGCTTGTTGATCTGCCGCATGGAAAGAAACCTATTGGCTGCAAATGGGTATACAAAGTCAAGTACAAGGCAGATGGAACAATTGATAAGCATAAGGCCCGTCTTGTTGCAAAGGGCTATGCTAAAAAAAAAGGCATTGACTACGAGGAAACTTTTGCACCTACTGCTCGGATGACCACAATTCGGGTTATGTGTGCTATGGCAGCACAATATGGGTGGAAAGTTCACCAGATGGATGTCAAAAGTGCCTTTCTAAATGGTGATCTCCAAGAAGAAGTCTATATGACTCATCCTGAAGGATTTGAAGTGGAAGGCCAAGAGCAGAAAGTTTGCAAGTTAGTAAAATCCTTATATGGTTTGAAACAAGCTCCTCGAGCTTGGTATATAAAAATGGACAATCACCTTATGCAGCATGGATTTAAGAGATGTCCGTCAGATGCAAACCTCTATTTCAAGAAACAGGGTTCTGAGATAGTGTTGCTTGTACTCTATGTGGATGATCTGCTCATTACAGGGAGTTCAGAAAATATGATCTCTACTGTCAAAATAAACTTGTGCAAATCTTTTGAGATGACAGATCTCGGACTTCTCCATTACTGTCTTGGTCTGGAATTCAGCTAGAAGGAGCACACCATCAAAGTGTCTCAGAAAAAATATGCCAAGACATTGTTGGAAAAATATCGCATGACTGATTGCAAGCCAATGGCAACTCCGATGGAGAATGGACTTCAGTTATCGCGATATGATGATTCACCTCAGGTAGATGGTACTCTCTATCGATAGTTGATTGGGAGTCTCATATATCTGACCAATACTAGGCCAGATCTCGTATTTGTTGTCAACTATCTTTCGAGGTTCATGTAGGAGCCTAAGACCACTCATTGGAAAGCAGCAAAACGTGTTCTTCACTATGTCCGTGGTACTATGGAATATGGCCTAGAATACAAGAGGAACAACAAATTCTTCTTGCAAGGATACACGGACTCTGACTATGCCGAATCATTTGATGATCGCAAGTCAACTTCTAGATACATTTTTCATTTGGGATCCGATCCTGTCTCTTGGCACAGCAAGAAGCAACAGGTGGTTGCTATTTCATCAACATAGGCAGAGTATCGCGCCGCACATGAAGTTGTGTGCAAAATGATATGGTTACGTCACATTCTGACAAGTATGGGCCATCCATCAAAATCTCCAATACACTTGTTTTGCAACAATCAGGGTGTTCTGAACCTCGTCAAGAATCCAGTCCATCATGAAAGAACAAAGCACATTGACACACAATGTCATTTCATTCGAGATGAAGTTCCAAAGCACCGAATTCAGCTTTAGCACATTCCCACCGATGCTCAAGTTGCAGACATTTTCACTAAGGCACTTGGACGTGTCAAATTTGAATTGTTTCGCAGCTCACTTTGTATTGCAAAATAATGTAAGGGGATGTTAGTAGTCTAGTATAGCTATTAGTTATTACATTACCCAAATAATGTAATAAATGGGGATGTTAGCGTACTGTTTATTTGTCTGTATTACATTATTTAGGACTGCTGTTACAACTGCGTAACATATTCAGTTCCGCCGGTGTTCTATTCCCGGCTATGTAATCGCTATTTAAATCTTGCAGCAATAATACAATTACTGTTCGTTGTTTAACAACTAGCATGGTATCTCCATTAAAATTATATGCATGATTTCATGGAGTGCATTAGATCCATAAAGCCTTCTTAGAATATTCAGTATAATCAACAATGTCAAGCTCACTAGGTTATTATCATAGGTCAAGTGGTCCTCATAGTTAATCTAACCATGTACCAACAACAATAGGATCTACCATCAATGCCAACCCCACCCAATCTCAACGATGCAATCCTAATAAATTTTAGTGCTACAAAAATAGATGACAAGTTAGTGTTTAAATATGATGCCATATGTACTAAACAACAAGGGATTGAAACTAGAGAAAAGGGAAAATCTTCTTAAGAGTAATCAATTTATAAGTAATTCAAAACTAAGAAGGGTATAATAGTCCTTAGAAGAGTAAGTTTACCTTTGCACTTAAATAATAAAGGACCTATTATAGCATAATAAGAAAAACAAAAGGAGATGGAGAACATGAAAAATAAAGTAAAGGATGAATAGGATCATAGATCAATTATAGAACCAAACTCGATAGAAGAATATGAAATATTTACTTTTCCCTTGGAAGAAGAAGAGTTTGTGATAGAAGTACAAATCAGGACAAAATATAAGGGTTTTGAGTCCCTTTTTTAGGATGTCCTACCTATGGAGATAACAAGGAAAAATGTATAATCAGATAATTAAGCATTAGTGTCTCTCTCAAGTGATAAGTTTGACCATATAAAAGAAAAAAATATAGAGATTGAGCTAGAATATGAAGAAGTATACGCCACAAATTCCAGATAATTGGAATGTAAATTATCTTTTATGAAAGCATTTTAATTTTTCTATGAGGAAATTTTAGGAGAAGATTTTTTAGTTCCTGAGATTCCACATGAGATTTAATGTGCCATGACACCTAAGATACCTAAGGTTTCTAAAATTCATTCTCCTATATAAGATGTCATCATGTGTGATCATCATAAATCATCAAAGGATGGTGAAATATTTGCTCTCCTATAATATGAGACTTTTGATTTCTCTTTGGGGAGAGAGGATCCTTAGCAAAAGCAAAGGAAATCATAGGACTAAGAGAGGATCCTTAGCAAAAGCAAAGGAAATCATAGGACTAGAATATGATACATTTATAATGGAGAATGAAGATAAAATAGAAGAAGAAACTAAGCAAGAATATGAAACATTTAATTTTTTCTTGGAGAAAGATAATATTATAGGATGCAAATAAACCTTATGGGACCCCTTTTGTGGGATCTACTTCAACATCTAGGAGTTGGTTAATAGGTAAAGAGACGTGTACTTGGTGCCCTGCCCAAGATAGAGATCCAAGTCCTAGTAACCCTGCTAAATGGTGGTTCAACATGGATTCCACATCTTGGAACCAAGCCAATTTTGGAGCAGCTTTGTGATAATGGAACCAACCAGCAAAAAGCATTAACGCTGCAAAAATCAATCCACCAATTGCGGTGCAGTAAAGTTGTAATTCACTAGTTATTCCAGATGCTCGCCAAATCTGGAAGAACCCAGAGGTTATTTGTATTCCTCGAAAACCCCCACCTACATCCCCATTCAAAATTTCTTGACCTACTATTGGCCAAACTACCTGAGCACTGGGTTTGATGTGAGTAGGGTCACTCAACCATGCTTCATAATTGGAGAAACGAGCGCCGTGAAAGTACATCCCACTTAGCCAAATAAAGATGATGGCTAGTTGACCAAAATGAGCGCTAAATACTTTTACAAGAGTTCATATGATGATAAACATGATTTTAAATATAATATATAAATTATATTTAAAATATTTATAAAACTTATTATATTATATTTATAAAAATTTATAAATATTCAATATAATAAATAAAAAATTATTGTATAATTTATCAACTATAACAATACCTAATGCGCACACTTCAAATTACCTTGCCAAGTCATGTGGAACATATTACCAAAGGTCCACAAAAATATTATTGCTAACTGACCAAAGTGAGAAGCAAAAATCTTCTAATAAAGGCATTCTTTGGTCATATCATCATGACTCTCAAATTCATGCATAGTAGAAATACCAAATCAAATATGATGACCAGTTGGGTCTTGGTCCAAGACTTGTCTAAAATTTGGAAATATTGATACCATATTGCTTTTCAATTCCTCCTAATCATTAGCTTACTACAATAATTCTTACTAGGAATAATGTCCATGTTGTGGTGATTCCACCTAGAAGGTAATGAGCTACTCCTATAGCACATCCTTGGACAATGCTCAAGGATTTGGGTTGGATAGTAGGAGAAACCTTCAATTTGTTATGGATCCTAATGGTTTGGATCTAAGTAAGTTAAAAAATGACTACAACCTTAGCAACAATGATGTTTAGCAAAATATGTGACTCATGCTTTTTTAGGTTCTTTAAACATTATGGGTGGTGTAGCTACCGAGATGAATGCAGTGAATTATGTATCCCCCTAAATTTGGTTAGCCACCTTTCATTTTGTTCTAGGGTTTTTCTTCTATGTAGGTCATTTGTGACATGTAGGGAGGGCTTGAGCTATAACAACATGTAAGAAAGGAATTTATCATGATTTTGAACCTATTCTTTCCATGACTCCTCTTGATTAAAAAAGAGAGAAAACTAGATAAAATTAAATCAATCAAATTAAATTATATTTCCCATGTAAGAAGGAAGATAGTGGTATCTATTTCTATTACCCTTCCAATTAAATCCTTCCTTGTGGCTTAAGTATACTTGGCTATCTAGATATAGATATACATAGTTGAACGATCCTTTTTTGATACCAAACTAATAAATGTAATTGTTCAATGAATAAAATAAGAGAGAGGGATTCAAACCCTTGATAGTTGAACTATACTAGTTTTTATGACCAAAGCCATCAACCACTTGGCCATATCACCTAGATTAAGACAACTTCAATTTTACCTCTTTAGATAATACCTAACTATAGGGCTCAATAATAAGCCTACATGCATATATCTATGCATGCATATGATATGCACATAGATGCATATTCAATCACATAAATATAGGTACATATCTATGCTTACATATGCATACATATACATGTTGTAATAAATTTTCATTATTTATGGGGAAAATAAATGAACCTCTTTACCTCTTCTCTCCCACTCAAGTAGAAATTGGATAGCAAAAAAAAAATTAAACTCGTTAAAATTATGATCAAATCAAATCTATATTGCAATTGATTAGAATTTGAATGGATAGAGATTAGATGGTATAGTATAATGAATTTGTTGGAAGTTTTTAAGATCACAACCATGATTATTGCTTTTCAATCATCTATATTTACATTAATTGCAATCTCAATTCTCTTAGTGATTGGTGTACCTGTCAGACTTACCGCTACTAATGGTTGGTCAAGTGGTAGAAATGTTTTATTTTTAGATGTATCATTATGAATTAGATTAGTAATTTTAGTAGGTATCATTACTTCTTTCATATCTTAGATGTGTTCTAGATATTTTTGTGAAATTCTCTCCGCACTAAAGGGGATTATAATTTGAAAGGTTATTTTCAACAAGTCCCAAGAAACCAAATGAAAGTGCTCAGAGGAGGGGTTATTTCAATGATGAAATAATAAAAATTTCATTATTTTATAAAATCTATCTGGGTACAATATGCCAAGAATGATTCAAATGCAAGTATGAGTGAATGGTAAAGTTTCTCTTACTATATACAATATTTTTAGAAATTATTAGATTGGAATTATCAGAATAAAATCATTTAACAATAGCAAGAGCACAAAAATTGAACTTTTATTGTCACAACTATTTTTCATAAAAAAAAATATTCACTAGTTCCCCAAGTAAATATAGAAAGTCTTAAAGAAACAACTATAAGTTCTCAAATTATTCTTTCAAAAGAATTATATGGCTCCCCGAACAGTCTTTTTATTTGGTGGGTAACATTGATGAAGCTACCGCGAAGGCTATGAACTTGAAAGTGGAAAGTTAATTTTTCAAATGACCCTCAATCTTCGTGTACTGACTCCTAATCGAGTTGTTTGGGATTCAGAAGTTCAAGAAATTATCCTATCTACCAATAGTGGTCAGATTGGTGTATTACCCAATCATGCTTCACTTGTTACGGCTTTGGATATAGGGGTAATGAAAATACGTCTTAATGCGCAGTGGTCAACTATGGCTTTGTTGGGTGGGTTTGCCAAGATAGACAATAATCAAATTACTGTATTGGTAAATAATGCAGAAAGAGGTATTGACATCGATCTTCAAGAGGCTCAGGAAAGCTTTCGTATAGCTAAAGCTGATCTAGCTCGAGCTCAAGGCAAGAGACAAGCAATTGAGGCTGATGTAGCTCTCAAAAGAGCTAGAACACGATTAGAGGCTATTGGGGCTATTTCGCCCAATAACTAATACATTTCATATTTAGAATATGAAGTAGACTCATAAGGATTATGAGGAATTCCTAAGAAATATTTCACTCTGTGTTTAGATCCTCTGTGAAATGTGGAACTTGAATCCTATTCATCACCTTTCTGTCATTGGTTGTTTTCTTTTCATACGCGTATTCTTTTTTTTTTTATTTCGTCTCAGAATATACGTATCACATATACAATTAATTCGCATATACATATATTATGGTAAAAAGTCGATTCGGTTCATGAAATTCATGAGCTAGTTTAACAACTGAAAGGTCCTTGAGTCAATTGACAAACAAAATCCAAATTTTGGGTTGCATCATACATACAGAATATTATACAATATTAGTGTATTTGGTAGTCTATTGGAAAATTTTTATTGTCTAATAATGGATAACCTAATTGTTTCATTAGATATTGATAAAAAATCAATTCTTCACATTCAACTTATGTTGAGAAAACCTTGTTATTGTAAGAGTGATTAATCAATAAATCATAGGGAGGGACTTTTTATGTCACCAAAAATAAAAACTAAAGCAGGTGTTGGATTTAAAGCTGGTGTTAAATATTATAGATTAACTTATTATACTCCAAAATATCATACCAAAGATACTAATATCTTGGTAGCATTTTGAGTCACTCCTCAACTTGGAGTACCCCTATGAAGTAAGAGCAATAGTAATAGCCGAATCTTCCTTCGATACATAAATAACTATTTGGACCAATGGAGTTACTAGTCTTAATCATTACAAGGGGTGATGTGATGACATTGAGCCTATTCCTAGAGAGGACAATCAATATATTTTCTATGTAGCTTACCACTTAAATTTTTTTGGATAAGGTTTTATTACCAACCTGTTCACTTCCATTGTAGGTAATGTATTTGGATTCAAAGCCCTACGGGCTCTACGTCTGGAAGATCTACGAATTCCTCCTGCTTATTCCAAAACTTTCCAAGGTCCACCCCATGGTATTCAAGTTGAAAGAGATAAATTAAACAAATATGGCCGTCCCTTGTTGGGGTGTACTATCAAACCAAAATTGGGTCTATCTGCCAAGAATTATGGTAGAGCAGTTTACGAATGTCTCCGCGGTGGACTTGATTTTACCAAGGATGATGAGAACAAAATGCAGAAAGAATATAATGATTCTCAGTCATATTTGATGATAGTAGAGATAACGAGAGAGAGAGGGGAGTAAGAGAGCACATTTATCCCACCCATGAGTGAATATCCAATGAATCACTCTGATAGAAATGTAATAATAGAATGAGGTTACAGTATAATATTCTCATTATCCAAGAAGGAGGTATGGAAGAATTCGTAGATGCTACAAACTTGGTTGAATTGAGCCTTAGTATGGAAGCCTACTACATGATAGCTTCCAAATCTAGGAAACCCTGGAATATTTTAAATGGGTAAACCTGAGCCAAATCCGGTTTCTAGAGACAATAGTTTCTCTTCCTAGAAAGGGATAGGTGCAGAGACTCAATGGAAGTTATTCTAACGAATGAATATCATTTGACCCAACACTGTATCTATAGAGTGCTCTCTATATTTAGACTTTGAAGAAAAAGTCTAATATACCATCAATTAAACAAAACTCACGATTAGAACTTGAATCGTTCTATACATTTCACTACTTTTACTTTTACTAAAATTTTTGAGTAAAATGCTTAGTTCAAATTCAAGTTCAAGGAACAATTAATTGAAGTAATTGAATTAGGAACTTCTCTAGAGAGAGTCAACTCGGGTTTTGGAATCAATGTGAAGATGCGTTGTTAGGTGCTTTATTTTCCAACATTTAGGCTGAACTTCAGCCTGTGCTCGAGAGATAGCCATCCATACACTGATAAGGGATGTATGAATTCTCGAGAAGAGAGGAGCCATAGATAACCATGCTCCCCGGGACCGCCCAGATCCCACCAATGGATAGAAAGTTGGGTCTACATTCGATCTCAATTAAACCATCCCATTTATCCTTTGATAGATCCATAAATATGTGGATACCTTGGTTCCTAGTTCATCAAGCAAAAGAGTTTATTATGAACCTTATATTGATGGATAAACTTGATTTGTTTCCCAAGTTGCTTAGTTATCAATATCTATCGATTTTTAGAAATTGATAGGGAAATAAATAGTGGTTTTTGATGATGCAACTCATGTCGCTTCAATCACTAATATACTAATTTGAGAGATGTGAATTCATGTAAGTTGTGTAGGTACTTTTTGTAAACATGATGTGGAATGGTTCAAAAACCAAAATCAGAGTTTTATGTTGAGATATTGATCATACTAATGTAGGAGATATTATTGCTTGCGTGGAACCATCTACAATATCTAATACTCAGTCAAACTAGTAAACATCTAGATATTCCTTATGGAGTTATTTTTGCACTAGTTCATAACCAAAAAAACTTCTTGGGATACTGATATTTTCTAGGTTATGAGGGTACTAATAAGCTAGTTGATCTATTTTATAATTCATTTGCTTTGGGTATTGTGGAACATCTTCTAGATTTTGGTGGTCATGATACTAAATAAAAAATTACTAGATGATTATCCATCAATATAGGCTTAATTTGGAATCCTAAAAGTCAACTAGAATTAACTAAAGTGCCTCATTTTGTCAAGGAAAATATAGAGAGATATATTAAGAAATTTGCATAGCAGAAGAGTATTGGAACAATTATTGTCAAAGTAATGTATGCAGCTAAAGAAGCTTTTTGTACCTAGCTAGCTAGGGCAATGAAATGGATATTATTACAAAAATGTATTGTATAAATTGATTTAATGACTATTCATAATTACGTATCAATGTTCTTTGAGTTCAAGTACCTACCTTAGGTTAAAACTTGGGTAGAACATAATATGGTAGAAAGCAACAATTAGACTATTAATATTATATATTATTTTCAAATATTAATTGTAGACACCTAAAACATGTTATATTGAGGAGACTACCTGAATAGACTCCTTTTAGACCACCTAACCCACCTCGGGCAATTTTTGGACTAAAAAAATGGTTTTCACCACTTAAGCGGGCACAATGCCCATAAAAAATGGTTGTCTCACCCTGAGACGATCACCAATTCTGGTCATCTCACCTTGAGACAACCGCCAAACTGTGGTCATCTCGACCTGATATGGTTGTGAAAAGTAATCTTAAAAAGCTACATAACTGGAAGTCAAAACTACCATTTAACCTCGTGCATGATCTCAAGAAAAGCATTAAACACCCTACATGGGCCAATATAGAAAAACACATGCAATTATCAAATCATATGAAATTCAAAATATAAGCATTTGCTTTTCTTAATGCAAACTCCCTCTTTGCTTTTTCATGTAGGGTGTTTTCACCATTTTTAGCTTCCATCCGAGAAGTCTATAAATTAGCACTCACCCCCTCAATTTGAACCCTTGGTTTTTTTGTGCAAAAATATGAAAGCTTTTGAATTTGTGCAAAAAAGTGCTGCCAAATTCAATCCATAAGTCTCTAAGTAATGAATTGTTCCCCTTTTGATATTGTAGATAATAAAAAACTTCTTATTATTCCATGAAAGGGGACTTGCTTAAATAACAAAGGTGTATAATATTATCCATCGTATCATAGCAAACTGAGTTGATCTTAGCCACACAAAACTATCCTAACTATCCTAGTAAAAATTTAAGATATACTCTAACACCCCCCTTAAGTGCTACTAGGAGGTAGTGAAAACAACAAAACCAAAATGAAAGGGACCTTGCTTAAATAGAAAAGGTGTACAATATGATCCATCGGATCATAACAAACTGAGTTGATCTTAGCCACACAAAACTATCCTAAATATTCTAGTAACAACTTAAGATATACTCTAACACCCCCCTTAAGTGGTACTAGGAGGTAGTGAAAAAAACAAAACCAAATAAGTGGCAGAAGACAATAAAATGATAGAAACTTCAACACCATTAAAAATAACAAAAATGGTAGCCATGGATTTTTCCATCATAACTAACTGAATAGATCTCAACCACACAAAAATATTCTAAATATCCTAGTAAAAACTTAGGATATACTCTAACACCCCCCTTAAGTGGTACTAGGAGGTAGTAAAAAATAACAAAACCAAACAAGTGGCATATCCACAAATATGAGCCCCAAAAATAAGGCCTGATAAGGTACTAATGTACAATATATCCATAAGGAACTCTATAGGATATATGATGAAAAACCATAAGGAAAAAACATCTTCTAGAAAATAAGAAGAAGGAATATGTGGAATGAGGATGGAGAGGAAGATGTCCTCTTCAACCCCCCTAGGACAACTTCCATAAATAAGGGCCTACAAAGGATCCATGTGATGTCTCAAAAAGTAGAGATGCCTTGTCATCGAACTGACTGTCTTCCCACTCCAAGAAGGTATGAGGAACAACATGAAATCTGGTGCTTGTGACAATGAACAAGGCTACAAACCATGAAAAATTTACCAAATAAAACCCCCTTAAACCAAAGTGTCTCACAAAAAAGGAGAGTGAGAAGATAGGATGGAGAAAGAAGCACCACAATTGCAAGGGTAGTCCAAAATGACTCCACAAGCACAAATATGTGGTGTCCACCTATACGAACCCAATGGGCTGATAACAAGGTCAAAACTATGTGGAGAAACATCCAAGCAAAGGAGTACTTTCAAAAAAACAAATGTAGTTTTCGAACTATGAAAATTTACAAAATAAAATCCCTTAAACCAAAGTGTCTCACAAAAGGAGAGTGAGAATATAGGGTGGAAAAAGAAGCACCACAATGGTAAGGGTAGTCCAAAATTGACCCCACAAGCACAAATATGTGGTGTCCACCTATACGAACACAATGGGCTAATAACAAGGTCCAAACTGTGTGGAAAAATAGCCAAACAGGGGTAAAAGGACTTTATAAGTATAGTTTGTAGCAGCCACACAAAACCTCCAAAAAAATGCCTTGGGAGTGTTAGGTTCAACCGAGAGTGCACTCCATGATACAACATATTTGAGGCCCAAAAAATACATATTGAACTACCTCAAAATAGAAATTGGACACCACCAATGTGTTCGGCTCGAAAAAACATTTTCGATGACTATAAACACCCCTATGTTCGGGTGTCAATGTGGCCTTCATCTGTAGGAAAAACAACAATCTTCTCCATTTTCCCTCACAAGGGAATATTTTGGAATGTCCTTCGGAATAAAGCATGGTTTTAAAAATTTCTCTTAAATGAGAAATTACATGAAAAAAAATTGAGTGCCCCCATGCTTTAAAAAATAACTTTTCAAAATTAATGGGTCATACATTTTAAATAAATACCCCCCACTTTGATTTAATTAAAGATAGCCTTGCCCATGCTCCATATGTGACAAATAAAAAATATGCATTTAAAAATGCAATTGGGTGGAGAGGTCCTTAAAGTGGGCAAAGATTACATGGACACCAACACCGCGGTGATGCAACTCCAGAATTTGCATTGCTATAACCGTTAATGGAGCATGATCCATACCTTGGTGGAGCTAAATCACCACCAATATCATCAAAAAATGTGGGGTTGTGCGTGCAAACTGAAACTCCTCCTTAGTGGATAGCATCGATGGACGGATACAAGTCTAATTTTAACAGTTGTAGAGAACTACATTTTCATAGCTGAGATAGAGCAATGTCAAAAGACATCCCAACATTAGATCCATATCGCTAATGGTGTTTGGATTGACACTTTGATGGCCTCCTATGGCATGTCAAAATGCATTCTAATCTCATGAATTTAATAATATATCTACCATAGTACATAGTGATAGCTTCAATTCTTCAAGTGCCACATCCTCCACTGCACCCAACTGTAACCTGCCCCCGTCCCTAGGCATTGGTGTCACATAAGAGATATCGATAATGAACATTAATCTCCACTCTTTCTCTTAGCTTACTGCACCAAATGAAGAGATTATTGATTTCAAAATCATTCGAAGATAGCCATTGTAATAGTCGCTTGATCAACCTTGATATTTTTAATGGTTATGTTGGGTGACCTCCACACGTTGAACCACTCGAACTACTTGTCGACTAATTCTAGTCGATGATGTGTTTGGAAAAAAGGTGATAGTTGTAGTTGCATGTAGACGTTCAAAAAATGTGCAACATCAATGCTATTAGAGAAATTATCAACACAGGTGCGTAGGGAGACCGACCTTGATAACCAAAGTATAAAAAACACCTCGATCATAAAAAATCTCCATGCACAAAAGCAAACACTGTAGCATCCTTCTCGAACATCATTAACAAAATTTGTAGAATGGAAATTTGTGGCATGAAACTTATCGATCCTGAGGCTTTAACACACTCTCCTAGAAAACATCGAACATCCACCAATTATCAAGAAAAATGTGCATTCAAGCTGAGTTGCCAAAGAAAACACAAACTACAACAATTTTTGATGTTAAGCTCAAAAACCAATGAAATCTTTAGCGACAATCGTCACTCAAAGCCTCAAATTAAAGCTCTCGAACTGCTTCATCGATCTGTGACCACTACAAACTTGATTGAACTATATTTAACTGAACATTTTCATAAATGCATAGGCACAATGTATGCTTGAGAATCATGTTATCCATCTTCACATATCGTACAACTAACTGAACTAGAAGCACATGGTTCTTCAACCTAGATGAAGTCACTATAGATTTTTTCATAGAGCTTTTCATAAAGATTTTGTCTATTGGTTCTATACTAGAACACCTCAGAAAAAGGACCATGATAGAAAAAACCATAAATGGAAAAATGGTAATTGTAGTAGTCTCCAATGCATTGTTTCCCAAAAAATAGCCCACAAAGAGGTAAAATGCCAATACGAGCACTGCATATATTCCAATTTCTACTAGCTGCAACATGTGGAAAGGGTGCTACCAGCCAAGGCACCTCATAATTTCTCTTGCAAATATTGAGCTTCCCCAAGAGTAATCGAAGCGAAGAAACTGGAAATGTTGATACCGCATTCATCACAAAAGTGAAAATCACCAAACCTCCAAGGCTCTTTTAGCCTACTACCATTATGGTCACAAGGCCTTTAGAACCCAACATGAGTGCAAAAAAAACCAAAAAAATAAACTCTTTTTTCTTCCATTAAAATGCAAAGATCCTTTTTGATAGACCAGATCATTTTAAACTAGCAAGTTTAGAGCATACTCAAAAGTTTTACATCAGAAGGAAAAAAATAAAAAATAGGAAAGGAGGGGGAGAAAAATGAGGGAAGGATTTCCATGAGGTAAATCCCCCCTCAAGTTCACAGGAAATCCTCCTTCAAGTTCACAGGGCAGGGAAAGCCCGCTCTGATACCATGTAGAGAATAAAAAATTTCTTATTATTCCATGAAAGGGACCTTGCTTAAATAGAAAAGGTGTACAATATGATCCATCGGATCATAAAAAATTGAGTTGATCTCTACGACACAAAACTATCCTAAATATCCTAATAATAACTTAAGATTTACTCTAAAAGATACCTCAAGACATTCTGGCATTGAAATCCATGCTATCGAACTGCTGAAAGAATTGGAAGTTGCACTCTAATTTTTTATGCAATCAATTTCCCTTGCTTCAGTGATCGATCAGACCCATAAATTCACTCTCACAGTGCAACAATCCATTGACAACACATCCATGACATCTCGTACACCACCCAAGATTGGTTTTGGGAAAGTATAGTTTAACCACAATGATTGTCTCACCCTGAGATGGCCCACTAGCAAGGTCATCTGACCCTGAGATGGCCTTTGGCAGGGATCTAGTTTTTACTAATTTTCCTTTTACAATAGTTTAGATCAGCATTATTTTATCATTCCTGCATTTAGATAGATTTCATATTTCACATGCTTCGATCTAGTTTATCTTATTTCATCAAATTCAAATTTATTTATCACACATTTTATTTTGATATGTTTCTAGTTTCTTTTATGTGTAGATTACAGGATCAAAACCTCTCCATGGCAGTCATGGAAAACCTACTCTCAAAAAATTTGTGATTGCGAGAAGACCGTTCAAGTGCACCTAGATAATTTATTTGTATTAATTGTATCATAGGTAGCATCCCCTCAAAGGGGACTCGATTATAACACATTGAAATGTGAATATTTAATACAAAATGGGTCCCATTTTTTGATTGTCTTATCATTGTGTTTTCAATTATATATTGCTACCTTTATTTTTTTTATTGGTGCACGATTTTCCTACTCTCATATGGAAATCATGGTGGCATGGTCATCTCAAGGTGAGACAACCATGGCTTAATCCTTATTTTTCATTACATTGCTAATTGTTGTTTATTTTTGTGATTGCAGGTTACAGGATTAATCATCTCTACATGAGATGGTCCCTATTCTATAACTATCTTGACTTGAGATAGTCTCTATTTTGTAACCATATTAACCTGATATGGCCCCTATTTGAATTTATCTCACCCTAAGATGGTCATTAATCAAAGATAGCTTCTTGTATGATCGTATGGATGGCAAAGAAAAATATAGGGGCTCCACCCCAAACCCTCGGACAGGGGGGTAACCCCTCCTTGTGACCCCCATTTGGCACACATGGTGCATATGAAAAATACGTGAGGAAGGAGTACTAAACTGCACCACCATACACCTCGTTGATCAAAATATGAACAACAACAAGTCTATATTTTAACATCAAACTTAGGCTTTCAAGGTTAGCTTTCTATATTTTTCTTTCCTGCTTCTGTAAAGAAAGGTAGAAAACCATCTATTCATAGCATACTTTGAAAAGCTATTAATATTTTTTAGTTAGTTAGACAGTAACCATATCAAGGAGAGACGGTCTTTGTTTATAGTTTTCTGGTTTGCTTGTGTTGCGACCTGCTAAAAGGCTAATCATTATCTAGGAAATATTGTATTCTAGGATTTTAAATTTGCATTAGTGAAAGATCATCGATTGTTGTTTGATTTAATTTTTGCAAGAATTTAAAAAGAACCTCACACACTTCACGATATATTATAAATATTGGCAAGTTGGATTTCATCACCAACCATCGATAAATACCGAATATGGTGGATTTCATCTCCACCCATTGGCTCACACCATAACAACCCTAGTTGCCCTCGTGAGTGGCTTTCTAGACTTCATCACAAGAAATCCCCCTACTCTTGGGTATGCCCATAGTAGGATAGGATTATATGCCCCTTAAACATAGGGCTTTTTATAATTAGCATAACATAGCTACCATTCTTGTCCAAGCACACCTGAGTGTGAAGCAAAAGTTCAGTTGGCCAAGTAGTAGGACTTAGATAGTGCGACCTCTTTCTAAAGGTAAATTATTTCCTTAGGATACCTATCAGCCATATCCAACATCCTAGGAAGATATTTTTGTCATTTGTGTTGCATTCCTCGATAGGGAGGTGTGTGTAAACCACCTTTCAAAGTTTTCATTTCATTTTACCTTTTTAGCTATCATAGGAATAGGTGTTAAAATAAAAACACATAAAAAACCAAAACAAAATTAAAAAATCATCGACAAAAAAAATCACAAAAATAAAAAATACAAAAATATTATTTTCTTACTTGTTTGTTTATTTTATGTTTGCATAGATTAAATAATGGTTACAACATACAGTCAAGCTTAATCAAGAGCTAGTACTACTAATAATACACAAGGAGACATGAAAAATCTTCGATATAGTCTAGAGGACCTCATCATTCCTAACTGGCACCCTGGAACACGTCATGCCTAGGATATCTCATTCAAGGAATCAAGAAGCACCCAAAGGTCCTAGGAATGATTAGAAAGGAAACTTTCCTGATCTGGATACCTTGATTGATTTCTACCAAAAGAATCATCCACTTACTGAGGGGCCTAGTAGGGTAGTGTTGTGTATTCGTACCTTGGCTCATCCTAGAGAACCAATAGAAGTAGCACAAGAGTACATCTCATACCAATATGATTGCTATCAAGAAATCCCAACCAAGCATCTCTCTAAACTTCAAGAACATGATTATGAGGATGCGCATGTTAACCATCATCCTCACAAAAAACCTATGTTGACTCTTGCTTTTATCATAGATAAGGGTGAACAAAATCCTAATATGTTTCAAGAGAGAGCATTCATTCAATAACATTGCACTTCTACATCACTCGACTACACAGAGCATGCTTACAAACCCGAATACTAGGTCAAAACAACCTTTAGAGATTGAGGAAAATAAATTATAGATCCTACTAGGGGGGAACAATATAATCCCATCCATATTTTAGATATGAGATTACACATACCCCACACAACTAAGAAACTAAATTGTACCTATTAGGAACCTAGGCCAAATCTTAATAGATAATAATAGTTGGATCAACTACAACTAGACCAACAACAACTAAATCAGCAATGGGTGGACCAACAATGGTTACACCTACAAAATATGTATCAACAAAGGATGCAATAAGTACAATTAAAAAAATCATTGCATGATGTTGTACCAACACCTAGTACCCATAGGATGTAACAATGTGTAAGGTGCCCAATACAGTATCAAAACCTTCCCCCTCAACCGCACCAAATCACGTTCAACATCAAATGCAACTACCTGGTTACCATCAAGAACCTCCTACTCAATAGTACCTAGATCAACAAGAGGAGGAGTTATATTAAAAACACCAATGGGAACATCAAGAACAAGTTGATACCTACCCTGAATCCATTTATGATGAGGTACCTAATGATCATACTTATCATCCACCTCAACATCAAAATTGACCTCCTCTACCTAATCAAGGGTGATGATGATAAGATCATATCATTTCACCAAAGGTGTACAAAGTGATAACTAAGCGGATAAATTCATTAGAGAAACAATCTCAGGGCTTGGATTACCAAAAACCTACTCTCATGCAGCTTAGCAATCAACCTCTACATCCATCAATGCCATCACTTCCATACCCATGACATTTAGAGATGCCTAAACTTAAAATTTTTAAAGGTGATAAAGATGCATAAGATCACATGATAAGCTTCATCAATACATGCATTCATATTCAAGACAATGACTCCTTGATGTTGAGGACATTCCTTATAACATTGGTTGGGGGTACTTTGGAATGGTATAACCATCTACCACGCCATAGCATATACACCTTTGAGAAATTAGCAGATGCATTTTTGGAACATTTTGCCTTTAGTGTTAGGAAAAGGTAAAACTTGACTAACTTATCTAGCCTTCATCAATTTGATGATGAGCCAATCATGGAAGATGGTAATAGATGAAGAAAGGTTATGTTAACATTACCTTTCACCTTACTTGTCATAGAGCTTACTCGAATGTTCACTAGGAGTTGTTTGAAGCCAATCTCACTTTTTATATAAATTCAGCAGTATAAAACATTCAAGGAGGCCCTAGCACAAGCTAAGGTCATCAAGGACATTAAGGTCCAAGAGTGTGACATTAAGCTCTGTAAAAAGGAATGGCCAAACAAGAATACTAAAGGTGGTAACATGCAACAAAAGATGGCCCCAATATATTAAGTTATTTTGAGTATCCCTGGATCCTCAAACTAGACTGCACCACCTCAACCACTAGCTTGGCCTAATTACCAAGCTGAGCCTCCATCGATCTAGTATCATATGCAATAGAATCAAAGATACAACCAATATTTCTAACAACCATAGAAATATACTCCTTTGTTTAAAACATTAGAATCGGTTTTACTCCTTTGTTTAAAACATTAACATCAGTTTTCAATCAATTATGTGAGGTGTGAGCAATCAATCTTCCTGAGACCCACCCATTAGACCCTAACTAACCTAAACCAAAGAATTATAGGGAGGATCTATATTGTACTTATCACCGATAAAGAGGGAATCACATCTAGACATGTATTGCCTTTAATAATCTAGTACAAGATATGATTGAGAGGTAAGAGATTCAAATTTAAAATCCTCTTACCTCAAACAACCAAAAAATAGGATTCTTCAAAGATCCCTTGCCAACATATAAAACAAGCACAACACCTACCAATCAAGTAGAACAATCAAATCAAGTGAATCAGGTGCATACTAGTCCACCTCACCAAGAGTTTATGGGAATGATTAGTGTTGTGATAGAGAACTAGGAATACCCAAATTGATCTACACAACATGTAGCTCCACCCAACTTTTCCTCCATACCACAAGTGCTACTACCACCAAATCCAGTCACACCTATTTCATATTACTTGACATATCCACTGAATCAAGAATAGGTATACACAATATACCAAAATGGGGATAACCAATCTACCCCAATTGAACACTTTGAGCTAGATCAAGAACATGATCTAAATCAAGAACAAGAGCATGTGGAACAAGATCATGAGTTGAATTAGGAACAAGAGCATGTGGACATACCCACTAGATAAAATCATCACGAACCATCCATATCTGATCGTATGTTGAGGACTTCTAATCCACATCTGCTTCATTGTCTCCTATCACCTACACCCAATCCACCACCACCTACCAGTTACCATAAAATTTCATCAACATCCATCCAACTATCACTAAATTCCAAAGCCTGCAACCAACCTCCTCTAACTTTGCAATACGATCAATCACCTCCACTTGAGGTACAACATATCTTGGATCGACTATCCAAAATCAAGCTACAATCAAGTTACCAACACACTCCAATTTTACAACAAATCTTGACTCAGCTTACAAATATTGAGCTACAATTGAGTCATATTCAACCTCATCAACCTCCATCTCAGCAACCTTAGCAAGTTCAGCATCCATCTCCGCAACCCACATCCAAAGTTCCACTACCTCTTCCACAAGCATAAAATCAACCACAATCGAACAACCATACCAAGCATCCTATAAGAATCCCTCATGACCACATGCCACCTCCAAAGCCTTATTCAGCCATATTTCAAAAACTTTATGATGCACAAGAGATTACATTACCAAAAATAAAACCAAGAAATCCCAACCAACCCAGATCTAAGTCATATAGGGAAGATCAATTTTTCCCTTATCATCAACTAGCGGGCCATAACATCAACAATTACTACACATTTAAAAAGGTGGTCCAAGGTCTACAGGACAAGGGGGCATTCCCATTCCTAGTCCACCTCATTCAAAATGTCAACCTCATATCTATACTCCTCTATTTAAGCCCATGACGACCATCTTTCAAAAGTTCCAGGAGGAAAAAATAATTATTTTATCTGATGTGCACCCTATCGACCCCAAAAGACCTAAATCCAAGTCATATCAATAAAATAATTATTGTCTCTATCATAGGAAAAAGGTTCATGACATCAATGATTTATTTACATTTAAAAATGTGGTCCAAGATCTTATCGATAGGGGGCCTTTCCCGTAGATAGTTCACTTACCCTGTCTAATCAGAACCTTGATATTCATTGAGATAGTGGCATGGGTGCTCAAGGTATCTCACCTCCCTTTTCAACCACACCACCAACAATCAAATAAATTGGATATTCTTAGGGTATCGTACTTTACCCACACTCACCAATCACAAAACAATTTGGGGATGCTTAAGGTATTGTACCTTCCGCACACAAAAAATAAGAAAAAACCAAAAAATAACAAAAACAATGCAAAACTAAAAAATCACAAAACATTGCATTATTTACATCATCTTGCATTACACATTACTACATTTCATTGATTAATTGCATTAGGCATATCAGTGATTGCATTAGCATCACTCCGTTTTACATCATGTTACCACTTACACCTATCTTTGTGATATTTTGCCCATTAAGGGGTCCTTGTGAGATAGGGTAGATACTGGATGACCATCATAAATGATGTTCATATGGCCACTAACTATTTTACGCATACCTCTTAATGTTCAAAATTTCATAAAAGACTTACACACACCACACATTCATTTTTACTATTTGCATTTCATAGAGCACCATGCTTGTATGACTTTCATGAGTCTTAATCAAACCTTTTATAACACTGTCTTTTACACTTTTCTTGTGATATTTTGATTATTAAGGGGTCCTTATAAGATAGGGTAGATACTGAATGAACATCAACAATGATGTTTAGATGGACACTGACTATTTTACACACACCCCTTAGTTTTCAAAAGTTCATAAGAAAAACCCACACATCCATAGATCATCCACATTCCCCATCCTAGGTGTTTGTATTTTTTCCCTCACCCAATAAGTTGTTATAGGATGTCCAATAGGGTCTTTCGGTCATTCATCCTGAAAGATGCAAAATACAACACACAGACAATGCTTTGAATAAAATAAAATGCAAGGTAACACAAGATTTCACAAATAGAATAAATTTCATTGATGAGGGAAACCTAGAAACTCCATTGTTTACAAGATTGGATCCTTGGAAAATTTTGATACAATATTACAAAAATTTAGGGTTCTCTGAAACCCTAAGAAGCAAAGTCATGGTGTCTTTAAGTGCATCTTGATCCCAAAAATTTTGAGTGGGATTTTTGGTATCCAAGGCTGGGCCACTCTAAATTCTGATGTAGCATCTTCAAATCTGCACATAATTACACATAAAATAGTTAATAGTATATGTGAGGGCTCCACGGTGTGAGGCCCTCTGTATGCAATAATAAAACCCTAACTAGATACTATAAGTATAGTGAACAAAAATAGAAAACACATTTATAAAATAACAAATAGTAGATCTATCTTACTTATGTACTGTGTTTTGATGTGGAAAACCTGATGTAGAGGACTGGTGTGGTGATGCCCTAGCATCACTTGGAGGCTAGGGGGTCTTCATCAATGATAGTGTAAAACACCCACGGGTGTCTAGTTGTTGTAGGAAACGCCCGTGGGTGCCTGGGACAGAGGGAAAGAATTCTACAGAAGCAGATACGACAAGGGCTGAAGGATAACGATATTGATGGGGGGGTTACGACAAGCAAGAATGATGGTAGAAGTGGTGTGAGGTGACCTAGGGCACTTAAGGGTTTTAAGCACTAAAGGAACTCACAAGCTTAGAGCAATCAAGAACTTAGAATCAGGGAACTTAGGAATCAGACAAAAAATCTAGGGGTTGAGCCATCAAAATGGCTCTTATTTATAATCTAACCTAGGGCATGCTAGGGTTTCAATGACACTAATCGTGTGGCTGAGATTAAAGCACATCCAAGGGTAGATAATAAATCTAGGGTGTGGCATATATTGATGTAAATGGATGGTCAATATTAAATGAAAATAGATGGCTAGGGGATCAGCCCGCTGGCTCACGTGGTCGTGAGCTGTGCGATAAGGCTCAGGGAGCCTGCAGGTCGGGGGTTCAAATCCCGTCGACTCCCCCCAAGGTATAAATTTTTGTCATTGGTCAAGTTGTAAAAGAATTTGAGGAGGGTGAGGGAAGAAAGTAGATAGGGGAGGGCTCTGGTACCTCCCCTGCTCCCCCTCCCATGGCTCCTGGTTCCTGCCCAGTTCCTGGCTCAACCCAGGTCATCCCTCCCGGGGAGTGGTTGTTTGCGGATGATCTCCGGGGGAGATCCTTCTCCACTATCTGTGCCCCTCCCGGCCGGATAGGGGTTTCCTTGGTTGTTTTTTCGGATCGGTGCTTCCCGGGGATCCTTGTTTGGTTGGGGATCCCTTCCCTTTTTCCCTCAGGCTTCCCCCTGGGGTTTTTTGCAGGTTATTCGCATGGATCTGGTCCCTTGCATTTCTCGGTGCGGTGGAGGTGATGGTTTAGGGTTTGGACAGCTTCCCCCTTTTTCTTGTGAATCCTCGGCGGGCTCTGTGCTTGGACGGGATTCTTGGTCCCTGCTGCTGGGATCCTCTTCTGTTTTCTCGGGGCGGGTTCTTTGTGGTGCAACTCTTTGGTCACTTCCTGATGGGCTGGATCCTCTCTGTGTCGGTCGTCGACTTCTCGCAGGATGGCTCTCGCTGAACGAAATGTTTTCCCGGTGGGCGGGATGGTTTCTCCACAGGGCGGGATCTGCCAAATCCGCCAGTTTTCCTACGAGGCGGGATCCTTTATTTTTTGCTGGTTTTCCGGATGGTGGGATTTCCCTGTTGCTTCCCGCTAGGCGGGACTGTTTGTGGTGGTTTTGACTACTTCCCGCAGGGTGGGATTTTATTGTAACGATTTTTCTTTGCTTCCTGCTGGGCGGGATCTTCTCGATGGTGGTTTTTGGCTACTCCCCGCTGGGCGGGATCTCCAAAACTACTTTCTTTCTTATTTTTCTGTTTCCCGCTGACAGGGATTGTTTAATGCTTACTGTTACCGCTGGGCGGGATTTCTATTTTGGTGTTCAGTTTCAAGGGATTGATGCCCTAGGCCCATTGCTTATGTAATCAGGTTTTTTTAGGGGTTACGTTTTCTGTAATAGGCTTATACATAAAGCTAGGAGGCATGATGCAAGGCTGATTTTGTACATAAGGTTTTGGGATCCTCTATAAAAACCCTTTTTTAATCTACTATAATAATTACCAAAAAAAAAAAATAGATGGCTAGGATTAATTCACTTAAATAAATACATATTTATTAAATATATATTAAAATATAATATAAAATATTATATTTAAATATATATAAATAATGTGAATAATGATCGAAAAATGGCAAGAGATAGGAATGGTGGAAAAATTGGCTAAGCTTTGGTGGTGGAAATGGCGGGAAGGCTAATATGGAAGGCAAATGTCTAGGATTTGGTGTCTACGCAACCATTCCTAGTTTTCTTTTTAGATTTTGTAGAAAGCTATCTTGATTTTTGAAGGTAGGGTCTTAATTTTTTAATTGTACCTTGTATATATCAAAATCCCAAACACATTTTCACATATTAAAAATGATTTAGCACAAGGAAATATGAAACTATGAAATAGTCATGGCCTCTTAAGCGAAAGGTTTTCTTTGATGTATTATTATGCACATAGTCCACAGTAATAATAAAAATAGTGGTTTTCACCACTTACAATATACATCTTTTATGGTTCGAGGTGTAGACCAATTGGTTCATCCAAACCCCATAAGGGAGGCGGAGGTCCAAGGTTCAAATCTCGGGCCTCGTCGGACTGAACGCTTGTCCCTTTCCTGGTGCTTTCAACGGCGTAAAAGGTTTAAAATGATTGTGGCATGGTGGTTATAGGGGCGGACTGCACGAAGATCTATGTGGCGGCTTCCGGGATAGACATCGCAGAATACTGTGGCGGCCATAAAAGCTGGACAACCTGCCCAAATTCGTGGTGGCTACCAATTCCACCATGTAAATTCAAAAAAATAAAAAAATATATATATACATCTTTTGTAAAATATTACAACAATGACAAAAAGGGTAATTAGGATGAAGGTAACATTCTCATCAGGACTTGGATCAAGTGGTTGAGAATCTGATTCCCCAAAGCTCTAATTATTTTCACAAAATCAAAACAATCATGAAACGAGCAATAAGTATAAGGGCTAAATTCTCATCAGCACTCGAGTTGAGTAATTGAGAATCTGATTCTCTAAAGCTCTAAATAAACACATAATAATATTGAGGATTTAAGTAGTAAGGATAGGGTTTATTTCTCATCAGGACTCAATTTGAGTGGTTGAGAATCTGAATCCCCAAAGCTTGAAGCCTATGGTATTGGACTATGCTCATACATGGCACATAAGGACCCACTAGCCTTTGAGGTCTTGCATTACAAAGTAGTTGAGTCCAACCAAGTACAAAATCAAGGTAATGATGATCATACAATGATCCTCATTATAGAAATGGGCTATAAACATTGGCCTAGCAATAGGGTAATATTATGTGTCCCATTAATGAACATCACTATACACACACAGGGATATTGAATATTTAGGTCTTCCTAGAAAATTGTTATTTTTTAAGAGTCATGTATAGTTAGTATCCAACTTTTGATTGGTCAACTAGGGTTCTTGAGTCTCATGAAAATCTTGTTGTTCCCTCATAATGCCTAACTATTGACCAAATCTAAATTCAAATCCTAATTCAAAGGTCCTAAAGGCACATAACCCCTTTGGTCAAATAAATTCAAATGGCTCCAAAGGTGACTAACTCCTTTGGTCACATTTCAATTCAAAAAGCTCCAAAGGCACCTAATCCCTTTGGTCAAATTTAACTCAAAAGGCTCCAAAGGCACTTAAACCCTTTGGTCAAACCAATTCCAAAAGCTCGAGTGAACCTCATATCTAGTGATTTACTCTAGTCACTTGGTGGTTATAGTGATTGGTTATCCATGGAATCTGATAGGATGAGTAAATTACCATAAGGCCACTCATAAAAACTTTTAAAAAAATCACAAAATTATAAAAAATCAAAATGGGTCAAAATCAAGCTTATCATGGGATCATAAGCCCTTTAAACATAGCATTAACCTAGATAAATCCAAGTACGATTATCTTGGTCAAGCAACTTATCACTTTCATCATTTTTCATCTCCTCTATCGACTCATCGCTTGAGGGGGTAGTCATATAATTACAAAATTCAAATCAAATCAATAATCAAACACTCAACAATACAAATTATATTCGTTCAAGAATCATTTCCAAAGACTATCATGCGCCCTTCTTGCTTGGGGTAGATAACAAGCAAAAACAAATTCAAACAAAACTTTGGTATACCTAAAGCATGCGCCCATAGACTCCCAACTTGTCACTTGAGCTAGTCTATACATGGTTGAAAGGTTTACTAAAACCAAGTTCTTCAACTTGTCAAAAGCAATGATTAAAAAATGCATGCTCTTTCCATGATTGGGGCATCCTATGTTGATTTGGTTAATGGATATCATTAACCTTCAAATCAACCATTTTAGGTTCTCTATTTTTGCTCTGCATTGTGTCATCACACAAAGCATCCCAAAAAGAGGTATCTATAGACACCTAAAACACGTCATATTGAGGAGACTACCTGAATGGACTCCTTTTAGACCACCTAACCCACCTGGGGTAACTTTAGAGCTAAAACAATGGTTTTCACCACTTAAACGGGTATAGTTCCCCATAAACTATGGTCATCTCACCCTGAGATAGTCGTCAAATGTGGTCATCTCACCCTAAGACGATCGCTAAACCATGGTCATCTCGACCTAAGACGACTATGAAAAGCAAGCTGAAAAATAAAAATACACGTAACTAGAAGTCGAAACTACTAGTTAATCTCATGCATGATCCTAAAAAAAGCAATAAGCACCCTACATGGACCAAAATAGAAAAACGTACACAATTATCAAATCACATGAAATCTTAAAGATAAGCATTCACTTTTCTTAATGTGAACTGCCTCTTTGATTTTTCATATAGGGTGATTTCACCATTTTTAGCTTCCATCCGAGAAGTCTATAAATTGGCACTCACCCCCTCAATTTGAACCCTTGGTTTTTTTGTGCAAAAATTTGAAAGTTTTTTAATTTGTACAACAAAGTGCTGCAAAATTCAATCCATAAGTCTCTAAGTAACTAAGTTCTACCCTTTTGATCCCTCAAGCCATTGCACTATTGAAATCCATACTACCAAACTGTTTAAAGGATTGGAAGTTGTGCTCTCATTTTCTATGCAATCAAATACCCTTATTTCAATGATTGATCAGACCCATCAAGTTGCTCTTATAGTGCAACAATCCATTGAAAACACATCCAGGACATCTCATACACCATCTGATATTGGTTTTGAGAAAGTACAGTTCAACCAAAATAATTGTCTCACCCTGAGATGACCCACTGGTAAGGTCATATGACCTTGAGACGACCTCTAGCAAAGATATGATTTTTACTGTTTTTCCTTTTATAGTAGTTTAGATCAGGATTATTTTATCATTCCTATATTTAGATAGATTTTAGAATTCACATGCTTCGGTCTGGTTTATCTTATTTCATCAAATTTGATTTTATGTGTCACACATATGCTCTTGATCTATTTCTAGTTTCTTTGTGTGTAGATTACAGGATCAACATACGACAAAGGAGCACAAGATCCACATCAAACCCTATCTGTGATAGTCATAGAAAACCTACCCCCAAATTATTTGTGATTACGAGAAGACCATTCAAGTGTACCTCGGTAATTTATTTGTAGGTAGCATCCCCTCAGAGGGGACTTGATTGTAACACATTGAAAAGCAAATATTTAATACAAAAAGGGCCCCATATTTTTATTGTCTTATCATTGTGTTTTCAGTTATATATTGCTATCTTTGTTTAGTTGTATGGTGCATGGTTTTCCTGCTCTCATTAATATATAATTTTTATTAGAGGTTTACAAATATGTATTTATAATAATATAAATTTATATAATATTATATTATATATATTTATGACAAAAGGAATTATCCTATGGCTAAAACTCACTTTCACTAAGTGTAAGTGTAAGTTTTCTTTGACTCAATAACTTGAATCCCATTTCTCTAAATGATAAAAAATAGAAAGAGAAAATATTTCAAATCACACCATCTCTATAATAGGTAAATACGTTTTTCTCCTAAAGCCATCAGAATTATTTACAATAAAATATCTATTACAATTATAATAAGATATTTATTACAATTGTGAAGGTCTTATTGATGAAATTGTCATTTATCTAATATCTAGGCATAGTCAATTAGAGATTTGATAATTTCCTTCATTCTCCATATAGAAATGATCCCATAAACAAAATTATATTCTAATGCACAATACCATAAAATTTTATTTCTTTCTAATCCCAAAAATGTGAACATTTTATTCCAATTTTTTATTTTTAATATTATTTAAAATAGTAATAGATAGAGAATATTCAAAAAGGATGTTCGCTAGATTGATTGATAAATAACATAAATAATATTCCTATGCACCAATATAAAAAGGAGGAATGATCCAAAATTTCAATTCATGAATGTTTAGAAACCGGGCACCTACCTTACACAGATTAGGAATACAAGCCTTTCAACCTATTTTAATAGAAGGACGTGCCATTCGTTTACATCCATTGGTTTGTGCAGGATTTAATGCGGACTTTGATGGGGATCAGATGGCTGTCCATGTACCTCTATCTCTGGAAGCTCAAGCAGAAGCTCGTTTACTTATGTTTTCTCATATAAATCTCTTGTCTCCAGCATTGATGAGCACATTGAACTATATATGTGGCTAATAGCCTTCACAGCCTAGGCACAATGATGCAATTATCAGGGGCGTGCTCTACCACTGAGCTAATAGCCCTACAGGTCTCCCTCCTAGTGGAGTGGAAGTCTGTTATACCAATAAAAACTACTATTTTTTACCCTATCCTTATGTTCATTTGTTTTTTTATACAACAAATTCTTTATTTAAAGATATGACATACATTATGAAGAAATACATGACATTAATGCACTAATCCATGGTACCCAAGTTGTAGATAATACTTGTTTACAACAAGTAATTTAATTACTTAAACATTACTCCATCAATAGCAAATATAGTCTATTTGATATAAGATATCATAAAAGAAGGTCTTCAAGGAAGTTTTATGACATCCTAGTTAAAAACTCCAATTTTAGAGAAATAAACTACAATAGCATAAATAGACAAACACAAGTACGAGGGAACCTAATTTTTACCTCCTTTTCCTTTTTTTCCCTTCTCCAAGGAGAAGAAAATATCATACAATGAATATTATGACCCAATATTTCATAAGTTATCAAATATATTTTTCAAATTTGATAAAATGATATTCCAAATTTCCAAAGGTCACTTAGATGTATTCCATCTCTCTCTTCCATAACTATATATAGAAGATAATTATAGCCAATTTCATTTGGCTAGAATAGCCAATAGACACAATATTCAGGGTCCTATCAACTTTTCAACTTGGGATAATAAGCTCATGAACTTCCCTTTTACTTACTTCATTGTTAAGTAATCACAACAAACTACACTTTTATATTATCTTATAATTATATATAATTTTTTATAACATTATATAATAATAAAAAGTTGTGGCATTAGCTCAATTAGTTAGATTCCTCAACTTTAACGGGACTAAGGTTCAAATCTTGCCAAAGGATACATGCTTAAATAGCTAACTTCTTGTAATACCACTTTGTGGTGATGATGTAATATGGGTGGGACCTATCTCAATTCCATATATATATATATATATAAATATATATATATATATATATATATATATATATGTATATATATATATATATATATATGTATATATATATATAAATATAAATATATATGTATATATATATATATATATAAATATAAATATATATGTATATATATATATAAATATAAATATATATGTATATATATATATAAATATAAATATATATGTATATATATATATAAATATAAATATATATGTATATATATATATATAAATATAAATATATATGTATATATATATAAATATAAATATATGTATATATATATATAAATATAAATAAATATAAATATATAAATATAAATATATATATATATATATATATATATATTATATAAATTTAAATTATATTTATAGATATATAATCTATGTTATAAAAATTATGAATTAATTATTCATTATTAACATTCTTTTCTACTTAATATTTTTTCAATGAGTTTACATAGGTTTTTATAAGTGGTCCTGGTCCCCTCATACTGAGTGGTGTTTGAACCTTGGACCTCTCAAAGAGAGGCCAAATCCATTACCACTGTAGTAAGCTTGCAACTAATATTTTCAACTTAATATTGAAAAGTTGGTATGTATTATTTTTTTCTTTTTAGATCAAGATCTGAGATCTTGGGAGATTCAAAAGAATAGAAAATTTGGAGAACTACTTATCAAATTAGGAGTGTCCTCATTTGATAAACTAAGTTCTAAGGAATTTGTTTTACATTTAGACTGGATTACTTTATTCTTTTATTAGAAGAAAAAGTAATGCACTTGGAGGAGTAGAGAAGGGTTCTCCACCTACAACGGAAATAAAGAGAAGAGGTGTTCCTTGCAATATTGGAGCCTTACAATTACTAGAAAATATAGGAACAACACCAATCCATTCAAACTTGGTGTTGGATCTCGCATTCTTCTCTTTCTTTCCTTCCGTAGGAAAAGAACTACGGTAGGGATGACAGGATTTGAACCTGCGGCATTTTGTACCCAAAACAAACGCGCTACCAAGCTGCGCTACATCCCTTCCAATTGTTAGACTTTAATTTTATTTTATATGACCTAAATTTTTTTTTCCACACATATTTATCCACTTTCATTTTTATTTGGTCTCATGAATAGACTCTATAGATGTAAGATATATCATCTAAAAATGATTATTCATTTACAAGATCTGGTAATGAAACATGTTATGTTCTAGAAATAGGAACATCTTATATTCTTGATCATTGTACAAATATTTGTTTCAAGTTCCTTATATAAGACACTCATCAACTACGACTGTAGTTGACCATACAACATATGCATCATGATTGAAAAGAAGAACTTACAAATAATGCAAGATGTAAAAACATATCTTTTCATAGTGCTTGTGCTAGTGACTTTATGGTTTGGGTGTTTATTCAATTTATTGATAAAGATCAATATTTTTTCTAGATGCTTTGACTTTTCCCTTTTTTCATTTTAGTTTTTCTACAAATCTGAAAAGAAAAAATATGTTAGATACTTTCTCTCCCTTTCCCCTTGGAGAAACAAAATGAGTTATTCCTACAAGTAACATACTACTAAAAATTCCTAATTCAATATTTTACTACAAGAATGATTATGAATAAGTAATAAAATCTTGAATTATTGGATCTTTGACAACTTCTCTCACATTCTCTTTCTTCTCTTCTCCAAAAAAAATCCAAAAAAAAGAAAAGTTTCCCTAATACCTAGAGTGAGTTTTTGGCCAAGGGATAAAATATATTTTATAAATATCTACCGTTAAACTGCTCCCCATAAAAATAGCAATACTTTTATTCTCATAGTAAACTTGTTAAAGAGATGAAATAGAACCAAGCTATATTTTTTCAATCATAGATTAATTCAATCATCAGAAGAAGAAATAGGTGAAAAATTAAGATAAATTCTAGGATAATATAATATCCATTGAATAGAAGCAAATGAGACACTTTCATAACAAAATATTTAAGGGTATAATTGAAAATTAAGTCTTTATTTTGTACATACCAGATCATGAATTAGTAATTTTATTCAATCTTAAAAAAAAATTAATATTTTTCTTCAATTTTTTCTCTTTGAAATAGTAGATTTTAGATATCCTCATGAATAGGATTAAATATGAGGAACTATATTCTTCTTATTTTTATTCCTCTTAAAATTATTATAAACATCATAAAACATTCCTCTTGCACATGTTTTTAACATCAACAAGAATAAAATCCTCCTTATTCTCCTTAATATGAGAAAGAAAAGGAGTAAGGAGAAGAAAATATCAAATTATAAAGAATTTATTCTTCTACTTTTAAGAAGAAGAAATTCTAACATGGTTATTCTAATTTCTATTTGATTTAAAATATAGAAATTAAACTATAATAAGTCATCAAAAGAGTCCATTGGGGATCTATTTTTCGAAAAAATAGAATGAAAGGAAAGGTGTGAGAAAAGCCAAAATATCCACATAGAGTTGACAAAGTTGAGGGCTTATGACATGTAAGAATAAAAACAACTAGCCAAGCAGATAATCGACCTTGCATTTGATTAGTATTTCTTGTCAAAGTATCTGTATAAGGATTTGACATTTCTAATGGAATTTTGAAAAAAAAAATTTTATTTCCTGTTCGTTACTTTCCACTAAAGATTTATTATTCCCCAATTAGATAGCATTTCTGAAGTAGATTCAGACGTTTCAGAGGGTATCTCTAAAGCCGATTGAAATTGACTTTCAGAAGATTGATGGAAAAACTTCTGCTCATCCTTTTCAGTATGAATACTGGGTCCAACATGAAGCCTATGTTTTCTAGTGAAATATCTCTTTACTTGTTTAGGCTCGACCCTATCTTCATATAGCTCTCGAGCTACCTTTTCGCGAAGTTTTATTATAGCATCTATAATAGCCTCTTATTTTAAGCTAGCAACCGAACAAATACACATCTATGAAAATTAAATTATCTACTCCATGAATGGTACATGTAAGAAATTATCCCATATGATGTGTTCTCTTGATTCAATAATAGCAACGTGAACTAGTTACCATGTCCAAGCCAAAGATCTAACTTTTAAGAGCCCTAATAAATGATGACTCGAACGAGATTCAACATTTTTAAACCATGAAATACTTGGTTTTCGTTGAGATTGTAGATGCAACCAATCCACTATTAAAAACATAGGAGAAATAAATAGTAATAAAAGAGCTTCAATATAAATATCTTCATTAGTGTGTAATCCTATTGTATACCACCAATAATAAAAATTAAAATAAGAAATATTGGCTAGACTAGAAGTACCTCATCAAGTGAAAGCTTCTACAACTGTTTGACTAAATTGAGGATCTCAAATTGCATGAGCAATAAATATTACATGTAAAAGCTTACGTACCCATGATTCAAATTTTCCTTGCTAAGACACATGGAACAAATTACCAAACATGCAACATGTAATGCCAAATTTGATTGAGGAGTCTTAGGAAGAATGATGCACTCTAATATTTTTCTATTGGAAAGGGAAAGTAGATGGAGGAATGGTTGAGAAATCTCCTATGTCCAAAATTGGTCGGAGAGAACGGCTGTAGTGGAACTAATTTATGACCGTGTCCCTTTCATCCGACTGCCCTTCCAAGTATCCCTACCTCAAAGAGACAAAAGGTAATTTTCCATCATTGTTTTCAAGGGTCCTAGGGGTGTAGTATATTTGCTGGTGTTACGAATCATCCAATTCATTGATGGATTTCTATTTTATTTGGGTGATCTCAAGATGTTTTATATATGAACCTATTCAAATGGTTATTATTGCTATTTATTCTATGATCCCTCTAGGAAGTGGTCATTAAGATTTAATTATTAGGGACAGATAGGCTAGCAACACAATAGTAGCTACAAATATGATTATCTATTAAAAGGGTCAAAATATAATGTCTTTATATAGCTATTGGTCAAAAATATTTTTCTATAGCTTAAGTAATTAATACACTTTGAGAGTGTGGCACAATGGAATATATAATTGTGATAGAAAAAATATGGATTATCCTACAATATCTTGCTCCTTATACAGGAGCAGCTTTAGCCGAATACTTCATGTATAAAGAACAACATATGATGATCTCTCCAAACAAGCACAAGCTTATCGACAAATGTCTCTTCTATTAAGAAGACCACCTGGCCGGGAAGCTTACCCAGGAGATGTTTTCTATTTGCATTCCCGTCTCTTGGAAAGAGCAGCTAAATTAAATTCTCAGTTAGGTGGAGGGAGTTTGACTGCTTTACCAATAGTTGAGACTTAATTTGGTTAAATCTGGAGAGATGAAACTGATATAAATTTATTTGTCTTATTGAACAGATGGAATCTGAATATATCCATTATATCACTTTGATAATATCTTATTAATATATGACCCAGCGTAAAAAAATGACTAATAAGGAGATATTTTGAATATCAAACAAATCAATAGAAAATAATAGGTAATATAATAGCTATAGATGGTTATATTATATATGTTTGTTCTATGATGATTTAAGAGGAGAGAACGTAAGTACTATAGGAGCATAAGAAAACCAAAGAATAGGCAGACAACTATGATGATCGACATACACCAAAGGAGGCCTGCAAGCAACAAAGGGAAGACAACAAAGATCTGAGATCAAAAATGAAGAAGACAAAATAGGTAAAATATAAATAATTTAGGTTTCCCAAAATGGTTGTCTAGGGATCTTCATCTTCAAGGGTTGTCCGAAAAAGACACTTGCTAAAATAATACAAGCAATGGTTGAATCTAGGAAGAGGAAAATGGAGATTTCTTCTTTCTCCAAAAAATATGGATTTGTAAAAAGAAAAGAACAAATTCCAAAGGTAAAGTTTGATGAACAAAACCTCATAGAGGATTATAACAAGCTGGCTGAATGCAGACCGATATGCTGGTTCTTTAACCTATGGCTATCTCCCAAGGGTATTGAAACTTGGGTTAAAAATAACTGGCTCCCATTAATCTCGCAAGAACCAGAGATAGTATATGTAGGAAGAGGGTTTTTTCTAGTAACATTTAACAATCCCAAAGATAAGGAAATTATTTTTGAGAGAGGTCCCTGGTTCATGGTAAGAAGTGGATTATTTATGAAGTATTGGGATGATAATTTTGACCCAAGAGAAGAAATTTTGAACTCCATTCCAATATGGGTTAAGATGCCTTTTTTCCCATATCAGTTTTGGTGGGAAGAATCTTTTAAAGCAATAGGAGACTCTTTAGGGTGGTTCATTAAAACAGCTAAGATGACAAAACAATAAAAGTTAACCACATATGCTAGAATATGTGTGGAGATGGACATAATGGAAGGCTTACCAGAGCATATTGAAATTGAACTACAGGGTCAAGTATGGAAGCAAGAGCTAGATTATGAGCAGATCCCATTTAAATGCACCCACTGCCATGAATATGGACATTATGTCCATAATTACCCAAGAAAAGCAAGACAAGTATTGAAATAATAAGGCAATGAGAAGGATAATGAAGGATTTATGAATGTATCAAAGAAAAAGTAGACTAAAGGAAAGTGGGTACCGACAATGAAAGAGACATCAATGAAAAATCAATTTGAGGCCTTGGAGAAGGAAAAACCACAAGAAGATATTACAATAGGGGAAAATAATTTAGAAATGAATAGTGAGGAGTTTGAACCGATTGAAGAAGTTCAAAAAGGAGAAGAGGAAAAAGCAAAAAATCAAGAAGAAGAACAAGGAATAGAAGGTGAAAAAGTGGAAGATGAGGTAACAATGCAAGGTGGTATACTATCCCTAAGTCAAATAGAATCACAAGTAGACTATGGGACAAGTACCAAGAAGAAGGTAGGAAGACCCACAAGGTTGGAGGCATTGCAAACATATTCACAAAAAGCCATTGAGGAGGGATCTCAAAAGCAAATCAGTATAGAGGACAAGATAGCATAATTAAATCCCCCAAGTGGACAGGGAGGAAAAAGTAAGAAGGTTGTACCACATAGCCTAAGAAAATGATTATATTCTCTTGGAATATAAGAGGTATGGGTTCTACCTCAACAAAAAGAACCTTAAAGGGAAAGATTCAAGAATCTGGTCCTGATATAATTTTTCTTCAGGAAACTAAGATAGCAAAAAATGAATGGACAACTATGGAAGGAATATGGAATACTAATATATACCAGAGTGAATGTATTGGCTCAAGAGGCCAGGCAGGAGGCATTGCTACAATATGGAACATAAGAAAATGGAAGTTCATAGAAGTGGTTAAAGATGCACATTGGATACAAATATCATTGGAATGCCAGAGATCCAGGAAAATATATCATCTAACAAATGTGTATGGACCCACTCATCAATCCTTGGCAAAATAATGTTGACAAAGAATATGGCAAGATGGATCATCAAATAGCCTTGAAAATTGGATAATAGGAGGAGACTTTAATTTAATTCTCAAATTAGAGGAGAAGAAAGAAGGAATTATGAGTCTAAACCAGAATTCAAGAATGGTATCAGATATGATGGAAGAGAGGAACCTGGTAGATATCATTCCAAAATATGGTATTTTCACATGGTCAAATAGAAGAGGAGGAGCAACCTTAATTCAAGAAATATTAGATAGGTTTTTAGTAGATGAATCCATCTTAGGAATAAATGTATCAGTGGAGTCTTTTATATTATCTAGAGCGAGATCAGACCATGCACCAATACTATTGAAGATATAAGAATTTGAACCTCCAAAAAATGTGTCATTCAAATTTAATCCTTAATTGATGGAACATGAGGAGTTTTAAAAAAATGTTAAAAAATGGTGGAATGAGATTGAAGTTGAAGGAACAACAATGTTCAGATTCTATAGAAAAATGAAATATATCAAGAATAAAATTAAAGGATGGCAGAGAAGCATAATGAAAGCTGAATTTGAAAAGAAGAAATAAATATGTGATAGATTGGAAGAATTAAAAAAACTAGCACAAAATGGAATAGATACAGATTTGAGTAGAGATGAGGAAGCTAAGTTGATTGCACAAATGGAAAGGATTGAGAAGGAGGAGAGTGATCTATTAAGGTTAAGATCAAGAGTGCTCTGGGCATAGAAAGGGGATGCAAATTCTAAGTTTTTCCATAAAGCCTTGATTGCTTATAGAATGAAGAACCACATATCATGTATCAAGCAAGACAATGGGGAGGAGATGGTAGAGGATAGTGAAATACGAAATGCTGTGAGGAATTATTTTCAAACCACATTATCAGATGATAACATTGATAGAGAAGAAATCTAGAGAGAAGTGGTTGAATTAATACCAGAAGTAGTCACACAAGAAATGAATAATCATCTAATGAAGGAAGTCAGCATGGAAGAATTAAGAGAGATAGTGTATTCATTTAAGCTAGACAAAGTCTAGGTCCCAGATGGATTTCAAGCAAATTTTTTTAGAGGAGCATGGGAAATTATAGTTGAGGATCTACTAGCAATGGTGGAAGAAGCGAGAACAACAGGAAAAATTTTAAAGTCAATAAATTCGACATTCTTGGCACTTATCCCAAAAGAGGAGAAGGCAAGTAAGTTTGATAGATTCAGACCCATTTCTCTATGCAACTTTTCCTATAAAGTAATTTAAAAAATAATGGCTAGTAGATTGCAAAAATGGCTGCCTATGATCATATCAAAAGAGCAAGGGGAGAGGTTAAAGGAAGATAAATTTTAGATGAAGTCATCATTGCACAAGAAGCAATTCACTCTATAGTTAAATCAAGAAGAAGGACAATGATGATCAAACTTGACTTTGCTACAGCCTATGATAGACTCAATAGGATATTTCTCTTAATGGTCCTCCACAAAATGGGGTTCTATGAGTAATGGGTAAAATGGGTGGAAGGTTGCATCAACTCTAGCACATTCTCAATTTTAGTCAATGGAGGACCATATAATTTTTTCAACTCTTCTAGAGGTATAAGACAAGGCTTCCCATTATCACCAGCTTTATATGTCATCATGGTTGAGGCATTGAGCTATCTTATCAAGCAAGCAAGAATATAAGGATATATTGAAGGAGCATCAATTACTTCAAATGTAGTAAACACCACCCACCTATAATTTATAGATGACTCTATGTTAATGGGACAAGCATCTATTAAGGAAGCCAAGAACATGAAAGAGATATTAGACAAATTTTGTATAGCAATAGGAGCTACTATTAATTATGGTAAGTTTATCCTTTATGCATATAATTGCTCAATAGATTTTGGGAGGAAACTTGCCAAAAATTTTGGCTTTAAACTAGGTAAATCCAAAGAATTCTATGTATCTAGGGGTGCCAATTGGCCCATGCAAGCATGCCAAAAAGCAATGGGAGAATATCCTCAACAAATTAATATAGATATTGAATATGTGGTCCATAGATGGTTAAATCTAGCTGGGAGAGTGATTCTAATCAAATTAGTTTTATCTACCATCTCGATATATTTAATATCATCTATTCATGCACCAGTAGGGGTAATTAAGAACTTTGAGAAGATAATAAGGATATTTCTATGGAAAGGTGCTAGAGAACAAGAAAGAAAGAAGTTCCATTTGGTTAAGTGGGATATTGTATGCTTACCCAAAAAATGGGGTGGATTAGGAATAAAGCATTTGTCCTTATTGCTAGAGGTGTATGGAGCTAAACTAATATGGAGATTAATCAAGGAAAGCAACTCACTATGGAGCAAGATCATGGTGAACAAGTATCTTGGAGGTAACCCATTGGAAATATATACTAATAATGAATGTAACTTCAGATCAGGGATCTACTACATGGTCAAATCTATGTGTAATGCTATCCTTTTTTAGAAAAGGTTATTCATGGCTCATCAATGATGGAAAAAAAGTAGACATATGGACAGATGCAATCAATGGCATGCCACCAATAGGAGGATATCTAGAAATACTCTAGCTAAGAGATTGCTTCAGAAGCAAAGGTATGAAAAATCATTTTTAAAACTAACAATTCTCAAAGTGAATGACTAGAATCTAAAATCAAATATTGGGGGAATGGGAGATTGAATCAACAAACTTGAAGAATGAATATAAAAAACTTGCCAAGTTGTTAAGAGAAAGAAATGTTAGAATAATATGGGGACCAATAAATAAAATAAAAAAATATCATGTCAAACAAGGATACAACTGGCTATTGGCTGATAAATATGGTCACTTAATTCCAAATAGCAGGTGTTGGACAAAATTATGGAGTGTAAGATCCATTCCAAAAATTGATCATTTTATGTGGATCTTAACTCACAAAGTGATTCTTACTACTAAAAATCTAAGTAGAAGGGGTATACATGGGCCATCAGTATGTATGTTATGTAAGAAGTAGGAAGAAAATATTGAACACTTGTTCATTCAATGTGAAGTCTCAAACCAAGTTTGGAACTTCATGTGGCAAGCATTGGGCTTCATAGTTGACATCCATTCCAAAATTAAGGAGTGTGAGGAATTTTTAACCAAATGGGACACTAATTATCCTTTTTGCAAAGATGGAAAATCAACAATAAAGTTAATTTGGGAAGTACTACCATGAATTGTATTATGGCAGATATGGAAAGCTCAAAATGTAGTTAAAGAGATAGTACTTTTGGGGAATATTCGCATAGCATAGCAATCCTTAAACTCTTAATTAAAGCCAATAGAAGTAGGATTGAGAATGAAGACTCACTGGTGGAAGCTAAAAAAATAATAGTTCAACTTTTGGAAATATTATTTGTAACCAAGCAGGTAAGTAAGAAAGATGAGCCCCCAAGATTTAGTACTGGAGCATACCATCTATTTTTTATGGTGCATCAAAAAATAATCTAGGAGAAATAAGAGTGGGAGGGATTATAATGAATGACTCAGGGAGAGTATTGGTAGAATTCATTGAAGGATTAGGAGCAAATTCGAACAATTTTGTAGAGTTGTCAACTTTGAATAGAGGATTGAAAATTGCTAGGTAGAAAGAGTGGTTAGAACTGATAGTATATGGAGATTCAAAATTGGTCATTGAAGCAATGAGTAGAAAGGTGGAAATATCAAATCTAATGCTAGATGTGATTCTACAGGAGAATCAAGAAATATACAACCATTTCAAATCCATAAGTTTTGTACATGTGAGAAGAAACTTTAACAAAAAGGTTGATCAACTTGCCAATGAAGGAGTTCAAATGGAGCATGGAAAGACCAAAATAAGATATTTTGACATTGTTGAAAAAGGAGTTACTAGTAAAGGAGTAGCGTGATTCACATGAGCTACAAAATAGTACAAGAGTGATGGAGAAAAGTGCGATAGATGTTGGTGCTACATATGATTGGAGCTATTTTGTTGGTGCTACATTCCAATGGGGCTACATGTCATTGGTGCTACATTCCAATGGGGCTACATGTCACTAAAGCTACACATCACTAGTACCACATATCATGGATGTTGTATGTTAGGGTTGCTATACATCACTGGTTGTAGCACCCTAAAATTGGCACAGTTAAACCCTTAGTAAAAAGATAAAAATTTGAATTTTAACCCCAAAACCGCCCGTTACCCACTCCCCTTGTTTTTCGTGCCATTTTTAGGATTTGTTTTGACCGTTGGACGATATCATCGACGATCAGATGAAATCATCCCAGATCTGACGAATTCATCCGGAACAGAACGTCCAGACGATTTCGTCCCAAAACCAAATTTTCATAATTAGCTTCTGTTCAACAACTTCTCTAACTTGGGCAGAAAGCGTGTCTGCGTAGTTAGAGTCTCCCCCATTGGAGATCTCCCAAATTGGGGTGATCTCCAACCTCCTAACCTCTCCCTAATCCTATATAAACTAGGATTTTCTCAGTTTATCCCCCTGGCTGACTGATTTCCCTGCAACTTTAGTTTCTTGTGCATTAGAACACCCTCGCACCATCGTTTGCATTGTGTATTTCAAGTTTTTCTTGCAGGAATTTTACTATTTTTCAGCCGGAGCAAGCTCGGATCGTCGCAAGCGATTCCAGACGATTTCGGACGATCCTGTCGCAGATCGACGATGATCTCGTACGATTGGAGGTGATCTCGACTACAGTCCAGATTGGGGGCAATCAGAGCCCAGAGTTTGCATTTCTTTATCTTCTCTCTTCATTTCTTTATGCATTAACTTAGTTTATTCTATTTCTGCATCCTGGAGTTCACCTCATTTAGCATAGATGCATGATAAAGTTAAAATAAATTATTAAATTAATGCATTTCCTTTAATTGTTATCTAGGATCTATCATTTAGGCAAATTTACTATTATTTCTATCATTTCCCCTTGCTTTTGCAGTTGCATTTTTGGTCCTTGGTATCTGTTTCTGTGATTGCAGGTTTCTGACGAATTCGTCAGATCGACGATGATCTCGTCTGATCTCAGATGACCGACTATGATCTGAGATGATTCTATGCAATTGTAGATGATTATGTAATATTTGAGATGATCTGGACTTCTACAAACCTCAGAATCTTCATCAGACATCCAGAATCAGGTATATTCTATCTTATTTAGCATACTTTCTGTGTTTAGCACTTATTCATGTTTTTTGTATCCATATAAATCAGCATTGGCATATAGAATAGCTTAGATTCATCTTGGCCAAACCTAGGAATTGAATGATTAAAGTACAAAATGAACACATCAAACCTATTCTCAACCTAGGCATGGAAACTGCCACTCAAAAGTTTCCTGGTGAACCCACCATCCATCAAAAATTCACCCTTATACCCCTCCCCGAGAGGCGCGACCTTCAAAGGGCCTCTCAGTCCGAGGTATTGTCCCATCCTTCTCGCATCCCCCTTTCGGGCGTGGATCCTATAGCTTGAAGGTAAGGATGCAAAAAATTTGGAGCGATACATTTTGGTGAACCCGACGTGAAAACTAAAAACCTTTTGAAAACAATCCAAAAAAAAATAAAAAATAAATGCATTTAGAATCATCAGACAAACAATTAAGATTGCATATCATATTTAGATGGTAGATTATAATAAAAGATGAGTTGTCACCATAAATGTTGAAAATCAATTAGCAGCCATAGAGATTACTTCTGTGCTTAGAGTACCTCAAACAAATAGGGTTCAACCTTTGTGGGACGAACTTGATAGGAGATTGGGTATCATTGGATCTAGATCAACCGAACTTAGGCAAATTAAGAGGTTTGTCCTAGATAGAATCCTGGATCTTGATCAGGTGACTTTATACCATGAACTTCAGAGAGCTTGCCATAGGTGGTTAGCAGATAAAAGAGCACTTGTGTCTTCCGAGTTGTACACCTTTGAGGAATACCTCGAGAATGTAGTTGTAGTACATAAATTTCTATCTCGTATAGAGGATCAAGAGGTCGTTCTTACGGATAGAAAGATATGGAATAGAGTTCCTAGAGTTATGTTATATCGAGAGTATTGCCATGAAATCTATTTTTACAAGTTCGAGTATGAAGCAGATAATATCACCATAGCACACTTTGTCAAATTCTTGAAAAACAATTTCCAATTTGAAGAGGAGCATTTCATGACTCCTGATGAACTTGATCCTATTAATGATATCCATAAACTATTTATAGAAAATTAAGCTATTCTTTTATTATTATTATTTCTTGCATTTAGTATGTTGTTTGTTGTCTTTATAATATTATTATAAAAACAAAAAAAAAAAAACAAAACAAAAATATAACAAAAATTAAAACATTTTTTTAAGTATTATAGTAGGTATATAATTAAAATATATACCTCCCAAACTTGTTGCAAATATATATATATATATATATATATATATATATATATTTATATATATATATATTTGCTAAAATCTAAGTTTAAGCATAATGACTAGACTTAGGAATGGAAAACAGATCGAAGTAGAAGAAGATTGGTTAGGAAAACCATTAAATAAACTAGATGTCCTTCCTGAAGACCCAATTCAGGAAGAAGGAACCCTAGACCAACAAGAAGAAGAGTTTGTTGAAGGAAATGAACAAAGAGAAACTGTTAGAGAGGAAGGATCCTCATCCCCTAAAATGTCTCCGGGAGGAGTCTATTACTTTTGAGAACATGGAACATTTCTGGAAGTTCCTCAATACTAATATTGGCACTCTTAATAGAGCAATCCATATGGACAAGGATCAAATTAGTGACACTCAAGCAACCCTAGAAGAAATATATCACACATGCACTAATCCCTTGTCCTTCGTTGATCAAGAAAGTGATCAAGTTGGACCATCCAATTTGGATATGGCCGCTATAATCTAGAACATGCAACAACAACAGAGTTACCCAACCACCTAGAGTGCCTGTTACCAAGCCTAGAGTTATTCCCACACAAAATAAACCTTCATTCACTGCTCTATTTCGCCAAGTTATTGATCAACATACCTCAAATCAACAAAAGCCCAAAACAAAACCAAACACCAATTTCCAACAATCTGGGATACAACATAATGCTACTACAAATCTTCTTCATAATACTCTCCCTACCAACCATTTGCATAATAGCAATATAGCATCTAATCCTTACGTCACGCCATCATACGCTCACAAATCCCATACTTATGTACCACCGAACCAATATGGTGGACAAACTAGTAATCTTGAAGCCATGGTGAAATAGTTAGTCTCCCGCATGGACCAGATAGATCCCTACCATCCCTCGTACAATTATCGAGAGATGTGTAGTCAACCTCTAGATCCTATAGTTGTAGCACAACCATATCCTAAACACTTTCCTATGCCTGTCCTACCTATATACAAAGGAACCGAAGATCCCATAGAGCATCTTCGTATGTTTAGGATAGCATGTCATGATATATCACATGATGACTTGTTATTACTAAAAATGTTCCCAAAAAGTTTAGGAGGAATGGCATTGGAGTGGTATTATCAATTACCCACTCATTCTTTGAGGAATTTCGAAGAAACAATCGAGTCTTTTGTTCATCAATTTAGTGCCTACATCGAAAGGCATGTAACCATTAAAGATTTGTACAACTTAAAACAAGACAAAGATGAATGTTTTGCTGATTTCCTAGCTCGATGGAGACAGTTGATAGGAAAATTACACTTTGTGTTACCTTATCGGGAAATGTTGGATATCTTTATCAATAATTTACAAGAACAACTATCCTATGAGTTATCAACTCACTACCTTGACCACCTTCGATCAAGCTATAGACTTAGCTCGAAGAGTGGAAGATGCTCTCATTAGGAGAGGTCAGCTTAAAAAGAAAGATGATGAGAAAACATCCAGAAATCAATATAAAAATAAACAAGTTGTGGGTGATGGAGTCACTGATAGTAGAAATATTGCTACTGTTAATGTTGCGAAGACAACGAAGAAGTTTATACTGAAACCTCTTGATAAACCACCTCGAGAATTTACTAGGTTAAATCAACCTCTATCAACCATTCTACCGCAATTATTAGAATGAGGTTTGATCCAATTACCAACTATCCGGGAACCTGATCCAACTATACCCGGATACAGAGCTGATTTACACTGTGATTTCCATAGAGGACCTGGACACGCTACCAACTCTTGTAAAATATTAAAACATAAAATACAAGACTTAATTGATAACAATGAGATGGAGGTGCAAGCCTTTCAACCTAAACAAAATCCTCCTAATAATGCTCAAAAGAACATCCCCCAAAATCAGAATCGAATGCCAATCAATCATTGGACATATTTCAACATCCTTTACCAAAGCATGGTAAAGAGGTGGCTAATCAAATTGAGCATCATAATGTTCCCCCTCCTACCCGATATGTAGGGACTATTAGTGGACATTCACCTGCTCATGATCTGCAAATATTTGACACAACTTTATCCATGGTTACGACCAGACCTCTATATAATATTCGGACACCTGATCTTAGTGATACAGAATACGAGACTAAAAGTGACATGGAAATCACCTCAAATCAATCGAATAGTTCTGAAGATGAATCAGATGCTATTCAACCTATCACAAATTCTATGGTTCCAGAAGAACCATTTCCAAGAAGAGTCACTACTAGACCATCTTCTCACCAATTACTTTCTAATGAACAAGCCATAAACGCTAGACCAAGACCCATTCATCATCCACAAAATAATATTGTAGGTACCATCGGAGTTGTTACTCGACAACAGGCTCAAAATTCTCAACAAGATCAAACTCAGAATGATGGATCAGCTCCATTTGTTTTGAAAGTTCCTAATAAAGGGAATCATGCACCTAATGTTCAACCTAAACCTCCTTATAATATTAATGAACAATTATCAAATACTACAACTAGAATTTCCCTTTTGGACCTTTTAAAATCTTCTCCTACACATAGGGATGAATTAATGCTCACATTAAGCCAAATGATGGTACCACAAAATATTCAACCCGAAGCCATGGCCAATACTATCATAACTCGAGAAGTCGATTGTATTGACTTTCGGGATAGAGATATACCGCAACATAGTTTACATAAGGATAACCCCTTATATATTACTGCCCTAATTGGAGATGTAGCAGTTAAACGAGTCTTGATTGATAATGGTTCATCTTTAAACATTTGCACTTTTGACTTCTACCAAATATTTGGGTTTAGAAGTGACGAAATGAAAAGAACTGATATGATCATAAAAGCCTTCAATGACGAAACACAAGAAACATGTGGAGTTATTACTATCCCATTGCAAGTTGGTCCAAGAACCTTAGACATGACCGTGTTTATTGTACATTGCCCTGCATCGTACAATATACTCTTGGGTCACCCTTGGATCAACGCGATGCGAGCTGTTCCCTCAACTTTACATCAGTGTGTTAAATTTGAATTTAAGAATCAGTTGGTTACCATTCATGGTGATCCTAGACCCTTTGATATGTGTGCTTTGGCAGAACCTATTGGAGTTCAATTTTGCCCTGCTTTATCATCCACACATCCTAATTCTAATTATCCATCTAAACGTGTGAAACACACACCCATAACATCATCTACTTTTTCTCCATCAACTCCACCTCTACATATAGTTCAACCATCTTCCGAACAAACCACATTAGGACCTCAAAAAGATCCTAAACCCACAACCAATGCTTCTTGTTTTACTCCTATAACTTCCATACCTATAGACCCATCCATCGACATCTCTACAACATCTACACCTACCAGAGGCATATTTTCCACATCCGAAGATGTAGGAAATGTTCCTTCTACCTCTTACGCTCTTACTGATGAGCTCTTACCCGATTTATCTAAAATTCTTATATCAGAAAAAACAAACGCTGCTATGCAAGATTCCCTTATTTTAAATAAATTGCCACCCTCTCCTCGTACCTTGGGCCTCCCACAGCCTATGGGAAGTATTTACCAAGTCGGGAGCTGTGCTTTTATTTATAAGGGATATGACTGGGGAAGAATACCTAGAAATATCAAGACTCATTATGATGGATATGCTCGATGTTATTTTACTAATGAGTATATTAAAGCTAAGCCTATAATGCTTAAATTGGGATATAAAGGGAAAGGTTTGGGACCTTTCCAAAATGGTATGAAAGAACCTTTTGAGGTAGAACCATGGCCTGCCCGATGTGGTGTGGGCCTATTTCCTAGTAAGGGTCAGCCCTTCCCATTTGAGGATGATGACCATCTCATATGTTACCAAGATTATTTGGATAAACATGATGCTTTGCATTTAATGAATAAGCCATTTACATGTAATATGCTATCCATAGCTTACCCTCAGATGATCATTGAATCCGATGATGAGTTGGAGGGAGATATCTTCCATGATGTCTCCATTGAGGAATTATTACATAACGGATTTTATTTCGATGGCTCTATACCTAGTATAGCCCAGCTTGAGGCCACGACTCCTCAAGATGAATTATCTAAGCTAACCTCGGAAGAATTACAAGAATTGGGCGTTTCACCCACCCCACCTAATTTTGAGAGAGATCTACACATGGAAGTAGAAAATGTCATAAAAATTAACATTGGAACCAACGATAATCCTCACATAATCAACATTGGATCAGAATTGAGTCAAGAAAAACAAGATAAATACATTGCATTTCTTAAAGAATATGAAGATGTCTTTGCTTGGACATATGAAGATATGCCAGGATTAGACCCTTCCGTAGTTATGCATCACCTAGTAGTCCATCCGGATGCTAAACCTGTTAAACAAAAACTTAGAAAAATGCATCCTAAAGTGGCCTTACTAGTCAAAGGGGAATTAGAAAAACTCTTGAAGGTTATTTTTATACAAGCCATTGATTATGCTGAATGGATCTCGAATGTAGTTCCAGTAACTAAGAAAGAAGCTACCAAAGTTAGGGTTTGCACAGACTTTAGAGATATTAATGTTGCATGCCCTAAAGATGATTTTCCTCTTCCCAACATGGATCAGATCATTGATTTTACTGCTGGGAGTGGAATGATATCCTTAATGGATGGATTTTCTGGTTATAATCAGATCAGGATAGCTCCTGAAGATCAGGCTAAAACAACCTTTATTACCCCTTGGGGGACCTTTTGTTGGAAAGTGATGCCATTCGGTTTGAAGAATGCAGGTGCAACATATCAACGAGCCATGACTTATATCTTTCATGATATGATGCATGATATTCTACATGATTATGTAGATGATATTATAGCTCATTCCATCAAAGAAGATGATCATTTAGATGACTTGAGAAAAGTATTTGATCGGTTAAGGGAATATCTTATCCGATTGAATCCAGCCAAATGTATATTCGGAGTTAAGTCCGATAAATTATTGGGGGTTATAGTTTCTTTACGTGGCATTGAAATTGACCCTCTCAAGATCATGGCTATCACTGATATGCCCGCACCCACAAATATATCTAAATTACGAAGTCTACAAGGTAAGCTTCAAGCTATTCGTCGCTTCATCGATAAGTTGGCGGACAAAATAGGACCCTTTCTTAAGCTTCTTAAGAAAGATGTCTCTTTTCATTGGGACGACGAATGTCAGGAAGCATTTGAACTCCTCAAACAATATCTCCTTAACCCACCTATGCTTTCACCACCTAGATCTGATCACCCATTTATCTTGTATATTTTTGCTTCAGATTTTGCCTTAGGAGCTATGTTAGCTCAACTTGACGATGAGAAAAGAGAGCGTGCTAATTATTACATTAGCCGAACCTTAATCAGTTATGAAACCCACTACACAACATTAGAGAAACTATGTCTAGCAGTCATATTTTCTACACAAAAATTATGCCATTATATGCTCAGTCAAAAAATGTATGTTATTGCTAAATTCGATCCTTTGCGGTATCTCATGAGTCGACCTTATTTATCTGGTCGCACAACAAAGTGGGTTCTTGCGCTAAGCGAGTTTGAACTCATGTTTATAGGACAAAAGTCTGTTAAGGGTCAAATCATAGCAGATCAATTAGCTGTTGCACCTTTAGAGTCTACCCATCCCCTCATCATTGAGTTTCTTGATGAATGCCTTAAATTAGAGGCAGACCATCCAGAGCAATGGTCCCTATACTTTGATGGAGCCCGATGCATGAGTGGGGCTGGTGCAGGTATTATTTTAATATCTCCATAGAAACATCTTATACCTCTATCCTTTAAATTAATGTTTGCTTGTACTAATAACACTGTTGAATATGAGGCTCTAATCCTTGGATTACGAGCTGCCTTGGCACTAAAAATTAAAAATCTATTGGTTTTCGGTGATTCTCAACTTGTCATAAATCAAATCAATGATGTTTATCAGACCAGAGATGATAAATTACGTCCATATAAAGCATATGTCTTACAATTATTATCTTTATTTGATCAAGTTACCTTGGAAGCTATTCCTCGAACTAGCAATCGTGCGGTTGATGCTATGGCTGTAGCTGCATCTCTTTTGCCCTTGGAGTTAGATGATGAATATGCTACCATCATTATTCATCGACTCTAAGAACCCACTTCAAATAAATCATGCTTAGAACCTTTGGATGTGTTTCTAATCAATGAAACTACTCTTGAACCTTGGTACACTGATATATTTAATTTTCTTCAAAATGGGACCTTCCCTGAAGGTTGTAATAGCAACCAACGTCGGTTATTACGTAGACGAGCAAGTCGCTTCGTAATTATTGGCAATACATTGTATAGGAGATCTTTTGAAGGCATCCTATTGAGATGTTTGAATCTAGAAGAATCTAGATCAGCTTTGAGTGAAGCCCATGATGGATCTTGTGGGGGACATTTTAGTGGTAGCGCCATTGCTAAGAAGCTCCTTAGGATAGGATATTTTTGGCCTACCATGGAGAATGATGCACATGATTATGTGCACCATTGCGACAAGTGCCAGAAACATGCTGACCTTGTCCATGCGCCTGCACAAGAACTACAGGCTATTTCATCTCCTTGGCCCTTTTCAAAATGGGGCTTAGACATCATTGGAAAAATCAACCCTGTGTCATCTGATGGACACAAATTCATCATAACCGCCATCGAGTATTTCATGAAGTGGGTTGAAGCTATGCCCTTAGCTTCTTGCACTGGAACCCAAGTTTCCAAATTTATTTTTAATCAAATTATTTGTAGGTTTGAAATTCTTGCAAATCTCATCTCAGATAATGGAACTTGTTTCAAAAATAAATATGTCAAAAAATTATGTCAAAAATATAAAATTCAACATCGTTGGTCCACTCCCTATTATCCTCAGGGTAATGGCCAAGCAGAAGCATCTAATAAAACATTAATTAAAATCCTCAAAATATTGGTCAATAAATCTGGTCGAGATTGGCACATTCAATTATATCCTGCTTTGTGGGCTTATCGAACTAGCGTTCGCACTCCCACGGGCACTTCACCTTTTGTTTTGGTTTATGGCATTGAAGCTGTTTTTCCCTTTGAATTAGAAGTTCCTTCTTTGGCTCTACTACTTCAAGATACGAAAGTAGGAGATGAATATCGTGCTGGCAGATTTAGTCAGCTGGAACTCCTAGATGAGAAGCGCATCAATGCTTTGGAACATCTTCGTGCCTACCAAAACAAGCTCAAGCGAGCATACCTCAAGAAAGTTCATCATCGATCCTTTGAGATCGACGACCTTGTCTTAAAAGAAAATAAAAAAAATACTAATGCAACTAAAGATCTTAAAGGTAAATTTGAGCCCAACTGGCTTGGACCATATATCATCACTCGCTAAATTTGGATCGGGAGCATACCGATTAGCTACCTTAGATGGTAAAGATCTTAAAGAACCTATGAACATTATGCATCTTAAACGCTATTATGCATAAAATCTGGTCATTTCATCATTGTATATATTGTTATTTTGCATATTCTTTCATTTTTGTCATCCATATAAAAATTTCAAAAACAGTAATAGTATTTATTCTTTCCATTCATAAATTAAAATCAAAATATAAAAACTTCAAAATCATCAAAATATTCAAAAACATCTTTTATTTTCGTACTTGTCAATTCTTGAAGTATTGCAGTTATATTTTCAATTATTTTGGATAAATTAGCATTTATTTGGAATCCCGCACTTTCACACTCACATGAATAAATATCTTGATTTTATTTGGTATGATTATTAATCTCTCTTATATCAAAGTCCACATTTGAATTAAATAAAGTTTTGAGCATAGAGAACTGATCTTGTTATTTACTTGAACCAAGCATATCTTTTCACATTAAAATGATTTCATTGCAAATTCGATATGATGCTACATAGTAGAAATGGTTTCTTGAGCGAAAAGTTTCCCTTGCTATCCTATCATGCACATGGTCTAGAATCTTTGAGAATTGACAAAAGGACAAGCTCACCCCTGCCTAGAATAAAAATCCCTTGCTCTACAGCCAATCCGAGCAAGTATCCCTAGCATAGGAAGAAAAAGAAAAGTCAAAGAAAATGAGAAAAAGAAAAATATTATTTTGTACCATCGCAGCAATATTTCAGCATTATCTCAGTTCCAAGCAAAAATACAAAAAAAAAAAAAAGAAAAGAGAAAAGAAAAAGCAAAAAGCAATAAAATCCCTTTCCCTACCCCTTGAAAAGAAAAGAAGGGTGAATGAGCTTGAATCCCTGGAATTCTCAATTATTCGAAAACCGTGAGGTAAGCCCCATAACAAGTGGTTTGTGCCCAACCCGCTTGGCCTTGGGTAATCCCTAGCGTGGTGATATGTCTGTCACATTAGCGACCTTCTTTTGTATAGACCTATGTCGGCTTATGGATTAGCTAGCTCTTGATGACCCGACTTACATAGTAGTCTTGTACGGTTACATGCATATAAATCATGGTCAACGAACACTCATTTGGTTAATTCAAATTACTTGTATCAAATTATCTTGCTCAAAATTGGTGAATGAACAATACAATTGCACACACATTTGTATTTGAGAGATTTTGTATCATTATGATAAATCAAGATCGGTAATGAACTCACATTTGCACATGAGGGTTCCTTATAAATCTACATTTTGTCTTTGAGATAATTTAAAATATCTCTGCAATTCTTTTCGAATCATTTCATCTTCTTATTTAAGAACATTTGCTTAGCATAAAAACAATTAAATATATTTCTTTCCAAAAACCAAAATTTTCTTTCACATCTTCAAAAACCTAGTAAATAAAGTCATGTTTATATATTATTATTTTCTGTTTATCTCAAAATCAAAAATCAATCATGCAATAAAACTAAAATATCAATTTCCTTTTTGGATTTCGCGATGATGGTATAAGTCTATACCTATAATTCTATGCCTAGCGCAAACCATTGTTCTAATTTTATTTTCCCATTCATTTTAATTCATAAAAACATATGGCTTACATCATTATGTTACACAATTGTGCTTTAAAAAGAACGCAAATTTTTCTATTTCATTTCATTATGTCAACATTCAATTTTGCAATGATGGTATAATTCCTAGGGAATTATTCAAAATTTTATCACACTTAGGAATTTATGCCTAGCAAAAATCATATTTCTTTTAATATCTCATGCATAATATTTTTATGAAAATCTGAAAACAAATCATCACCATCATCATTTTTCATCATCACAACACAAAGTCTTAAGACAGTCTCTTAAGCACTCTTTTACTTTTAGCAATATTTCTATACTGGGATTAGCTTGACGACCTAGCGAGCGGCGACTCCATGAAATGGTCTATAACAACGACAATGTCCTTTGAAATTATTGTTAGAAGTCCCTTTTATTTTGCATCAAATCACACCACCAAAACAACCAATTTGTTCACATCAGATTATTTCATTTAAATTTTATGGCATGACATAAAATTATAATTTATTTCCAATGACATAATTACATGAATAATCAATCAACAAATCCAAAATTAAAGCATCATACAACATATACACAAGTCATATCATCAAAAATACCATATATATATATATATATCAATAAATTATGTACATCATATCAAAACTGGATTGGTATGCCACAATCTATACCCTGGCATACTCAATCCTCTCAAAAAATAATAATAATATAATATACAATCTAGTCTATGGTAGCTAGTCTCGAGAAGCCCTCGAGCTCTCAGCCTCATCTCCTCTCCCACCCTGGCGTGGAGGAGGTGGTCCCATAGAGGTTCGGGTTGTGTCTCGGGTCCTCATCATCGATCGTGAGGAAGTCCTCGATGATCCCACCCTGATCGGCTCTGTAATGTCGGCTGGCAGCTACAACCTCTAGCCCTCTAGAACCAGCTGGTAGTATACTCCCTGGTAGAATGTGGTCTGAGCCATAGACCATGCTAACTCCTGCATGCTCGCCCCTCCACTCTGAGCCTTGAGCCATGTAGCCTCATCCTGTAGAGTCTGCACCTGAGCCCGAAGGTGGGCAACCTCAGCCGAGAGCCACCATCTCGCTGCTCTCCCCTACCTCGACACCCTTGCCCTTATCGAGTGATGGTGGCCTCTCCCCCTACTGAGAAGGGAATCTCTCCTCCCTCCTCCCTATCTATTGTGGTCTCTATGGAGCCTATGGCATCCTCTGGCATCTCTCCTATGGAGACCGTCACTGCTCTCTCCCTCCGTGACCCCCTTGCCTCAATAGCGACTTGGCATCGCCTCCCCATCCATCACACAATCACATGCATCGGACCCTATGCCCTCATCATCCGAGGAGGGTGGATGCCTACGTACCAGGCATCGTATCCATCAGCAACCCCAGTATCATCCCCATCCACTGGCTGGATAGGGGCATCATCCACATCCTGGCTCTAGAATCATTGCATATCTGGAGCCCCACTCAGTGTAGTACTATCTCAAATAGTTCAGGAGTACTCATAATCCCTGAGAGAAGGGATCCCCTATTGAAGATCGAACTATCACAAAACTCGGTCGTAGCGGTGGAGCTCTACCTCTCCTCACTCCATCCTCAACCAACAGACTCCCTGATGCGAGCCAGCTCCTGCCCATCCTCTCCCCACCCTGGATGCTCTCTCCATGGCCTCTAGGTGATCTGGTCTAGGATGAGGTCATCTAGCAACCTCCGTGACATCGATAGATCTATCCATCATTGTGACCCTCTCTGTAGCCACCAATAGAAAACTCGGGTCTCTCCCGGTCAACCCCTATCAGTGGGAGTCCTATCGGCCTCCACACCATGATGTGCTCCCAGCACCAAACCTGTAGTAGCGATGTCAAAACTAGACATCGACCTCCCTTGTATATGACCCCATGTAGGATCCTATACAAGCGACATAGTACAAAGCTGCCCCATGCAAATCTATACCCGTGGTCTCTCATGTCGTAGACCACATCTGAAAGGAGCCAGGGTAATCTACACCCACTCTGGTGGCACAATAGTAGGCCACCCACTATCCCTACCAACACTCGAGTCAACCTAGATGCCCCAGGCATCTACCTCAGAGACTCGATGTTCACTCTCCCTTCTCCAGGGTGAAGCTCGGGTCTCCGCACAGCCTCATCATAGCCTGGCCCTGATTGGCCATAGGAGTCATCAACCATCCTTGTATGGGGATCCTCAAGATCCTCCATACATCCTCTAGTGTGGGAGCCATCTCCCCTATCGGTAATCGAAAGTAGGATGACCCCGGATACCATCTCTCTGCTAGGGTTGTCAGTAGCCCCATGTCTATCGGTACTTGTGGCATCTCTACCACATGTTGTAGTCCGACCTATGCTAGTCGGTCTCGCTCCTGGTCGAGCATGGCCACGTCATCTCTCAGCCCCTCGTATTTCCATTCTTGACTCTTTAGTAATCCCCTCTACAAAATAAACAATAAAACAATAAAATTCATTAATAAACCAATTATTAAAATCAATTAAATGCAATTCAAACAAGCTTAATTTCATAAAAATGATGATATCGTCCACTATTGGATGATATCATCCTAAATTGGGTAAAATCATCCTTTGTAGGATGAAATCATCTCTGATTTCTCAACTTGGGGATCACCCCTTGTTGGACGGGATCGCCCCTATGTTGGACGATATAGGGACGATTTCATCCCGACGTCGTCGACGGCCTAAAAATGGCCGCGATGCCCCAAAATAATCAAAATTTAAATCAAAAATTACACAAATCAAATTACAAACATAATTCACTAGGTTTAGATCCTTACCCGTAGCCCACGTCGGACCTCTGTCGATCTGTGCGTGGTTTCAACCATTTTGTCTGTAGAGCTCTAAAACAGTAAAAATGAATTAGGGTTTTACCCTATTTTTCTTAATTTTATTTAAAAACAACAACATTTTAATTTTGCTTTTCCATGCTTTTACCTCAAACGTTCGATTTGGGTAAAAACACGGAGGGGGCACCATAGTAAGCAGTCGTACGATTCGACCTAGAATCGTCATCTAAAAAATTGAGTAAATTTTTGCTTTCTCGTAAAATGGGAAGAACTCATCTTTAACGCATTTTCTTCAGAAAATTCGCTAAAGAGGGGGCAAAATGTAGCACCCTAAAATTGGCGTAGTTAAACCCTTAGTAAAAAGATAAAAATTTGAATTTTAACCCCAAAACCGCCGTTACCCGCTCCCCTTGTTTTTCGTGCCATTTTTAGGATTTGTTTTGACCGTTGGATGATATCGTCGACGATCAGACGAAATCATCCCAGATCTGACGAATTCATCTAGAAGAGAACGTCCAGACGATTTCATCCCAAAACTAAATTTTCATAATTAGCTTCTGTTCAACAGCTTCTCTAACTTGGGCAGAAAGCGTGTCTGCGCGGTTAGAGTCTCCCCCATTGGAGATCTCCCAAATTGGGATGATCTCCAACCTCCTAACCTCTCCCTAATCCTATATAAACTAGGATTTTCTCAGTTTATCCCCCTGGCTGACTGATTTCCCTACAACTTTAGTTTCTTGTGCATTAGAACACCTTCACACCATTGTTTGCATTGTGTATTTCAAGTTTTCTTGCAAGAATTTACTATTTTTCAGCTGGAGCAAGCTCGGATCGTCGCAGGCGATTCCAGATGATTTCGGATGATCCTGTCATAGATCAGCGATGATCTCGTACGATTGGAGGTGATCTCGATCGTAGTCCATATTGGGGGCAATCAGAGCCCGAAGTTTGCATTTCTTTATCTTCTCTCTTCATTTCTTTATGCATTAACTTATTTTATTCTATTTCTGCATCCTGGAGTTCACCTCATTTAGCATAGATGCATGATAAAGTTAAAATAAATTATTAAATTAATGCATTTCCTTTAATTGTTATCTGGATCTATCATTTAGGCAAATTTACTATTATTTCTATCATTTCCCCTTGCTTTTGCAGTTGCATTTTTGGTCCTTGGTATCTGTTTCTGTGATTGCAGGTTTCTGATGAATTCGTCAGATCGACGATGATCTCTTCTGATCTCAGATGACCGACTATGATTTGAGATGATTCTGTGCAATTGTAGATGATTATGTAATATTTGAGATGATCTGGACTTCTACAAACCTCAGAATCTTCATCAGACATCCGAAATCAGGTATATTCTATCTTATTTAGCATACTTTCTGTGTTTAGCACTTATTCATGTTTTTTGTATCCATATAAATCAGCATTGGCATATAGAATAGCTTAGATTCATCTTGGCCAAACCTAGGAATTGAATGATTAAAGTACAAAATGAACACATCAAACCCATTCTCAACCTAGGCATGGAAACTGCCACTCAAAAGTTTCCTGGTGAACCCACCATCCGTCAAAAATTCACCCTTATACCCCTCCCCGAGAGGCGCGACCTTCAAAGGGCCTCTCAGTCCGAGGTATTGTCCCATCCTTCTCGCATCCCCCTTTCGGGCGCGGATCCTATAGCTTGAAGGTAAGGATGCAAAAAATTTGGAGCGATACACTGGTGTTATAGTTTTTTTATGTAATTAGTGTTATATGTTATGTGTGGATCAGGAGATTCATTTTTTAGTAGTAATGCATATTATATATGTTACTTATTTCACCAAGCATAGGATAGTCTAGATCAAGAAAAATCTTGGCTTAGATAAACAATGGCTAGATCATATCTTCTGATTTTATCCATGGAATTGGGTAAAAAATTTGTATCATAAGCTTCTATTTATATATAAGAAATATATATATATATATATATATATGAGCTATGTATGTGTATGTATACATACATATTAGAAAGAGTGTGTGTGAAATAGATGTACGAAGGAAATATACGCTTACGAAGTAAGCATATAGTCTAGATAAGATACATCAATATATCTAGAATATAGATAATCTCAATGTTTCTTTATATTCATAAAGATATAAAATATTGGTTGACAATAAATTAAACATGTATCTTATGGACATAGTTTGCATTATGTAACATATGGATATTGCATATATGATCTAAATATATTAATATAAAAATATAATTACTTATAAAATACCTATAAAAATAGAGTATTTTTACATAGGTTATTCCATTCCCTAAATGAATCAAAAAATATATACATTTCGGCTATTTCAAAAATATATATTTGTATAAGAGTAGAGAATTTTCCTATTTGGTAATATTATCAATACCATAATAAGATTTTGTTAAGTTTTAGGTGTATTAAAGAAATTTTCTCTAACTGAACCATTGGTGAAAAATCTAATCAATAGAGAAAATTATCATATTATCAACCATATATCAATCTTAGTAAGAGGAAACTACTATGAATCCTTTTATTTATGCTACTTCCTTTATTGTTGTTGGATTATCCATAGGCCTTGCTTCTATTGGACTTGGTATTGATCAAGGTATTACTATAGGACAAGTTTTTGAAGGTATTGCGAGACAACCAGAAGCGGAGGGTAAAATACGAGGTACCTTACTGCTAAGTTTAGCTTTTATGGAAGCTTTAACTATTTATGGACTAGTTGTAGCCCTAGCACTTTTATTTGCAAATCCCTTTGTTTGATCTCGGAAAGAGAGATCCGTACCCCTCGTGATTCTAAGTACCCTCCTCTAATAATTTTATTGTTCAGCCCATAGGGGAGGGGCTGATACAAATGATCAGCAAATTATTGGCTCTTCACTTATTTTTATTAGAAGTGGAATATCTAGAGATCATTCCAAATGATTTCTAGTATATACTCATCTATTGTTATTCTCTAGAAGTGAAATATTAATACTATTTCATTCAAACTTTCTAGTACCTCTTTTTCATGATCGAAAATACTATGGATTTCTAATCCAAAGACTAAAAGCTTTTATACTCAAAATATTTTTCTTACTAATTTTATGAATATTCTCCTCTCTCCTCCAAAAAATAGATTGAGATATGAGAAATTGCTCTTAATTCAAATTTTAGTGGTAGAATGTAAGTATTCAAGTCTTGAGTCTATAGCTCTAACCTTATTATTTCCTAATAATTGTTGTACCTCACAAGTAACTTGAATCAGCTGACCAGTTGTATTTTGAGATTTAACTATAAAAGAATTTTAAATAGAGGATATTATCCAAAGGATCCAATACTTGGTCAATGATTTGAGTAGTACATCCTACATTATTTTATACAAGTATAGAAACCCCAAGATCATCAAAAGGATAGATTCTCATTTTTTTAAGTATTGATTCAAATTGTTTGTTAATACTATCAAACAAAAAAATTGTTTGTAAATCAATTTGATGAGTCAATAATTATTGAGATTTTTCACTTTGATTTACTTTGTAATATCTTTGAAAGTTCAACTTCAATAATAATTTATAAATGGATTCATGTTGGGAATATTTTATGAAAATCATCCATGTCTCAAACATATATCGATGCCTAAGAGTTGGATTGGTTGGCCTTTACACAAATATTATATTGCACTTGAAAATAATTATCTTTCCAAATACAAAGAATAGATGGGATGCAAGGGTCTTCCTTTGGTAAAAAAAAATTATACATATTTATTTGGGTTTTTCTACATTATATCTACTCTTGTTAATATCTTTTACCCCACTACTTTGGAGAAGAAATAGAAATATTTATGAAGGAATAGAAATGCAAAACTTTTACCCAGGTGTTGTAGGTGAGTTGGAAAGGAGAGGGCAATCCTCCAAGGGAGGTCCCAGATTCAAATCTCCACCCTACCAAAAATTTGAATTGGGTATCCAAAAATCCAATTGATAATGTTGGTGCGGGCAGGGTCGAGTATGACTCCTGGGTGAATTTGATGGTGTAGAACCCCCTTTTTGTGGTCTCTCAGACCAAGGCAGCCCGCAAGGGGTTTTTCGCTTAAAAAAAAAAATGTAAAACTTTTAATCTTACAACAAGTTGATAATATAATCAATTTATACATTTTATGATATATGATCTATATATGTTTAAATAATATGTAGACCATATATGGGTAGAGAATTGGAAATTATTTGATCATTCACAACCTTTCAAATAGTGACTTGTCAATCCAAAATTAGGGTTCTTTTTTATTTTCAAAGGGAAACACACACACACACACACACAACCTTTCCAATAGTGATTTGTTAATCCAAAATTAGGGTTCTTTTTTATTTTCAAAGGGAAACACACACACACACACACATAGTTGGTGCAAATTCAGGTTTTTCACTAGGATGATCCATAGAGAAGAGTAGGGATAACTTAGTTGGTAGAGCAGAGAGCATAAAATCCTCATGCCACCAATTCAAATCTGGTTCTTGGAATTCAGACTCATCTATATAACTTAAAAAAGTATTTGTCCTATAAGGGTATATATGCAAATATATCTATCTAGATATATGTGTGATTTTAAGTACATATATATGTCATATGTATCTATATGATTTGGTATAAAACTACATATCAATTATATTAGATAGAAAAAAGATGTTTCATTCATCTTTTTTGTTTATATTCTCCTTCTTTGCTCTGATTGAATCCTAATACTCTGTACATATCAAATTGAGAAATAAAAAGTATGGGAAGATTTGACAGGAAAAATAGATAAATCTATTATCTACTAAAACTAGTACAAGATCAAATTGGATCTTTCCTTTTCGTACATGGGATGTACATGGTATATCATTTGTGGTGTACCAATAAAATATTTTCTTCATCCATCCTTCTTACATATCCAGGAATGTATTAGAATACAAATGTATACTAATTTATGGCCTTTTCTATCTCATTCCAGCTTAAATGGAAGATCCCAATTAGATCTATAATTGTAAAAGCAAAAGTTGTTTACTTGTTGTTTACTTTTACTCCATTCAATGAGAATCTTGTATCTCATAAAAATCAGGTGCAATATAATCTTTGCGTAAAGGCCAACCAATCCAACTCTCAGGCATCAATATACGTTTGAGACGTGGATGGCTTTCATAAAAGATTCCCAACATATCATAAGATTCCCGTTCCTGAAAATTAGCACCTTTCCAAATACGGAGAACAGATGGGATTCTGGGGTCTTCCCTTGGTACAAAAACTTTTATACATACTTTTTCAAGAAAAATAGATAAATCTATTATCTACTAAAACTAGTACAAGATCAAATTGGATCTTTCCTTTTCGTACATGGGATGTACATGGTATATCATTTGTGGTGTACCAATAAAATATTTTCTTCATCCATCCTTCTTACATATCCAGGAATGTATTAGAATACAAATGTATACTAATTTATGGCCTTTTCTATCTCATTCCAGCTTAAATGGAAGATCCCAATTAGATCTATAATTGTAAAAGCAAAAGTTGTTTACTTGTTGTTTACTTTTACTCCATTCAATGAGAATCTTGTATCTCATAAAAATCAGGTGCAATATAATCTTTGCGTAAAGGCCAACCAATCCAACTCTCAGGCATCAATATACGTTTGAGACGTGGATGGCTTTCATAAAAGATTCCATAATAGTTTCATAAACCATCATTTTTCTAATTTTTGTAGTGTCTCATCTAATCAAAATTCTTTGTTTCATTTCTTAGAAATATGAATATTGTTAAGGGCTATGTAAAGAACTGAGCTAGACCCGAAGGTTGTATTGTTGAACATTATCTTGTCAAGGAATCTATTTCATTTTGTATAGACTACATGAGAGGTATGAAAGCAATTAGCGATCACCTTGGTCGCAACGAGATATGAAGTGACAACGATGAAGAAACTATAATCGATGGGAGGAATTTGTCCAGTGGCAAAGACTTTTATTTGAATGAAACTTCTTACGAGCAAGCCCATCGATGCATTCTCTTTAACATGGACGAAGTTTGGTCTTGGGTAGAGTAAATAGATGTTTATTTGTTGTTATATATGGCAAAATATTAATTATATCCAACTAAGCTTGATAAAATTTGGATCAAATCAGGAAGCACCTAAAGAGTATCAAGATATCCAACCCCCGTACAGCAATATATGAAGGGATTTTACAAAAAAATCCATAATCAAACATTCATCACTTGACTATGAGATTAGGTTATTGTCCGCTCTCTTGAATATGATCTTTGATATTTATACTGATTTTCATGTAATAAATGTCATGTAATATTTTGCAATCATCTTTAAACTATTCTTCTTTGTTTCAATTTCATGGAGATAAAATGCAACATAATGCCAATGACTCCAACACAATAAAATAGTTGGCACATGGTCCGAGGAAAGTTGTAACTAAAAATTCAGGCTATTTAATCAACGGTTATAGATTTCATATCAAAGACAAAGAGGACCAAAGAACAACTCAAAATAGTTTTGTGTATTTCAATGATACTACTTTGTGTAGAGCAAGCACAAAAGACACAAACCTAGTGCTTCAAACAGTCACATATTATGGTGTTATTAGGGAAATAATATTGTTGGATTACTATCAATTTTGATATCCCCTATTCAAATGTGACTGGATGAATGTTCTTGATACGAGGAATGGATTTAGAAAGGATGAAATGCACTTCACACTAGTCAACATGAATAGATTACTTGGCTAAGATAGACTAAAATATGATCTATTTATCCTAGCATCACAAGCCAGATAAGTCTTTTGTGTAAATGATCCACTTGATACCAACTTGTATGTGGTTCTCACATCACCTTCAATGGGGATCAAAGACAATGAAGCATACAAGGTAGAATATATGTTAGTTTCTTTAGAGCAATAGATTGTGTTGGACCTGAAATTGCACAAGATGAAAACACAAACGACAACAATATTCAATATGTTCATGAAGAATGTGATGTTACATGGTTGGAATCATAATTACTATACTTCAAAAGTAGTTATAATTCATGGAAATAATTAACAAGTGTTTTTAGACATTTTTTGTTCTATTTTTAGAAAATTCTAGTAGATAATTAATGGGAAGCCAAGCTAGGAGTGAGGCGAGTAGGTATCCTGAGGATGAGGTTGGTCAATCAAATACAAGAAGGTAATTTGGTAAAAAGAGAGAGAGAGAGAGAATAAAAGTGTTGCTAGGGTATAGGATTAAGATTCTAATCATGCATGCATGTTGTAATGTGTTGAAATTAAGGTATATTGTGTTGAGTGAGTGTTAGTTATAAAATTTATGTTTCATGTTTGACTCTTAGTCCTAGTATTTAGCAGTAGTATTTGATTTGCATAGATGGCTATTTATGTATCTGATGGAAGTCTCAAGATACCCTCTTGCCTCATCTCTGATGGTTGGGGTGGGTAGGGATGTTTAGACATTTGTCCATTATATGGAGGGTTCAGGTTATCCATTCACCTATATCTATAAATAAGAATTGCACTTAAAATAAGAATTTTCTATTTACATATATAATCATAACTAATTTTGCACTTGAAATAAGAATTTTCCATTCATTTAGCATTCTTACAACCATGCTTTCTATTTCTCCATTGGGTATAAACACATTCTTCTTTATGTCCTCAATCTCCACTATTGAATTTCATCTATTGCTACTTTACCTTGATGGAATCCCCCCTCATATGGTTGTTTGTATTTATACTTTATTTATAGAATTAGGGTTTTCCTAGTGTGGTTATATTTACAATGGTTTACTGTTTTATCTCTTAGTTACTTCTTGATATCCTTGGGTCATTTTTGCCATAGTACTTAAATATTCTAATCGGATGTGGTCTTTGCATTTAATTTACCTCCTCTAGTCACTCTTGGACATAATATAATTTCTTTATTTCTTGCTTTTGTACATGTAAGAGGTGTAATAGATCATTGTTTTTCTTAAATAATAACTTGGTTTTCATCCAACAATCTAAGAGAAAATATTCCATATATTATTCAAAATAAACTATGTGTAATGCTAAGCTTCAAGATCAAATTTATCAATATTTTGATGGTAACCTTGGTATCTGCAGCATTCTATTTATTGTATTTTGACTATGGACTCTAAAATCTATGCTACATTTTCTCTTCCAATGGTTTACCCATTGAAATCTATCCTATTTATTATGTATTTTGGGTTTGCCCACTATGGTTATATTTACAATGGTTTACTATTTTATCTCTTGGTTACTTCTTGAGCTCCTTGGGTTCTCTTTGCCCTAATACTTAAATATTCTAATTGGATGTGGTCTTTGAATTTCATTTACCTCCTTTGGTCACTCTTGAACATAATATAATTTATTTCTTTCTTACTTTTTACATGTAAGAGGTGCAATAGATCATTATTTGTACGTAAATAATAACTTGGTTTTCATCCAGCAATATAAGAGAAAATATTCCATATATTATTCAAAATAAATTGTGTGTAATGCTAAGATTCAAGATCTAATTTGTCAATATTTTTATGGCAGCCTTGGTAGTTGTAGCATTCTATTTATTGTATTTTGACTATGGACTCTAAAATCTATGTAGAGAACTAGTGTGCTTGATACTCTAAAAAAAATGCAAGGAGTAAATTTAACTTATATTTGGTTCAGAGTATAGGTATATAGCCCCTTTGAAGGACTTTTCTTTTATAATGATATCAATATGGGTATTGATTTTTTATCCCATGGTGGAATGCAAACATTTTGAATTCATTTTCTTTCTTTTAATTTCATCTTGTCCTTTTTCATGAGTAGTTGTTGGTTGTATTACAAAGATATTACAGACATGGTTGGGAATAGCTTTTCAAGCACAACCTTGTCTAGCAGTAGTTGAACTTCTTGAATTTACATGCATGGCTCTATGATGTCTAAGAATATCTGATAGAGAATGTTGGTCCTCAGATCATATACTAATAATACATTGAACAAGGGGAAATGTTCTATTCTTAATGGTGTCTTAGCTCTGGACTATTTCAAAACTAGGATGGAATTCCTATTTGATCTTCCTAAAACACCCTAATTTCTTTTTTTCAGTAGGCTAGATCTAAACTTTTATGACTTTCTCTAGATGGTATGTTGAACTTGAGGCCTATTTTTCATGATGTGGAAGCCAAACTACATTTTTCTCTTTAATGCAACTCAGATAAATATGCTTAAATTTATTTTGTTTGTAATTCTATTGACCAGATGTGGAACTTAACTACAGATTGGTGTTCTCTTGTATGGATGTTTTCTTTCATTGATTTCAAGGTTTCTTCCTATGTGTTTTCATAAATTTTATAACATATTTAAACTTGAATGGAGTATGGTTACAATTTTTCATGATTTCTTGTTGCACATATGGAGCTTAAGCCTTACCTTCAAATCACTTCCTAAAAAAAGCATGTCCCCATTGGACAAGTTTCTTTGGAAGAATTCCTAGCTCTTGTCATTAAGGGGTGGCATTCCTAGCAGAGTCCTTCTGATGGGAATTTTCAATGTGCTCAATAGGCTCTTCCTTAGTGACCCATTTCATTTTTATCACAGGCACAATATACAATATAGTTACATGAAGAATACTCATTTGCATATGGTGTACTATAGCCTTTCCTTTAGGTTGGCCTTCAAGTCTATTATGCTTGCTTGAATCCAAATGAGAGTGTCACACTAATAGTGCATTTGATATTTGACATAATCCTTAGTGTTCCTAATAGTATTCAGGTTATATATTCAATTTTGCATACATGTATGCATAATCAATGACCACTATATTTGTAATATTTGGTAAGATGCCTACTTTAGTTTGAAATATCGCTAGAACTAGTCCCTTTGCTTAATTCATACGGTTTCATGCTAATAGTTACCTTGTAGAACATAAAATTTGATCAACTAACTCTTAAGTTCCACAAGAATCACACATATCAGACCACCATGTACTCCCTGGTTCCATTATATGTGGGAGTAGACACTTGTTTTGTGCTATCCGCCTATAAGGTATACATATTCGACCCCCATTTCGAGCTTGAACATTTGACCTCTTATCTGGAGTATCAAGTCTTCAAATTAATTGATATTCAAAGAGACTTTATTGAGCATATGGTTGGTTTTTTCCAGGTTTTTCTATTGGGTGGAAGGTTGATATTAGCATGCAATAGCCTAAGGAGATTGATTTCAGTATTGTTTGGGATCATCATCCCAGTTGTAGTATTCTTTTTAATCCATTGAATTTAAGAGGCTTTTGATTCTGGGTGTAAGATTTTTTTAATATTCTTTTCAAAATCAAAAATGGGCACTATGCTAGTTTGGATTTAGGCTCCTTTGATTGAGTGCTATGTTATTTTAGCTGAGGAAAACCACTGTTGAGTGCTATGTTGTTTCAATTGAGGGAAACCACTACTGAGTGTTATGTTGTTTTAGCTTAGGCAAACCATTGTTGAGTGCTATGCTATTTTAGTTGAGGTGTTCTTTATATTTTTTTAGGTGAGACCCTAAACCATCCTCTTAGCCCTAAGAGGGTGGTCATAAACTTCCCTCTTAGGTTACCCTAATATGGTAGTTATAAACCATCGTCTTAGGGTGACCTAAGAGATCATTTTAAAACTACCCTCTTAGGTCTAAGATGGTGGTTTATAACCACCCTCTTAGGTCTAAGAGGGTAGTTTATAACCGCCCTCTAAGGCCCTGTTAAGATGGTAGTTATAAACCATCGTCTTAGGGTGACCTAAGAGAGTGGTTTAAAATCGCCCTCTTAGGTCTAAGATGGTGATTTATAACCACCCTCTTAGGTCTAAGAAGGTATATTATAACAACCCTCTTAGGACTTCTTAGGGTTTAAGAGGGTGGTTGTAAACTACCCTCTTAGGCCTAAGAGGTCTTAACCCTAAGAGGGTAGGTATTAACCGCCCTCATAGCCCTAATAGGGTTGTTATAAGCTACCCTCTTAGACCCTAAGAGAACAGGTTTTAGAGGTGGTTTTTAGCCATCATCATATGATGTAGACTTTTTACGATGCTCTCATAGACGATGGTTGAATAACCTCCTTTAAAGACCTTTAAGGGTAGTTAAAAACTATCATTAAAGCTCTTTTTTGATGTAGTATTATTTTTTTCCTTTTAATGTATCTGATCCCAAAATCATACTTAATGAGGAACTCCATCCATCTCCTTTGGCTAGCATTAAGCAAAGGTTGAGTAAATATATAGTTCAAACTCTGATGGTCGGTTCTTAGTTCAAAAGGTCTTCCCACTAGATAGTGTCACCAAAATTTGAGAGCATATACAACTACTATCAATTCTAGGTCATGAGTAGCATAGTTGACCTCATGCCTCTTGAGCTTTCTTAAACCATAAGCTACAACTGCCCCATCCTATGAGAGTACTCCACCCAATCCTTCCAAAGGTGCGTTCATGCATACTAAAAAATTACCTTGAGGGTCTAGAATATTTAATATGGGTGTTGTAGTGAGTTTTTGTTTAAGCAAGTTAAAATATGCTTCACACTTATCAGTCCACTTGAATTCCTTTCCCTTTCTCTAGAGATTATTTTTGTAGATGCTATCTTGGAGTAATATTTCACATAGCACCTATAATATCCAGTCAAACCCTTGAAGCTTTGTACTTCGGTCACATTTGTGGGTGTCGACAAATTTAGTATAGCCTCTATATTTTTAGGATTCATTTCTATCCATTTTTATGATATAATATGCCTTAAGTACTATACTTTTGATGCATAGAAGTTGCATTTAGATAAATTCTCGTATAGTTGATTCTTCTTAATAAATCTAGCATGATTCTAAGATTTTTGTCGTGCTCCATATTATTTCAATAATATGCCAAAATATCATCCAAAAATATAAGGACGAACTGATCCAGATGCTTCTTGAAAATAATATTCATAAATTTCATGAATGTTGTTGGTGTTGGACATTTTGAGTCCCTAAGCTAAAATGTTGTCATTGATGTCAAAAGAGCATTTAATGTCAAAAGGATCTATGAAGGGTTTTTGTGAAAACCAAGGCAGGAAAAATAAAAGGTTTTATTTAAAACCATGGACAACAGATTTGATCTGGGTTTTTCTTAAAACCCAAGTTGGGCTTTCGTTTCATCGAAAAAGGTGCCCCGGTGATGGAGTTATTTGAGTTTTAATATTTGGTTTAAATTTTAATTATTTAAAATTTAAATTCAAATTTAAATTTTCCGACGTCATCAAGCAAACATAAATTCATATTTCCGTCGACGTCTTCGAAGTGTTTTAAACACTATATAAAGGGGTGGTAAATAAATCAAAGTTTTATCCTTGCTCTTGTGATAAATGTTTGGCATTCGAATAAGTCTATGAGCTCATGCGAATTTTGAGAAGAGAAGCAGGAAAGAAAATGACAGCGCTTGGAAAGTCAAATCGTGGTGGGAAGCATGGCGCATTGGCAAATCATTTTGGTTTAAGGCACAAGGCAGCGCAAACACCAGGGATCGAATCCCTTGGACGGCGTTTCGAAAGGCATGTGGAAAGCGCTTTGGCGCTTTGTCTTTTGCGGAAGGTGGAGGAAGGTTTAAGGCACTTTGGGCCTTTGCCTTTCCAACGAGCGCCTAGCTCGTGTGGAATCTTAGCCGTGGCTAAGACGCTCGCGGTGTGGCAAGTCGGGGGTTCGAATCCCCTTGAGGAGGTAATTACGTTTTGCATTTAAATAATTTTTATTAGCCCTAAAGTTTGGAGTTATAAGGTAGTTAATGGAAATTAAAGTTTGTTATTAGGGTTGTGATTATTATTGCAAAGCATAATTGGTTTATGATTTATTTGATGGTTATGGAGAATTAATTTTAGGAGAAATAAGGAGTTGTTTTTTAAAAGCAATTTTGAGAGGTTTATTATTTTTGATAAGGGTTTTAATAAAAGGGACTTTGGTGGATGTGTTTATTAACTTGGAGTAAAAAGGGTGTAATTTGAGTAATGCTTTATTTTGTGATTATTTGAAGTCCATTAACCCTTGTTTAGATTGGAAAGGAAAGTTGTGTTTAAGTGTGGCAGATTTTGTGGACAACTTATTGGCATCAAAAAGGTATGGGCACATTCTCCTATTGATTGTTTATGGTGGTTGATTTCTGAAATATCATTGGAGAGAAAAGGATTGATTGTGGTTTCCTTTGAGAAAATGATTGGTTGAATGCTTCAAGGTTTTCTGGTTTGTGAGTTGTATTTAAACCTTGTTTTATTAGCATTGTTGTTGAAGCCCATTGATGATGAAATGAACTTGAACTTGAGTTAGAAAAGAACATGAGTATCATTGCTATGTGAGACTTGTGCTTGAGCATTGTTGGAAACATTTTGAGTTGGTTAATACATGCTTGGACTAGGGTTTGTGAAAAAGGATTGTTCCTTGAGGTGATTGGTTGAGTTGAGTTGGTTAATACATGCTTGGACTAGGGTTTGTGAGAAAGGATTGTTCCTTGAGGTGATTGATTGAGTTGAGTTGATTAAGCCTAGTCAAGTGGATGCATGTGGTTGTTCAAGTTCCTAGAAACAAACTATTCAATATTCTGATTTGAGTTGAGATTGATTTGAGTTGAGATTGAGGTTGATTTGAGTTGAGATTGGGATTTGAGTATAGAACATATAGAGTCTCTAACAATTCTCTTTATGCTTCTATGAGATTGATTTGAGATATTGATTGTACATTGAGCTTAGAACATATTGAGTCTCTAACAATTCTCTTTATGATTCTATGTGATTGAGACAAGTCTTTGAGAAGACTTGTGGACTGTTTTGAGTTAAGCTTTTGTGAAAGCTTGCTATGCATATTTGAGCAAGTCCTATAGAGGACTTATTGAGCAGATTTGAGCAAGTCCTATAGAGGACTTATTGAGCAGATTTGAGCAAGTCCTAGAGAGGATTTGTTGAGCAGATTTGGACAAGTTCTGTGTGAACTTGTTGAGCATATTTGGACAAGTTTTGTGTGAACTTGTTGAGCAGATTTGGACAAGTTTTGTGTGAACTTGTTGAGCAGATTTGGACAGGTTTTGTGTGAACCTATTGAGCATATTTGGACAGGTTTTGTGTGAACCTATTGAGCAGATTTGGATAGGTTTTGTGTGAACCTGTTGAGCATATTTGAGCAAGTTCTAAGTGAACCTATTGAGCAGAATTGTACTAGACCGATTGTACTATGTTTAGTGCAAGAGATTGAGCAGAACTATGCTAGACCAATTGAACTGTGTTTGGTACAATATTGAGATAGAGCTTTGGAGGTGATAGAGTATAGAGGATAGAGTCTCAGTGGATAGAGATCCAGCAGCCAGGACAATTGAAGATAGATCTGAGTGAGGAGTCTTCAAGTGGAGAGAGATCCACAAGTCAGTGCAATAGAGAGACAGAGTCTTCTAGAAGATCACTAGCCAGAGCAGAAGGGGAAAGAGTTCTCCTATGGAAGAGATCCACGAACTTGAGATTTAGGGGATCAACATCTCCTTTGGACAGAGGTCCATAAACATTATAATTTGGGAAAGATTCCCAAGAGATTATTTGAGAAATATTTAGAAGAAATATTTTCTCTATGGAGGTAGCCCACACTGGGTGAACCACGTTAAAATTTGTGTCTCTATTGTGTGTGATGATTGGTGCATTGCTTTGGTTATTGCTATTGATATTGCCATTGATTATATTGATTAATACTGTTTGGGAAAGAAAAGTAAAAAGTGGTCTTATACTGTTCACCCCCCTCTCAGTATAAGCTTGTGTTCTTCAATTGGTATCAGAGTTGGTTCCTTCAGAAAGGGTTTAACAACTTGAAGGAAGATCTTGCAAGAACACAAATGGCAAAGAAAGGCAAGAGTAAAAGCATGAGACACAAGAAGAAAAGAACACCTATGGTCATGAAAGAAAAGGAAGATGAGTTTAATATTGTTGTGTTGGGAGGACACATGGAAATAGATTCAAGAGATGAATCAAGTAATGGAGAAATATCCAGACTGATAAAGTTTTGTACCAGTTGTGGAAAGACAGGTCATCATGCAGCTTATTGTTCACAAGAAGGTGAAGAATGTTTTGTCTATGGTCAACTCGGTCATGATGCAAGTTATTGCAATGGGTTTGATAGCAGTGAAGATGAAGATGATTCTCTTAGATTTGAAGTTCTAAAGAATGAGTCAAAAAAGGATAACAAGAATAGTCGAAGCAGGTATCAAGAAGAAACTCCACTTTGGACAATAGAAGAAATTGAAGAAGAGGAAGATTCAGATAAAGAAAAGGAGGAAGCCACTCTTAAGGAACTTGTTGAATTGAAAAGAGAAAATTCAGAATTGAAGGCTCAAATACAAGAAGATGAGAAATGTAAGACAAAGCTTCTACAGGATATATCTAACTTGAGAGATAAGGTTGAAAAGGTAAGAAGAGTTGAAAAAGGTATGGTTGAACAATCAAAGGTAAAAGAGATAGAATGTGAAAGGCTTATGGTTACTCTTGAAGAATTAAAAAGGGAGAACTCAGGATTAAGGGTCCAAGCTCAAGAAGATGAAAAAGCAAAAGCAAGGTTTTTACAGGAACTCACCAACTTCAAAATCAAAGTTGAAGAGACAAGGAAAATTGAAGAAGGTATGGTTGAAAAATTAAAGACAAAAGATCTAGAGTGTGAAATATTAGAGCATGAGATAGTTTCACTAAGGATGGAAGTAAAAGGCTCTAAGGATAAGCTACACAAGTCTGAGGAAAATTCAAGGACCTTGGAAAGGACTATCAATGCACAAAGATCATCAGTCACCATAACAGGACTTAGTTCTAAAGAAGAACAAGGGAGACAAGAAGCAAAAAAGGAGAGCCAAGCTACTATGCGGATAATGCAAGTAAGTACTCAATTGATAGTGATGCTAGTTTTTCAGACAATGATAGAGATGAAGTCTTGTTTATGGTTGAAGAAAAATATCCAGTTAAGAAAAAGACTCCAGTTATTCTCAAGTGTTTTAGATGTGGTAAATTTGGACATCTTGAAGATGATTGCACTAGGGATGGCTATAGTTTCAGTGATGATGATTTTGAAGATGCACTTGGTAAACCGGATGAGAATCTTCTAATGGCATTAGAAGAAGAAGAAGTGAGTGATCCTATAGAAGATAAGTCAAAATAAAGGAATGATATGGACAAAGGAAAACAAATAGAGGACTATTCAATAGAGAATGGTTATGATCTCAAGGGAGAACTTATCTATGCTCTTGACACAATAAATAAGGTAAGAAAGCAACACTCTAAACTTGAAAGTCAATTTCAAGAATGTGATGAAGAAATATTACTACTCATAGAGGACTTAGAAAAGTCAAAGGCTAAGGCAAGCAAGTTCAAAGATAAGTTAGAAGCAAATATTCTGGAATGTGAAAAGTTAACACATGAAGTTGCACTACTAAAGGAAGATCTAGAGGATTCCAAGAATAAGCTATACAAGTATGTAACCAATGAAAATAATGTGGATAAAATAGTCAGGATACAAAGAGGAGCATAAAAAAAATAGGTCTTGGTTCTAAACAGGTTCAAAAGAAATGGGTAGAAAAGTCTACTTCAGGTCTTGAAGAAGAAGGTACTTCAGAAGAAGGATTCTCAGAGGTAAGCAAAAGTGAAAATGAAACTTCTAAGGATGAGTCAGATTGCAGTGAGTCCAACAGGGACAATGGGCAAAGAAGATACAGATGGAACAACAATCAAAATAGGAGACCAATGAGGTCTAGGCAAGGAAGCTTCAATGGGAGATGCTTCTCATGTCACAGGTTTGGGCACATGGCTTCACAGTGCAGGTCACATGAAAGACAGGTATATGGAAGAGAACAACTTTTCCAAGGATATTGCTATTCATGTAATGAGTTTGGTCACAAGGCAATGAATTGCAGGATTCATGACAGAAGAGGATATGGCTTCACTAGGAGAAATCCTAAGACAGTTGCACATCCAAGGAATAATAACATTAAGTGTTATAAGTGCAATAATGATGGTCACATAGCAAGATGGTGTAGAGAAAATATTCCAGAAATAGGCATGAACATGAACAGGAACATGAACATGAATAGGAACAAGAATATGAACAAGAACAGAACATGAACATGAACAGAAACAAGAAGATGAATAGGAATAGAGACTCAAAAAAGAAAAGAGACTCAGAGAAGAATGAGAACAAGAATAGGTACAAGAATAGGAACATGGATGAGAACAAGAACAGGAACAGGAATAGGGATGATGACTTGGAAAGAAACAATGAGAGGATTCAACAAAAAGGAAGAGGAAAAGACAAAGGTAGAGAACAGTGCTTTCGAGGAGTAGAAATACTCCCACCCCAGAATTAACCACCTCATGTGGAGGTGGGGGAGGGGCTAAGCTAAGAGGCTTAATTCTTAGCCCCGAGCCCCAAAGGTGACCCTTTGCCATTGATGTCAAAGGGGGAGAGATTTGTGTATTATGGGGAGAGTTTTTGGATATGAGGAGAGATTTGATATCCGAGAGAGCATTGAGCCAGGGGGAGCAAAGTCCCAGGGGTAGAAAAGAAGGTCAGAATTCAGTAAAAGGATTTGGGTTGCCATCAATGACAAAGGGGGAGATTGTTGGACATTTTGAGTCCCTAAGCTAAAATGTTGTCATTGATGTCAAAAGAGCATTTAATGTCAAAAGGATCTATGAAGGGTTTTTGTGAAAACCAAGGCAGGAAAAATAAAAGGTTTTATTTAAAACCATGGATAGCATATTTGATCTGGGTTTTTCTTAAAACCCAAGTTGGGCTTTCGTTTCATCGAAAAAGGTGCCCCGATGATGGAGTTATTTGAGTTTTAATATTTGGTTTAAATTTTAATTATTTAAAATTTAAATTCAAATTTATTAGTTGCTTCGACGTCATCAAGCAAACATAAATTCATATTTCCATCGACGTCTTCGAAGTGTTTTAAACACTATATAAAGGGGTGGTAAATAAATCAAAGTTTTATCCTTGCTCTTGTGATAAATGTTTGGCATTCGAATAAGTCTATGAGCTCGTGCAAATTTTGAGAAGAGAAGCAGCAAAGAAAATGACAGTGCTTGGAAAGTCAAATCATGGTGGGAAGCATGGCGCATTGGCAAATCATTTTGGTTTAAGGGACAAGGCAGCGCAAACACCAGGGATCGAATCCCTTGGACGACATTTCGGAAGGCGTGTGGAAAGCGCTTTGGCGCTTTGTCTTTTGCGGAAGGTGGAGGAAGGTTTAAGGCACTTTGGGCCTTTGCCTTTCCAATGAGTGCCTAGCTCGTGTGGAATCTTAGCCACGGCTAAGACGCTCACGGTGTGGCAAGTCGGGGGTTCGAATCCCCTTGAGGAGGTAATTACGTTTTGCATTTAAATAATTTTTATTAGCCCTAAAGTTTGGAGTTATAAGGTAGTTAATGGAAATTAAAGTTTGTTATTAGGGTTGTGATTATTATTGCAAAGCATAATTGGTTTATGATTTATTTGATGGTTATGGAGAATTAATTTTAGGAGAAATAAGGAGTTGTTTTTTAAAAGCAATTTTGAGAGGTTTATTATTTTTTATAAGGGTTTTAATAAAAGGGACTTTGGTGGATGTGTTTATTAACTTGGAGTAAAAAGGGTGTAATTTGAGTAATGCTTTATTTTGTGATTATTTGAAGTCCATTAACCCTTGTTTAGATTGGAAAGGAAAGTTGTGTTTAAGTGTGGCAGATTTTGTGGACAACTTATTGGCATCAAAAAGGTATGGGCACATTCTCCTATTGATTGTTTATGGTGGTTGATTTCTGAAATATCATTGGAGAGAAAAGGATTGATTGTGGTTTCCTTTGAGAAAATGATTGGTTGAATGCTTCAAGGTTTTCTGGTTTGTGAGTTGTATTTAAACCTTGTTTTATTAGCATTGTTGTTGAAGCCCATTGATGATGAAATGAACTTGAACTTGAGTTAGAAAAGAACATGAGTATCATTGCTATGTGAGACTTGTGCTTGAGCATTGTTGGAAACATTTTGAGTTGGTTAATACATGCTTGGACTAGGGTTTGTGAAAAAGGATTGTTCCTTGAGGTGATTGGTTGAGTTGAGTTGGTTAATACATGCTTGGACTAGGGTTTGTGAGAAAGGATTGTTCCTTGAGGTGATTGATTGAGTTGAGTTGATTAAGCCTAGTCAAGTGGATGCATGTGGTTGTTCAAGTTCCTAGAAACAAACTATTCAATATTCTGATTTGAGTTGAGATTGAGGTTGATTTGAGTTGAGATTGGGATTTGAGTATAGAACATATAGAGTCTCTAACAATTCTCTTTATGCTTCTATGAGATTGATTTGAGATATTGATTGTACATTGAGCTTAGAACATATTGAGTCTCTAACAATTCTCTTTATGATTCTATGTGATTGAGACAAGTCTTTGAGAAGACTTGTGGACTATTTTGAGTTAAGCTTTTGTGAAAGCTTGCTATGCAGATTTGAGCAAGTCCTATAGAGGACTTATTGAGCATATTTGAGCAAGTCCTATAGAGGACTTATTGAGCAGATTTGAGCAAGTCCTAGAGAGGATTTATTGAGCATATTTGGACAAGTTCTATGTGAACTTGTTGAGCATATTTGGACAAGTTTTGTGTGAACTTGTTGAGCAGATTTGGACAGGTTTTGTGTGAACCTGTTGAGCATATTTGGATAGGTTTTGTGTGAACCTGTTGAGCAGATTTGGATAGGTTTTGTGTGAACCTGTTGAGCAGATTTGGATAGGTTTTGTGTGAACCTGTTGAGCATATTTGAGCAGGTTCTAAGTGAACCTATTGAGCAGAATTGTACTAGACCGACTGTATTGTGTTTAGTGCAAGAGATTGAGCAGAACTGTGCTAGACCGACTGAACTGTGTTTGGTACAGTATTGAGACAGAGCTTTGGAGGTGATAGAGTATAGAGGATAGAGTCTCAGTGGATAGAGATCCAACAGCCAGGACAATTGAAGACAGATCTGAGTGAGGAGTCTTCAAGTGGAGAGAGATCCACAAGTCAGTGCAGCAGAGAGACAGAGTCTTCTAGAAGATCACTAGCCAGAGCAGAAGGGAAAAGAGTTCTCCTGTGGAAGAGATCCACGAACTTGAGATTTAGGGGATCAACATCTCCTTTGGATCGAGGTCCATAAACATTGTAATTTGGGAAATATTCCCAAGATATTATTTGAGAAATATTTAGAAGAAATATTTTCTCTGTGGAGGTAGCCCACACTGGGTGAACCACGTTAAAATATGTGTCTCTATTGTGTGTGATGATTGGTGCATTGCTTTGGTTATTGCTATTGATATTGCCATTGATTATATTGATTAATACTATTTGGGAAAGAAAAGTAAAAAGTGGTCTTATACTGTTCACCCCCCTCTCAGTATAAGCTTGTGTTCTTCAGCTAGAGCATTCATCAGTCCAAAAGGTAGAACTGTAAACTCATAATATACATACCAAGTTTTAAATGTTATCTTATGGGTATCCTCTTCGTGGATCCTTAGTTGATGATATTCAAATATCTTTGAGAAGATGGTGGCATCCCTTAAATAATAAAAAATATCTTCAATCCTGGGTAGAGGATATCTATTTTTAATGGTTTCCTTGCTGAGCATCATGTAATCTATGCACAATTGCAAGGAACCATCCTTTTTCTTAAAAAATAATATTGGTGCACCCCATGGTGACACACTTGGCCTAATCAATACCTTCTTTTGCAACCCTTGTAGTTTTATTTTTAGATCTTGCATCTCAAAGGGATTCATTCTATAAGGAGCCCTATGAATAGGCTCTATCCAAGGTTTTATCTCAATAGTGAAGTCAAATTCACTTTTTGGAGGTAGTTTGGGTAAATCCTCTAGAAATACATCTCTAAATTTTTTAAGTACTAGATGTTTCTCAAATACCTCTTCCTTCTTTTAATCTTCAATTTTATTTATCTTAACTACATAAATTATTCCTCCTTTTTTAATGGATTTCATAATTTGCATTGCAAAGAGGATCTGGGGCTGAAAAGTCCCTTGCAAACTATAGACTCTATATTTTCCTATCATTTTTTGAATACTCAATCCATCTATTCTGAACATTTATCACAACCTTACATGCTTGCAACCAATCCACTTCTAAGACTACATCAAAAACATGTAGTGGTGCTACATAAAGACATCCAACAGTCGTACCACTAAATAAGGTAATTTTAGTCAAAGGACAACATTGATCTACAGAGTAGGTTTATCTTGAACCATACTCGACCTTACACCCATGTGCCAATATTCTTAGCCTTTTTGGTATATCCTTGATCAAACTAGTAGAAACAAAGCTATCTATAGCTCCACTATCTATTAAAATTTTAACATTTCTACCAAAAATCTTACCCTTTATAAGAAAAGGAATGGCTTGCCCTTCCATATTTTGACTCCTTATCACCTACGTAAATCTTGTGACCAATTTCCTTGTGTGCATGTTCTTTGTAAGTGGGTTCTTTTCACTTAGAACTCGATCCTACTCTCAACGGGCAATGATTGGTATAATGTGGTCCCCCATAATCATAGCATCCACCCTTGGGTCCTAGATGAGTTATCTGCTTCTATCCTTCTACTTTCACTACTAAAGGGGGGTTAGGATGTCGTTGCAGTGATGGCTTGTCATTATTATTGTTACAAATTTTATTCTTTCCTTGAAATTTCTTCCTAAACTTTCTCTATTTCCTATCATTTATTTTTTCCTAGCCTTGGAAACTTTTCTTTATTTGTTCTCTCTCTCCCATTTCATAAAACCTACACTATTTATTTTCTTGAGTTCTCATTTATCTTGCTCAAAATCTCATTCATAATCAAAATATAACTTTAAATAAGTCTCAACTTTCCTAGACAAGTCATAAGCCTTCTGAAGGGTATGAGGCTCACGCATATTCACTTCATGCCCTTTCCTAGGATCTGCTCCTAGTATAAATTTGTGGACCTTCATCTTCTTGTTATACGCAGGCACATACTTCAAAAGTTTAACAAACTTCTGGTAATAGGATTCCACCGTCTTATTTCCATGCTAAATATTGGTGAATTCTTCAAATTTCTCAGCATAAAAATTCTCTGTGAGGAACCTCTCTTGAAAGGCTACCACAAAGTCCTCCCATTTTAGATCATCTACTACTTCAAATTCCTGTTCCCCACTAAAATTTTCCCACCAATCCAGACCAACACCCTGTAAGTGTAAGGTGGCTTAAGACATTTGAGTTCCCGTGGAGTAATTTTTCATATTGTAGGAAGTTTCCAATTCCTTTAACCAGGATTTAGATACATCACCACCTTCCTCTCCATTAAACTTGGGGGAGTTTACATGCTTCAAATCCTTACCCATTTTTACCTCTAACCAAATTTTGACCTATTGTGCCTCCATAGGGGGTTCATTAACTTGACCAACTCTTTAATGATTGTATACCTATAAAATTTCGTATTCACATAGTCCGTTTATACCTAGGTTTTACAAAAGGAAGCTTATAGTCCTATGACCATGAGCTTTGATACCAAATGTCACAACCCAATTTCTTCCATTCTAATCATGATTTTCTTATATTAAATAACTTTCTCAAATATTTGTTAGGGATTAGAACATTCCTTCATGACAAATAATTTTTCCAAATCTTCAACTAAAGGTATTATGGTCTCCTAACTAAATTTTACACCATCTTGATGTTGATTCATCTTATCACCTAGTCCCAACACAAGATACACCCATATCTACTTCTTACATACATCTATCTATGTAAGAGTACTAGATGTATTATGTACAATTGGCTATCGATCTAATTATTCCAATGAGCTAACATAACTCCTTTTTATCTATCGAAAGAGGAACACAAATATCTACACCATACATATTTCCATCTATGTCAGTGCACTAAGCGTGTTGGATTGACTATCCATCTCATCTCTACAATGAGCTAGTCTATCAACTATTAAATGTCATTATAACCCCTAATTTTATGTCCAAAAGACTTACTAGTTCTTACTCTTTTCTTTAAGCAGCTTAAATCTTTTATGAAAGGTCTAAGTCTAACATGGCTTGCATTTACTAGGTCTTCCTTGACCATTTATCAATGATTCTTTACTAGAGCAACTAGTCTCAAGTGAAACTTTCACTAAGGAGTGTACAATATGTATCATCCTAAGAAATATATCTATATTCAAACTCTTCTTTAGGAAAATGGAACCATATGATTGTTTTAAAGGAAATTCTAAACATAATCCAAGTTTATAAAGTTTGCTTCAAATCCAAGAAACATAGGGATTAAATTCCATTTGAAAATACAAGTCTTTTTCTTGCTTGTAATACTTTAAAGTTCATAATGTAAATCCAATAAGGCCCTTTATAATATATTATACAATATTTTAAATGAAGTAAATGCAAAAAAAATTTACCATAAGCCATTTGTACAAGCATTTCATCAATAATTAAATTTTTTCCTTTGGGTAACAAAAATTCCTGCACATCTCAATATAAAGGTGACTTTTCCCACTACAATACCTTTAAATTACAATTTGCATGCACCATAGTGTTGAATACACTTAAACCATAATAAAACTTATCAAATGGTTCACCTCTAAATGAACCAACATTGATATTTCACCAACATATAATTGGTTTATTACACTTACTTTAAATATCAATTATCTCTCTTTTCCAAGAGAGTCTGATCACTCCTACTACAAGAATACATCTCACACTCACTGTAATCAATTATTAATCAGCGAATGCATTATACATAACAAGTATGGCTAAATTAGATTATCATAATCTTAGCTATTGTACTCTGTGATCCGCAACATCCTTGATCCTTATTTTAACCAACCAAGAAGAGGATCCTTCTTGCTAGGGATCAAAAATAGAATTAGTATGATTGTGCATACCTATATGCATGTATTTTCTTTATATTGCAAGAATTGGATCACAACATTCCAAAACATAACCTTTAGTGCTTTAATTCAGACCATGATCATAAGCATGCCATCTTAATAAAAGGTTTTAAAGCACAAAGTGATCTATTAGATTCATTGTAATAGTGGGCTTTGCGCCTCACAATATTTCTCTAAAGGAATGCAAACATCTCTATTTTCTACAGGATCCCATAATCCTTTCACCACAGATTTAGACATGACATCGAATTAATTTTAATTAAACTAAAACACATAAATAATTCTATCGAAAGGATAGGTTTTAAAATATTCATAATACAAAGAGTTTGGTTATTAATGTTAGAAAAATCCCTGCATGCGTCAAGTAGTTGGTGTATAGTTGTATGTTTGCATCTCTACTGCTTGAGAGTATGTCATATGATAAACTTCAAATGTAGTGTATTGTTTCTAATGTTTACATTAAAGCATAAATTCAATGTAGAGTCTCATGCAATAGTAGGTGGACTACAGCAGAATCTCAACACTTCCACATAATGCTAAGTCATACCTACTTAGAGCCTTCTCAACTATTGGTGATATTTCTAGAAGGAAGTTCAATCCTATCTCCTGCATAGTTACTCTTCTCAGACTTCAACTGTAACATGTAGGCATTTATATCATTTATCAGTTTGGGTGCATTTCCAAAAAGATATACCAAAAACCAAGATAACTCACCAAGGAATGTAAAGGATATACAGGTTGTTTTTTACCCTGTTCAAATGACCACAAGCTCTTGCTTGAGTTGTGTACCTTATCCTTGGTGTCAACTAAGAGTTTGGAATCCGTCCGAATGGAAACACATAACAATCTTAACCATTATCATAGACACATTTATTTCTTTATTCATCATGCAATACCAATAAGCACAATTTATCAGTATCATTTCAAAATCAATGAATACAAAATGGACAACAATGTTTAAGCATGTGTTATAAAAATAAACCCACTGTATTTCTTTCACAAGCGATAAATCAAGTATCTATATATAAAATCGTCTACATCCACCATTTCGGTAAATAAAATGGCATATAGAGTCTTGAGATAAATGTAATTTATTCAATTTTTGATAATTTTATTCCTAGCATTTTCAATGTTTTTAATTGGATTCACACAACAACCATGAATTTGTGGTTTCTACCCCATCCTATTCTTTTTCGAAGTGGGAATCACTAAACCATGGTTTCTCAAGATAAAAAACAAGAAGCAATGGAGAGCTTTCTCCATGCCGTATCTCTATTGAGAGAGTTTGAGTTCAAAAATAGATAATTTCCTAAATTTCTCAGTACTCTTATTGATGTGGAAAACTTGATATATTTTCCTCCCTTTTGAACTAGTTGAATAGTTTGTAAACATAAGCAGAGCATACACCCAACAAAATGCAATAAAATAAGCTAGAACTTTAATATTTAACTATACTTTAAGCTCAACTCATAAATGAATTTCTCTTGGAGTCTACCTAGAAATTGCAGTGGCTCCAATTCATTTTTTATTTCCAAGTTCCCTTTCGATCAGCCTTTTTCCTCTCCATGTCTCACCTTGTGTTTTATTTTTTTCAAGATATCATTTTCTTTTGATTTCTCCTTTTCTTTCTCCAATTTGATCGGGCATTATTAAGAGTTGTGTGGTGATATAACTACCATGACGCATATCCTCCCCATCCAAACATGATAGAGTATTTCCATCCATAAGGCGGTATCATCGCATATTTAAAGACCCTTACCTTAGTCTCAATGAGGGATTTAAATTATAGCTCTTGATTTATAGTATGATTTTGAACTCTTACTTAAGAAAGATTATAACTCAGTTTAACGGGATCGATGGGTTCCCACACAACAAGCTTATCCTTCAAGGAAACATATATAAATATTTGTTTTCTCTTTTTCCACAATAAATAAAAGGAGCAAGAACTGTTGAATAATAATAGTAACATGAATTATTTATTCATAATTGAATTCAAGCAAGCATATTTGGACCTACCTTTCAATTGCTATAGCACTAATATCAAATGAAAGGTAAACCTATTATAATTTCTTTTCTTTTTTTGAAAGGAGGAATAATAAATGAAATAAACTTTTTTTTGTAATGAAACCCTTAGCACCAAGCAAAATCTCATCTAAAGGAAGATTATCAAACAACAAATAAGTTTCACCCAAACTTGATATATTTTCCTCATGCAAATCATGATATGCAACTACATGAAAATATCATTCATCCATGTTGATCTTAGTCATTTCAATGAATAAATCATCACATCATTTCCCTTTCTTATGGCATCCTGTTCTTGGTTAATTCTTTCTTCCATCCACAAGAAAGCTTGTTCCTGTTAGCATGCAAATCCATTAGCAGCATCACATTCTTTCATAAAATGTAAACTTTACATAAACTAATCATGAAATCATTAGTCATTCATTGATAAAATACATCATATTATTCCATACAATATATGTCTTGCAGAAAGCTAAACATGAAATAGTTAGTCATTTCATAACAAAATAGTCACAACCATGCATGAATCTATTCTACAAAAAATCTTTCCAAGGGAGGGTCATGACAAGAGAATCCTCCTTTACTCCTTCAGGTGCATTACTTTTTCTTTCAATATAGGAATAAAGTAATCCAGTCCAAATGTGAAACCAATTCAAGTTCATCAGAACTTAGCTTATCAAATTAGAATGATAATCCTAATTTGATAAGTAGTTTTCTTAATTTTCTATTCATTTGAAACTCGCAAGATCTCAAATTTTTATCTTTTCTATCCAAAAAATAAAATAAAATAATAATTCATACCAACTTTTCAATATTAAGTTAGAAACATCCCTGCACTTTTGTTTGACACCTATAGGAATGATATAAATATTAAAAATATATATTTATAAAATAATCATTTGAACATAGTGAATATTTTAGGTATTGGTATAGCGATTCCTCCCATTTCGTCAAGGAAAAGAGTACGTATCCTATCATAACTTGTTCCTACCAAGAAAAAAAGTGCAGCACCAATTAATCCATGAGAAATCATTTGCAAAATGGCTGCATTGAGACTTATATATGTGATAAAACTAATTACTATTGTAACAAAAAATAACTAAGCAATAAAATGAATGTAACACAGAGAAATAAGAATTGCCAAAATTGCTTTCTTTATTGATATTTTGATACAATCATTACAAATGAATTTTTGAATTACCCCAAATGTGTTTGGAGGTAATGTTACAATTCTCTCTATATTGATACAAATGAATATTCTGATGGAACGAGGTCTTCCAACTCTTCACAAGAATGTATTTTCTTCGTCCTTTCTGCTACAATCCAAGGTGAGTGGGCTTTGGTATCCAACAAGGGACCACTCTAGCTTCAACAACCTTCTCCAAACACCTATAACCTACACACATTCAAACCAACAAAGAGTTAGTAGCACCTGCAGATGAAGAAATGAAATCAATGCTACACATAAAATAGACTCTAAGTTGGTAATCATGCAATATAAATCATAGAAGCATATAATACTCTAAAACCTTGCTAAAACAAATCTTTTTACTGATCTCTGTTGTTTGTATTCTCAGCTCTATGAAATTGTGGGTGCACGGTGGCGGACTGGGAACCACAGACGCGTGGTCGTGAAATCATGGATGCGTGGTTCTAACTATGAAATCATGGATGGGAGGTTTCAAGATGAAACATAGACTGCTTTGGGAAATAGGCCTTCGAGATCTGGCAAGAGCTATGCTCATGATTTTCTCAAGGGTCATGGTTAAATTTTTGTAGCCTAGCGGTGTCTTAATTCAGCTCTCTCAGTTTGGTGGGGGTAAGGGTGCCTTTATAGGCCCCTTAGAGTTTTTTATGGAAGTGGAAAGTGGTAAGCCTGTATTGCCAAGTGGAAATTTTGGGCTTCCAGGTGGAAGGGGCAATTACAGTGAGTCACTTAGTGTGGCTCACTTAACTGAGATGATGTGGCTACTAGTGGAGTGTGGTATGGGATCCTATCCTTTGTGAAGGGACAAGGGAGGTAAAGTGGATTAGATGTGGCATGGGTTTTGGGAATTTGCATCGTATGAAGGGAAAAAAGGGACAAGAGTGGGTGAGATGTGGCAAGGATACTGAATGGGGCGTCTAGAACACATGTCTAGTGGGTAGTGAGGGTATCCTAGGGTGGTTTTTCCAGATTTAATAAATCTGTAAATTAGGATAATGTGCAGGATTTTATATCCCTAAGTTGAGACTTAGGTATATGATTTATCATGTAGGATTTTGAGGTGGGATGACTGATGTGGTCTTGGAGGCACTAAATTTTAGTGTCTACAGTTACCTCTTTTTGTATTGCATTGTGTGCAACACAATGTAGTGCAAAAACCAATGACATCTGACTTTATTTGAATGGATAAATGGTCTCGGTTTTTCTCGGCACAAAGAATGAATGACTTAAAAATTTACTTTTGGCTTACCCCCTCAATTGGCAAATGAGTAAAGAGTGAAACTCATAAGCCAATTGACTAAAGGCAGATGTTGAACTATTTTGGTTGTATGATGTTGATGAATTTGATACCCCAAGTTTGGGTATTTGTTGTGTTATCTCAAATTTGCATTTGATTTGTTTTTTTTTAGCATTGTGTTGTGGTGAAATTATTAACCATGTGTGTGAGCTCATGAGTCTGGATACTGTTAGTCACTCATGTGTGTCAGATCCAGTGCCCTTAGACTTCGATGTGCTTGGTTTCTAATTACACAAAATTTGGATTGATTTGAGTTTGTGTTTATTGGATTTTGTATTTATATTTTTTTTTGAACCACGGATGAGTGGCTCACTATAACTATCCCTTCCACCTGGAAGCCCAAAATTGCCACTTGGAAATCCAGGCTTACCACCTTCCACTTCCCTCCAAAACCCTAAGGGACCTATAAAGTCACTCTTACCCCACCAAACCAAGAGAGCTAAATTAAGACACTGCCAGGCTACAAAAATTTGACCACGACCCTCGAGAAAATTGTGAGCATAGCCCTTGCTAGATCTTGGAGGCTCGTTTCCTAAAGCATTTTGTTTTTTAGCCTAAAACTGCAAGTCCACGATTTCACAATCAGAACCACGCATCCACGATTTCACGACCATGCATTCGCGGTTCTCAGTCCACCATTGTGCATCCACGGTTTTGCAAAGCCAAGAATACAAACAATAGAGATCGGTAAAAAGATTTATTTTAGCAAGGTTTTAGAGTATTATATGCTTCTGTGATTTATATTGCATGATTACCAACTTAGATTCTATTTTATGTGTAGCATTGATCTCATTTATTCATCTACAGGTGCTACTAACTCTTTTTTGGTTTGAATGTGTGTAGGTTACAGGTGTTTGGAGAAGGTTGTTGAAGCTGGAGTGGTCCCTTGCTGGATACCAAAGCCCACTCACCTTGGATTGTAGCAGAAAGGATGAAGAGCATGAGTTCCTATGAAGAGTTGGAAGACCCCCATTCCATTAGAATATTCATTTGTATCAATACAGAGAGAGAATTGTAACATTACCTCCAAACACATTTGGGGCAATTCAAAAATTTATTTGTAACGATTGTATCAAAATATCAATAAAGAAAGCAATTTTGGCAATTCTTATTTCTCTATGTTACATTCATTTTATTGCTCAGTTATTTTTGGTTACGACTATAATTACAAAATCTATATGAGATATTGATGAATAGGCTATCTTTATTTTCAAATTTTATTGATCCTTAGAAGTTAGATCTATATAAATAATTTAAACCACTCTTATTACTACCAACTATATTGAAAATAAAGAACAAGAATGAGGTGGCAATTCCATATTGATTCTGATTAATCCATATCCCACTATTTTTAATATCACTCAGACCAAAAACATACATGTACTATAGTGTGCTTCTCCATGACTATTTTATAACCATGTATGTAAAGAAAATATTGGCTATTTGATGGTATAAACAATAAAGAACCCTAAATAGAATACTATTTTGAGTGTTATTGGATAATATTTATTAGCTAATATTTCTAAATCGAATGTGGGTCCATCAGATCCATAGAGACCCATACTTAAAGCTCCCATTAAGATAAAAATAGAACCACCCGCAGTGTACAAAAGGAATTTTGTAGCCGAATATAAACGTCTTTTTCCCCAACAAAGCCATATTTTTTTTATTAGTTCAAAGAAAGTGTTTTGAAAGGATTCCCAAACCTTTTACAAAGAGGCCACCATAAAAGAGATAATCTCCTGAAGACTAAATATAGAGACAAAAAAGGATCATCTAAACTAGGGAGACGACCTCCACAAGACCATCTACAAAGAGATTTGAAAACTAAAAAAAAAATTCCCACCTAAACCAAGGAAAACCAACACACAACAAAAATGAGACTTGCACCTTTGAACGATAATAGAGGGACTCTAGGCCCCATCTGAAAGAGCATAGAAATTTCAAAATTGAAACACATTCCCACTCAAAAATGAAACTAATTTCTCGTGCGAGGAAAGCAGTGCAAATAGGATAAGCCCACATAGAGGATCCTACCAAAGACCTAGAATATGGATCAATAGCATGAGGAGATCTCCATAGGCCATGTGATCTCACTGCAAAGGCGATGGAATGCATAGCCAAAAGGTAGGAAAACCTAGAGAGATTCAAAACACCATGATACCCTACAATTGGAAGCAAAAATCTAAGATAGGGACTGTCTTCAAGAAACCATATTCTATAGCAAGCAAGCATGCACAGGGTTCCCCTCCAAAGACCAAAAAAAATGTAGAAGAAGCCCATAAAAAATTCACCAGCACCAAATCAATACCCAGTCTCACCAAAATTTTATTCCAAAAGTAATCCTTAGAAATCTTCTATCGCAGCTGCATGTGAAAGCAAAGGGTCCCATATCAAAGACCAAAAAATAGTTGCAGAGAAAGGTTCCATAAAAAAAAATTGAAATAGACAAGCACTAGATATTTTGAGATAGATCAGAAGAAAACATGGTCCTCCTAATAAAAATACAAAAGAGGAAACCTCGATCTATAAACACAATGGAAAAACAAGATTTTGAGCCTCCTTCTGAAAGCCTGGCTTAGGAGAAGGGAGGAAACCACCACTGTGGACAACGATGAAGCATGAGGTTCCTCCAAAAGACCAAAAAAATCTGTAGGAAAAGGCTCTGCAACACCATCTCCCAAACTAAGCCAGTCAAAATCCAACCACCACCAAAGGGTGCCAAGGAAATAATCTCTAGAACATTCCAACCAAGTAACTACATTCATGAAAAAATGGGAAGACCCTTCCTAAGAGGTCCCAAGAAGATCCCATGAAGGTCCTGGAAATGCAACAAGCACCAAGAAGATCCCAAGAAAACCTTCCTGATTGGAGATACACAGGACTAGAGTAGGGGGAGAGCAGGGATTTTGAAATGGGGGCCTCCTGCCTAGATAAAAATACCTCTCGCTCCCCCTATTCATCAAAGCCATAGTTGACCACTGCGCATTAAGACGTATTTTCATTACCCCTATATCCAAAGCCGTAACAAGTGAAGCATGATTGGGTAATACACCAATCTGACCACTATTGGTAGATAGGATAATTTCTTGAACTTCTGAATCCCAAACAACTCGATTAGGAGTCAGTACACGAAGATTGAGGGTCATTTGAAAAATTAACTTTCCACTTTCAAGTTCATAACCTTTGTGGTACAAATAAAAATATTGTTCAAGGAGACCATCTAATTCTCGAAAGAGAATCATTTGAAAACCTAAAATTGTCCTATGAGATACATTTATAATTTATATTTTAATTTATAATATATATTATATTTATATCTCATAGAAACAATTATATATATGGTAAATTATAAATATTATATTAGAATTTATAATTATATATTATAAATTTATAAAATATATAATACTATATATTTTATATTATCCCTTTCCCATCATAACCATTCTTTGGGAATGGTTGAAAAAGAGAGATATCGGGTCATTTTAAATAAAATGAAGAAACAATAAGAAATTGCAGATATCTTTCTTTTTCTTCTTCGATCGATTGTCTGCGCAATTAGACCTTAGAAATTGCGATGCAAATAGAGAGGTAGACATTCAAATAATCCTCTTGATATGATCGCAATAAATATCACAGGTTAAATAATCCCATTTTTGAGGTACTGAGATGTTAAAGGGGTTGAATTATTCATTGCTTATGAATTATGTCCCTATGTCTGTCAAAATAGTTCAATTGAAATGGTCTTGGCATTACGCATCACGGTAGAGCTATAAAGAATATAGCTGTGAGTCATCTTAAATAATTGAGCACTCCTTGTTATCCGACCATAAAGGTAAGAATGGATCATTTCATAGTTCCAAAGAAAAATGAAATATGGATACTTTACATCGACTATAGATCTTTGAATAAAATCACTATGAAGAATTGCTATCCACTCTCTTGAATAGATGATTTGCTCGACTAGCTCTGTGGTTCAAATTTCTTCACTAAAATTAATCTCAAATCTGACCATCATCAAATACACTTAGTGAAGAACACAATCTTATACCGAGAAGGGGTTGAATAGTATAAGACCACTTTTTACTTTTCTTTCCCAAATAATATTATCAATGGCAATATCAATAGCAATAACCAAAGCAATGCATAAATCATTACACACAATAGAGACACCAATATAACGTGGTTCACCCAATGTGGGCTACATCCATGGAGAAAATATTTCATAAGATTTTTCTCAACAAATCTCTTGGGAATCCTTCCCTATTACAATGTTTATGGACCTCTATCCAAAGGAGACACCAATACCCTAATAAATTTTGTGGATACCTATCCACAGGAGACACCAATACCCTCAGTTGGTTTGTGGATCTTTATCCATAGGAGAACTTCTTCTCCTCTACTTTGGCTGGTGATCTTCTAGAAGACTCATATCTCCACTACATTGGATTGTGGATCTCTATCCACTAAAGACCTTTATCTTCACTACCCTAGCTAATGGATCTCTATCCACTAGAGACTACTATCCTCTGATCTGTCACCTCCAAAGCTTATTCTCATCTTTATCTCAAATTTGTACTAAACACAGTCCTTCGATCTAGCACAAATCTGCTCAATCTTTGTCTCAAATCTGCACTAAATGCAGTTCTTCAGTCTAGCATAAATTTGCTTAATCTCTATCTCTAGTCTGGCATAAATTTTCCCTTAAATTTGCACCAAACTTTATCCTCAAGACTTAACACAAATCTTGATCTAATCATAAATCAACTCTGCTAGATCTGCCCCAAACCTTAACTCAAGGTTTGAACAAATCAATCAATCAATTATGCTCTCAAGTCTTCTCAAAGACTTGCCTCAAATATATCCAAAAATTCCTCCCTAGAACTTGTCCAATCTGCTCAACAAGTCTTCACCAAGACTTACCTCAAATCTGTCCAACAAGTCCTCACTAGAACTTGTCCAATCTGCTCAACAAGTCTTCACCAAGACTTGCCTCAAATATGTCCAACAAGTCCTCACTATAACTTTCCTAATCTAATTGTAAGCTTCCATAAAATCTCACACAAATCTGTCGTTAAGATTTCATAAAATCTTGTCAAACTCTATCCTTAAGTCCCCTCTAGGACTTACTCAAATCTACCCACAAGATTTCTCAAAAGCTTGCTTAACTCTGTCTTGAATTCCCCTCTAGGACTTGCTCAAATTTGCTCACAAGATTTCACCAAAGCTTGCTCAAATCAATTACAAAACTTACATATAAAAACTCAACTCAATCTCTCACAAAAAACCTCTTCAATCACACAAACAAGTTTCACTCAGAATCTTGTTTAACCATAGAAAAATATAGAGAATGGTAAGAGATTCAATATGTTTCACATTTACAATTCACTCAATCACTTTCAAACTTACTTTCAAATCAATTCAGAAATAAAGAATAATTTGTTTCACAAATCTTGACCTATCACTCCAATACTTTCAATCAATAATGCTCAATCAACTTCACTCAACCATCCACTCAATGAAACACAACTTACTTACAAACCCTAACCAAGTGTTTCACCAAACTTCCAACAACTCACACTATGGAACTCAAACCTTGACTCAAGATGATTTCAAACTCACATAATAATGATACTCATGATCTTTTCACAAATCCTAATCAAGCACATGAAAGCTTACTCAAATATTTCCAACAATTCTTATCAAACAATCTCACATAATAATGATACTCATGTTCTTTCACAAACCCTAGTTCAAGATAGTTTTCAATTTCACACTCAATTGCTCTCACAATCATTCACCAATCATGTATATGAAAACTCACTCAACAATTCTTATCAAACAAACATTTTCACTTCAACTTTGCATTTCACAATATCAACCATAATATTTCACTCACAAGGAAGATGTGCCCATACATTTGTTTGATGGAGATATGTCTTCAAAAACCTGTCTCAATCACAATCGAATTCTTTTTTCTATTCTTAAGGTTGGATAACAACAATTTATTTCAAAATCTCCACTCAAATATTTCCTTCAATAATTATCTCACCATACACCTTATAGTCTTCAAACTTTCCACAAAAATAATATTCAATTCATAAGCAATCAATTTTCTCTTAAGCACTTTATATCTCCAATCTATATTTTAATGTTAATTAAAAATATAATACTAAACACCCTTATGACTCCCTATATTTATTTTAATGCTAAATAAGAAATAAAATATTAAACACCCTTATGACTCCCTATCTTTACTTTAGAAAAAATAATCAAACACCTTCACAAATGTCACGTGGCCCCCTAGTGCAATTCACACTATAGCAAAATAAATCACAACGCACATACCTTATACAATGGTCCACGTTTAAAAAGCACCCACCAAGACTGCGTACAACTTGAACCTGCGACTGCCATCATCGTGGTGCCAAAGTCGTAAGGCTTGGCTGCCATTGGGCCATGCACCCAAGATAAAACTAGTAGCGCACGAGGCACCTTATGCTCTTTACTTTTGATACCTAAACAAAATCTTGCTACACTCAAAAACTAAAGGGGATGTGAATCGAACCCCTAACCTTACCCAGCTTCAACACCTTAACCAGCCATCGATTACCACTTGCACTACCAAGCACTTAGTGATTGATTGTATGCTCCACTTGGTCTTATCGAACAATCTGCCCTCTTATTCTTAAACACATGCAAATCCTCTCACCCTCTTTCACACGGTGCACAAATTCTTTTACTCTCGAGCATATGAAATTGCATGGATAATCTTTAAATGAAATTATTGCCCTCCTTTTTATACCTTTCCTTGTGCATTCCAACACGTCGGTGCTTCCAATTCAAATTTTAATTCGAATTTCAATCTTTAGACTTATGGCGCCTTAAATATTTATTTAAATTAGATTTTAACCTTATGGTTAAAATATTTAATTTAAATAAATTAATAATAACCTCCACAATTTATCAAATGGGTCTTTTGAGGATTTAATCATTTTAAATAATTCCTTGGACCTTGTTTTATTTACTCCAACCTTTTTAGATCAAAATATTATAATATGAATTATTTTAATATTATTATTGCCTTTAAACCTACTTCTTCTTCCTTGAATCCTCAACCTTTCTTGTCTTTTGGAAAAACACTTGATGACTTTAATAATGATGAAACTTGGACATCAACCTCTTGACATCAATGACAACAAAACTTGCTCATATTTCCAACACTTAGAGCCCACTGAGTTACCAAATATTCCATTCAAATCCAATGAGGATTTATTTACATGGCTAGTTATACCCTTTGACCAATACATATGCCACATTTATGAGGATGATGGATGACATTTTATGTCCCTACACTAGGTTATCTATGGTAGTCTATTTAGATGATATTATCTATAGTAAGATATGGGAGGAACATTTACAACATATTCAATAGGATGAAAAATTTAGCTCCGTTTAAGGAGGGATGTGGGAAGCTCATAAAATCACTATGCACAAGTTCCAAAGGTGAGGATGCTCTTTGGGATTTACTTGAGGGAAAAGGATTTTGATGATGTTTTCCAAGAGCACAACCATGACAAACATTATCAACAGGAGTTATTTTGGGCAAGCCAAGTACCATATCATGATTACTTAATTCCTTTAAGTATTGATAGTTGAGATGACCAAATATTTCATGCCAGAGTTTGCTCTCAAGATCTACATGAGCAACAAAACAGGAAGCTTGAGTAGTATCATAAAAACCTCCAAAGTGATATAATATGGTATTATGATCAATTTCTCCTTTGGCTATAAGGGATCATGGTTCCTGCAAGTTTCTTATCTCCACTCCTGTGGGTGTGAACAAAACTATTTTCTCTATCTCAGATTGACAAATTTGATAGACTGAAAGAAGATTGGTAGATATATATGGAATATAAAGCACATCATTGATGCATCCACCATCTAAGAGAATGTCACATTTGCCTCTGACAAGAATGAAGGAAGAATCTCCTACTTCAATATTGAATGTGGAACTTGAGAAAAGAGAAGCAAATGACATTTTTGAGGAAGTCATGTGATGAGTAGCCCTTGAATCTAGAACCCAATATTTTGAATAAGACTTGTTAGATTTACCTTTAACATTTAGGGCTTTGCCTATTTATTTTTTGATATCAATTTTATGATCCTTCATTGCTGCTTCTAATTCTTGTAACCTTTTCCAACATTTCTTGACTGAATGACCATATTTTTTGCAATGGGTACAGGTTACAGGTGCTTTTTCCCTCTTTTTGAATTTATCTTGTTTTGAGTTGGAAGCTACCAAGGCTTTGGATGAAGAGGGGGAGGTTTCATATTTGGAGAGTTTCATTTCTTCTCTAGTGAGCCTTTCACAAAATTCTTCTAATGTGGGCATTTTGAAATTTGTGCCAAGGGCATCCATAGTTGAGAGAAAAGTTGTTGCAAATATTTGAAAAGCCCCCCTTAACTTTGCCAAAATAAGATAGATGCACTCATCATCTGTTTTAGTTTTTCCACTTCCTTTTAATTGAGTGAGAAGTTCTTTAAATTTTATGAGGAAATCCACAATTGTGCTGTAATCTTCAAGTGATAATGTTGTTAATTCTACTTCAAGCTGCATAGATCTTATTTGGTCCACTTTGCCAAATAATTTTTTTAATTTATCCCAACTTTCAAATGGAGTTTTACACTCAGAAATTTGAAACCATAAACTCTCACTTACATTCATGCTTATCATTCCCATTGTCTCATATAATTTTCCCTTATGAACAAATTTTTCATATTCCTTTTCAAATTCTGGTTGTTTCTCTTCTAGCAGATGGGAGAGACCTTTCTGTGCAATTAGATTTAACATCCTTGGTTTCCAGGTATGATAATTATGGGGAGTGAGTGGATCAATCATATTTTGTGTTGAAGAATTCATTTTATTAATAAGATATGATAAAATGCAGCAGCAAAAACTCCTGAAGCAGGTGCAAAAGAAAAGTAGCAAGAACCCCCCTGAATCAAGCAACAAATGGTGCTGAAAAATAGCACCAAGAGATCCCCTAAAAAAAATTATTTCTTTCTCTTACAATTTTGAAGATGAGCCTTGTTGGAATAGGCTTGATAGAAGTGAGGTCCTACAAACTCAAAAGGAGTCTGTTTACAATATGAAGACCTCTCACTTTACAGAAGTTTTGAGATGCAAAAAAAACATAGAACACTTCTTCTTAGTCTTAGCGCAGACGAGAGAGCATAATTTTTGGTTTTTAACCGCCTGAGTTAAGCCTAAAGATGCCTGAGACACACTCAAAATGCCTGTATTTTGAATGGACAGATTCTTTAGCCAAAAAAAACTGGGGAAACTAGCAAAAATCAAAGCTTTAAAACAGTCGCATTAGATCGAGTTTGGGCTCCACACATTTTTCCTGCAGAAATACGTTGAGAAAAAAAATTGATCAGTCAAAAATGAGGAGAGCTGGACCAGATTTGAGTCTTCACGAGCTACTGCAGCGTGAGGACCTCTTTAGTGGCCTTTCAAAAAAAAGACAGCTCCTTGAATGGACAAAATATTTTTTTTTTACGATTCCGTTGCTTACACGATCTTGACTAAAAAAAAATTTACTGACGGCACACCCTTTCAAAGCTTCGAACATAAATCTGTGGCTAAAAAAAGCGTTAGAAAAAATACTGGGCCTGCGAAAGGACTTAGACGGCACCAGTGGTGTTTGACATTCGAGAAAGAGATGGCAGAGGGTGTGTTGAAAACACACAATGGTGCACCTCGCAATAAGAACATAGCGGAGCGGCAAAAGAAGGAGACCACAACACAAAAAAGAGCAACCGCAGAGGGATTTTACACTGCTGAGAGAAAATATAGGTAAGCTTTGATTGATCGTAAATTTATAATGACGATGCTCTTCAAATTTTAATACTTACTTTACATTTTAACCGCAGTATGTGTATCAATACCGCCAGAAGAAAATCTGATGAGATATCGTGCCGAAAAAATGCAATTCAATGTTCACTGTCTACCACTCTTTATCCCATAGAACCGATAGTGATTCTATCTTAATTCCTTTCTTGTCTCATCGATTTATTTATTTACTAAAGGAGTTCCATATTATACATATGTTCTTCACTCTTCTTATTAAATCACTACTATCCATTTGTCAATAAGCCTATTACTTGTGTGATTTCTTTTGTAAATGTAATTGTCAATCCTTTAATAGTTGTTGACCAATCGTGTAAATGTCTTATGAACTCCCTTGTGATTTCAATATTATATCCTATCAATATCTCCAATAAAGTCATCCAATTAATGTCTTAATAGATCTAATTTACCAATGGGTCATTTTTTATCCACTCTTTGTAATGCCCTTCCTTAGGTGACAAAAAATCAACTTAGAAATTATATTTTAAAAAGATATATTAACAATTTAGTGAGACTTGTGGGGAGACCAAATCATAAGGATTTATAAGTAATCACTTATTTAATATTGATCTAATATGGATAAAATATAGTCACAAAGTTTGTTTTAGAAGGAGTACATTTGGTAGTTTCTCTCAACTAATAATAGTACTCGCACCTAATATCAATACAAACTCATAATGAATAAATAGGTTATCCTTCTATTATCATAATGATATTTCAACAAGCCATATGGTTATGTTGCATCATCATTTTTATTTAATTTGTTTTTAAGCATGCCAAGATTTAGACCTAACAACTACCTAAAGTTTTATATTTTAGCATATTATATTGTGGATTGACTACTATGGCAAACCTTCTATATATTTTTTATATGATGTGATTATCTTGCATATTTGAAGAACCAAATAATTACAAATCTAATTCATAAATGAGGTAGTTAATTAGTATTAATCCAACAATATCATTTGGAAAGGTTCATAGATCTGAGCAAGGTAGGGTTTTTTTGGCACCCTTATGGGCCATAATTCTAAAATGATGTAAACCCATAGATTTTGAAACCCATCATAACTTCCCATCCCATGAGCAAGCACCATGAACACATATGGTGCCATATTTGTTCATTGTTTTAACTCCACTTATGAATCTAACATCATCTTTGGCATTACGATATCACCTATCCATAAGACCAACTCCACCTCTAGATCCAAGTTTACTTCAAGCACTTAAACTATTTACCAATATCATCAACCTCTTTAGTGTTGGTGCAAGAACCTATTTTTAGCATGAACATCATATATAGAATTATTGTTAGTACTTATGGAGTAGGAATAACTTCTAAATGTGGTGCTAACCTCAATACTTGGCATCAACCTATACATCAAAGTATTATGGTGCCAACCCATATGATATTAGAATCAATTTTGGTTACCAATGTATATTATACCTTTCTAGAACTTTTCCAACTTTACAAATTAGAAAGGTAATATTTGAGCATCTAAAGTCCAAAAATCTAAAGATTAAAAAAATAATAATATTAAAGTGATAAACTCTTTCAAATGATACTCAATTCTAGGACTTGGTTATAAAATTCAAGTGAAGCCCCTAATATCATCTCTAAACATTGTTTAGGTTTCAAATTCTAGAGGTGAAAGGGAACCTAAACTTCAATTTGGCCAACTTTTGCTCCTTTTCACTGATAAAATAAGCTCCAAATTCTCATAAAAAATGGTTTGCAAAAAGAGATAACAATGACAAAGTATAAATTTTTTATATTGATATTTTATGTAGCTAAAACAAAAAATTAGCAAAGATCCCCCAAAAGAAATGTGCATCATTGTAGGAAATCAAGAAATTAAATATATGTTTCTAACAATTATTAGAGGATTCAATTATGTTCCAATAGAAATACAAAATTATTAATTTATATGTCATATTGAAAAACTAAAACTAAACAAAATATAAAATATAAGATATTCTCGTTTAGTTTTACCAATAATATTCTAATTCTTTCTTTGTAGATATAGGAAACCTTTCTTTCAAGACAATAAACAACCATTTTAGTGATGTTTCTATTATAATATGATGAAATGATTAAATTTGTTTAAAATAACTATGCATGTCTAGTATAAGGTTTCATTTTTCATTTCATTCATTTAGGTAAATTAAATAGTGCCTAGTGGATTGCCACAAGCTTCCCTTTACAAAACTATGCATAATTCTAAAATTATATTGACTTTGAACAAGTAGAAGTAATTCGCTTAATGAGCTTGAGTGATTCGCTTGTTTGTCTTTAGATATTCATTCATGTTAGAGGACTTAGGCAAAAATAATTATTTTATTTTGTGAGGTTTAACGAGTGGTTCTCTCAATTGCTAGCAGTCAATGAACTCTTATAGAGCTACACTTGGTCGGCTTGCTAGTGCTCATTTGGCTATAAGGAGTAGAGCATGTTGTGTGCAAAGGAGAGGATTGTATATTTTGAGCATGACACTTCAAAGTGAGGCCCTTTTGGTCCTTTTGGAAATTTTAAAGTCCTTGAGTAGTGTGCACATTACCTACACCTTAGCATGAGCTAGCCAAGAGGAGTGATTGGCCCATTAAGTAATTTTTTTCCCTCATCATTGATTAACATGGGGTGGGCCCCTTAGGAAAGCATTCTGCTCATTAAATTGAGTGGTTCACTCTTGTTATACAAGCAATTTGCTCCTCTTTTTAATATCAAAGTCCTTAACAAACTTGACAAATTGTTGACTTGGGAGGAAAAGGAAACTTGGAAGAAAACTAGGAAATGTATTAGAGGAAAAGAAAGAGAGGAAAGGGGCTAGTAGGAGCAAGAGGGGACAAAATACTTGCTAAAATAATAACTAATATTATATGTATACATATTATCTTGGCCAAAATTATTGTCACTATACTAAATGGAGATGTTATCCATTCCATAAAATAGGTAGCATTACCCCCTCCATGGAGGTAAGCAAATAAGCATTTAGACCTAAAATCTTAGAAATTTAGTCAGACCCACTCCATAATAAGTCAAAATTTAGGTGTACCCATAGTTTTGCTTGATTATCTTCCCATTTAAGTATGATATCTCCTCATTTATACTCCACTCTTATAGCTCATGTATCAAACCTCTTTTTGATGGCTTCCAAATGTTGTATGGTCTTCTTAAAGACCTTTTCTCTCTTTTATTTTAGGTTTAGCAATGCATTTAGTCTTTTTGATATGGGTTCAATGTCAATGTCCTCCAATTTGAGCTAATATGATATTTGAAGGGAATCAATCCCTAGATTGATTGGTAATATCACCTCCTTGCTATATACTAGCTTATAAGGGGATAATGCAATAGATGTCTTTGGCATGACTCTATTTTCCCATGAGTCTTTGCATATATTTGTATGTCAATCCCTTTGTCACTCTACAATGGTCCTTTTTAATATTCTTGTGATGTTTTAATTGGTCGACTTGACAAATCTATTAGCCTAGGTATAGTAATTTGATGATGTTTTGAGCAATAATTTGTATCCTAAGAGTAAATTCATCACCTTAGCCCCATTGAAATAGGTGGCATTATCTTTGGCTATGGCTGAAGGTGCCCCTAATCTAGTAATGATATCCTCAAGCAGTTATATCACTATCTCTTGATTAGTTGCTTTGACTAGGATTACGTTGACCCATTTGGTAAAATAATTTGTAGTGGAAAGGATCCATCCATGGCCCACACTTGATAGTGGGTTAATCTTTCCTATGAAATCGAGATACCATTATTGGAATGATTCAATCATGATAATACATTTCAAAGGCATTGGAAATTCTATTTTACTTCCCTTGAACATGTAGCAAGTTTTGTAATTCTTGACCCATTTGTAGTAATCAATGAAAATGGTAGGCCAATAGTATCCAACTCATAGAATCTTACAGACTTCCTTGGGTGTAGAGAAGTGCATTCATTAATCATGGTATTACATAATTAGATCTTCCTTCATGTCTTCGATATAGTGGAGTAGGATATCATCATATAATTTTCTAAACACACCATCTAGCTAATGATATTTCTTTAGATACTAATCCTTATAGAACCTCAATTATAGCCATGTACTTGCACATCGCCCATTCATCCAGTTTCACCATTGATATATATTTTTTCTTCTAGAGTGGCTTGATCTTTAGATATCATCCTTGCCATCCTTTCATTTAAATTTCTTCCCATAATAAACCTAGAGGGTTTGATCTCAATATCGGTTTACTAAATTTTATTGATGTGCTCAACTTTCTTTCGCCTAGTTCGCTATTGCATATAGTAGATTGGACATTGGGACATACTACAAAGACAATAGTCCTTTTCTATGATAGATAGTATTTAAACTTCTTCAGAGCCTTCATGATGGTGAATACCTACTTATTTATTAAAATATATTTTTCTTCATAGTTGTGAAGGGCTTGGCTCATGAAGGATATGGGTTGCTTCTCATCTTGATCATTCTTTTGGGTTAGGATAGTTGAAATGCTCTCATTAGTACCAAATAAATATAGCTTAAACTATTTAAAGAAATATAGATTAAGTAAAAGAGGGGATTTTATGATGGCATATTTGACATCCTAGAAGGCTTTCTTTCCTTTGTCAGTCAACTCTATAAAGGCATCCTTTTTTAACATCTTGGTTATAGGCCTGACCATTTGAGTAAAAATAGTAATGAACTTAGCAAGAAATTTGATTTACCAAAAAATGACTTAATCCCTTTGATGGGTATGGGAAATAATAGGTCTTATATGGCTTTTATTATATCATGATCTATGGCTAAACCTTCTTTTGATACTACATGCCCTAGAAATTTTCCTCCTTGGACCATGAAAATGAACTTCTTTAGGTTTAGAGAAATACAAAACTCCCTATACCTATGGAAGACTAACTTGAGATGGCTAATGTTCTTACTCCTAGTCTTCAAAAATACTATTATATCATCAAGGTATATGAGGAAAGCCTCTCCTATGAGCCTAGAAAAAACTATGTCTAGAGCCCTTTGGAAGGTTTCCCTTGCATTTGATAGGTTGAACGACACCTGTTGGTATGCAAAGGTTCCCCATTTAGTGGTGAAAATCATTTTGTGGTAGTCTTTGTCTTTAACCTAAATTTGATTATATCCTAAGAAGTTGTCCAAGAGAAATAACATTTGTGATCCAGCTATCTTCTACAATATTTGATCAATGATGTCCAATGGATAATGATCCTTCAAATATACCCTACTCAAGTTCTTGAAGTTGACACAGCCTTATATCCCCATTTTTCTTCCATACTAGGACCAAATTAGAAACCCATATAGAATTTTTGACCAAGAATATAATCTAAGCTTGAATAAATTTCAATAAATCCTTCATTACTACTATTTTTAGATTTAGAGGTGTCTATTTTTATCTAAAGGGTTTGGCATTGAGCTCCAATTTGATAGTATAGTCTATGATATTTAATTGTAGACTTGTTGTGGCTGATCCACAACACACCCCAAAATTGGGGACCCACCTTTTTTGCATGCTTTCAAAGAAGACCACAGTGGCCCAGATGCTAAAAATCAAGGAAAAAAGCAAAATATCACAAAAGAGAAGAAGTGTCGCGATATCGCGACATGTTGCTCCGTCGCGGCCAAAAATGAAAAGTTGTCGCGATATCGCGACATGTTGCTCCGTCGCGGTCGAAAATGAAAAGTTGTCGCGATATCGCGACATGTTGCTCCGTCATGAAATGAAAAGTTGTCGCGATATCGCGACATGTTGCTCCGTCGCGGCTAGAAATGAAAAGTTGTCGCGATATCGCGACATGTTGCTCCGTCGCGGCTAGAAATGAAAAGTTGTCGCGATATCGCGACATGTTGCTCCGTCGCGGCTAGAAATGAAAAGTTGTCACGATTTCGCGACATGTTGCTCCGTCGCGACTAGAAATGAAAAGTTGTCATGATTTCGCGACATGTAGTTTGGCTAAGAGCAGAATGCATCATAAAGAGAAAAACGTCACGATTTCGTGACATGTCACGTTTCCAAAGGAGAAATAGAAAAAGTCGATTTCGTGACAAGTTGCATCTTCACGTGCAAAAAAAAAGTCATGATTTCAACGATTGCATACGAAAGAGAAGAGTCGCGATTTAAAAGCGAGATGGTAAATGAAAAAGCGTGATTTTGAATAGAAAAGTCGATTTCAGATAGAAAGCAAGAGACAACCGAAAGAGAAAAGTGTCACGATTTCACGAAAGTAGCAAGATGGTATGGAATTAAAAGGTGTCACGATTTCGTGACATGTCACGTTTTCGGCTAAGTGCAACAAAACATAGCAAAAGAGAAAAACGTCACGATTTCATGACAGGTTGCATCCACGCGGCCCGAAGTAGAAAAATGTCACGATATCGTGACATGTATCATTTTCATGATGCATGATGAGAAACAAAGTTGTCGATAAAAAAATGTCGCGATATCGCGACATGTCTCATTTTTGCGATGATGACGAACAAGGCTGCTGATATAAAAATGTCGTGATATCGTGACATGCTATTTTTGGTCATGATTTATAGGGGGCCATTATGGAACATGCAGGGAAGCGCTGAACACATGGCATAAAGGTGTAAGGGTTATAGAACGGTTACAATTAGCAAGAAAATCAAATGTTTCGACGCTCGAACAAAAGTCAGAATAATGAAGAGCGGGAAACGAAACGAATCGATCTGGAAGATGAAACGAAGCGTCACAAGGTGAAGCAGAGAGCCATAGCAAAAATTTTAAAGGCACAAGCGAAGACAGATAGGGTCAAAACCGTTGGGAGCAGGGTTGCAGAGCTGAGGGTGATGAGCCATTCTGGGCCTGCTTTGGAGTGCTTTTCTTCCACTTTTTTTGGTTTTGGAAAACCAGATATCTGTTATTGTAAAAAGACAAATATTTAATGCGAGATAACATTTCAAAAATTTGCATCTTATGGGCAAGAAAGAAGGAGTCATTTTCTGCATGCAAGATTAAATGTCTATTTTCCCTTTTCGGATTTTAGGCTTGTAAATGTAGTTGATACAAGTTTTTCTTGGTTGCTGCATGCGAATGCTTAAATCTGAAAACCTCATTCAAATCCCTAGAAGCTAGCACTTAGCTTATCAGGATTGTGCATGTTTTGCAGGTCCAATAGGTTAGGTTGCATGCATGGAAACCTCATATCTTCGGTTTTGTCGAAATAGGATAGCATCAGACTGAATGTGTTCTATTTTTAATTTTTTGCATTTCTTTCTCATTTTTTATTTTTCCGAAGGTTTAATTTATTTAAAATAAACATTTAAAAATTACAAAATCTAAAAAAAAACAATGAACAATCACTAAAGCTTCATGATGAAATAAACCAACATTGCCCCTTGTTTACGGTTACTTGCAATCACTAAGGTGTTCCAAGTATTTAAATTGATTATCTTCATTTGAGATTACTAATACACAGATGGCAAATGCTAATACAAGCGGAGACCTTGGAGAAGTTGTTTGTTTGACTTCTTTGCAAGAGGGGATTTGGGACCCAAATCCTAAAGGAGAGTTGTACTTTCACAACTGGGTGAAAATACCACTCAACATTTTGGCGCTAGAAGGAGGGCCTGAACCGGTTTATTTCAGATTGATTTAAATGCTATAGGGATTTAAATTTTGAATATTTCATGCCCTATTGATTATTATCTTTAGCCCTCTTTTAACAATACAACTTTGTACTTGTTAAAAGGAGGACATGAATTGCTATGCACTTGTTCTAACGCTTTGATTGTTCATACAGGAATAATGTGATTTGATTTAATTTAAAAAAAAAATAAATAATGATATTAAAGTTGTATTCTTTAAGATACACTAATGGCTATGTTTTCACCATGGATGCCAGGTAGCCCATTGAACATACCGGGAGTTCAACATTATTTGCCCGTTGGTTTTGAGAGATGTCTTCCTCGATTTTCGTCTAACGGGACAAATACTGCAGAAGAACACATTCAAGCATTCAAATTCTGTGCCAATCACTTAACAAGTTGGTATGATGATGTTGCTTGTAAAATGTTCCTGTACACCTTGGACAAAGTGGCATATGATTGGTTTACAAGTCTACCTTTAGGGTCTATCACTTCTTGGGCTCAACTAGAGGCAACATTTCTTAATCAATTCAACAAAAAGCAAGTTGACTCAATCCGCATGTATGAGCAGTTTTTCACTATTAAAAAAGGACCAAGTGAAAATGTGAAGTCATTTTCTGAAAGGTTCTTTGGATTATATACTCAATTAGTGACATTTTATGTTCTGCAAGAAGAAGTGGCTCTCCAAATATATGTCAATGCTCTTGACCCACTCACTTCCACATATTTGCGAGGGATGCCTCTAATCACATCTTTGTCACAAGCCTATACTCAAGCAATGGCAATTGAGCAACAATTGAGTTGTCAAAATTATGGTGTGGGTTTTGGATCATATAATTTTCAATCATTTAATACCTCCTTTACCCACCCAATGATTTATCCACCTCAACCAAGTTCAAGTGTGAATCAATTTCAGAATCAACAATCACTCCCAAGCTTCAATCAATTTCAAAATCCTCAACCTACTATGCAAGATCAACCATCTTTCTTAAGTATGAATCAACTTCAAAATACTCATCTTGATTCAAAAGATGTTTCTAAAATCAATTTCAATGATTTTCATAATAATATGATTTTAGGCAAGGGAGGAGTACTAGATCCAACTAGTATTGAAACATGTGACAGATTGGGAACCCTTGACTCACCAAAAGATGAATTCTACGAGGATGAATCTGTTTCGGATGACATGTTGGATGACATTGTTGAAGATAATGGCCAAGAAAATTCACACCTTCCAAATTATGTTAAACTTGAATCATGGGTTACACATGTGGATTATGATGGCCTTATCAATTTGAATACAAGCAATAACCCAATTTTGGAAGTAATTGAACCATCTAAGGAAGGTGAAGATAAATTTGATGAGAAACATGTTGATGAATTAAAGGATGATGAAGAAATAGTTGAGCATCACAATTTGATTTTGAAAGATGATCATCATGATTCTTGGGAAGAGTATGCTCACTCCAAAACTGCTAATGAAATTTGTGTGCCTATTGATATGCAGGATAATACAATTGCCCTTTCATATGAGGATATTACAAGTCCTGTACAATCTAAGAATGTTTTGGAAGAAGGGTTGGAATCTCATCAAAGGTTGGAGAAGGATAATGATTCTACTACCATGGATAAAGAAGGAGAATCAATTGATTTTGTTCCCCTTGAGGGGCAAGAAATCAAAAATCTTGATCCACCTATTGTTTCTACAATGTCTATGCCATCTCAAAATGATGAAATTACAAAGCCTAAGTGGTGTGGGTTTGATACTATTGATGATCCTAATGAAAATATGGATTTTGAGGCAACTCAAGCCATTGATCATGGAAAGGTGTCACGCGACACATATCTTGAAAAACTAGGCTCTTGTTTTGAAAAATATGGACGCATGTTTGATTGGGTGCCTAACTTTGGTGTTTTTGAACAGGTGTTGGATGATGAAGAAGACAATGAGGAAAAAGAAAAAGCTACTAACACTCATCAAGTTGTGGTAAATTCTAATCATGATGGGTTGAGTATGGGTGACAAGGTGAAATCTTTACCTTTGGTGATAGCTACAAAAATTTTAAGTGATGGATTAAATGATGTCCCTTTGGATGCTAATGTCATTAATGATGAAATGTCAAATCTTGGTGATGTTTGTCAAGTTTTGATTGATTTTGATTGCTTTAAAATCTCGAAGAATAATTTGAATTCAAGACTTTTAGAAATAGGCTCTTGTTTGCAACATCTCACATTTGAAAAGGAAAGCCTACTTCTAAATCATGAATGGAATGATGAAACTTGCACTTTAAAGAATAGACAAAATAAAATTGAATACCAACCATTGTCTAATCAATTTGATTTGAATCTCACCTATGATGTTGGTAATAGAACTAAATCAAATTGGTATGGTGAGCATGGCAAGTTGAAATTTGTTGCATTGCTTGGTTTGATCTTATTGTTGTTGGATTCCTACAACATTTGGCATGTGTATTGTGTCATATGTCTTTTGAAATGTTCTAATCATGTTTGGGATCCAGGAAAGTAATAGTCCAAGCTTGGCATCATCTTGTACTATATTGTATATAGATTTTGGTTTTGGTTTTGGTTTGTGTTTTTCAAGTCTCATTTTTGGGTTTGGTTTTAAGTTGTGTGTGTTAGTCCTCTGGACATGTTTGGTTTGTCTAAAAAAAAGAAAAATTGAGATGTCAACGTATGCCTAAAATCGGGAGAATATGAAACATTGGAATTGTGTTGTAGAAAGCTCCACAAGTAACACAAACATTAAATAATGTCGTTTGAAACTTGTGATGCATGAAGTTGTCAGTTTTACAAATTATGGCAACATAGGTGGTATACTCCATCCACAATTCAAGAAAAGCAATGCATTCATATTACATTCCACTTTGCATATACATGCCATCTTAGTTGCATATGCATTTCAGATACAAATCATTAAAGTGTGTCAAATCCTCTTAGGGTTATGCTATAACATATATTAAAAGGATCCTAAGGTTGGGAACTGATGTCCGAACAATCTTGAACCAAGCACGTTCTATGCACATTAAAGAAGATCTTGAGCAAAATGGTCAAAACCATACTTGGATGAAAAGGTGGGGTGAAAAGAATATTTCATGTCTATCCTATCATGCAACATAATCCTTAAAACAATGGTTTTTACCACTTCCATCAAGCTTAAAGTCTAAAACCAGAGTAGTAAGGATAGGATTAAATCCTCATCGAACTTAGGTTGAGGATCCAATTCCCCAAAGCTCTGATTTGATCTTCATGGAGTAGTAAGGATAGGACATAATTCTCATCTTACCTAGGTTGAGAATCTGATTCCCCAAAGCTCCCATCATTCATTAAATCATAAAACTTGGATGGAGGGATCGTACTACATGTCCTCTACAAAGGATGGGTAGTCATCCCAAAAGTCCAAGAAACAAAAATAAAATTAATATGTTCCATATTTCATGTTATCATCTTGGATTGGAAGGATCGTACTACTTGTCCTCTGCAAAGGATGGGTAGTCATCCCAAAGGTCCAAGAAATAAGAATATTTTCCATTTTCATCCTAATATTGGATTGGAGGGATCGTACTACATGTCCCTAGTAAGGATGGGTAGTCATCCCAAAGGTCCAAGAAATAAAAAAAAAAAGAGAAGAGAATGAATGAAGCCAAGTCATGGATTATGGGGTTAAGTATGCTCATGCGTGGCAACATGTCTTGTCTAAAAGCAAGACCACTGATTGCTCAAAAGGATAGACTAGCCTGATCATTTCATCCATAACAGGTTAAATCATTTTGTTCAAGATGAGGTAATGAACTCCAAATCAGAATAGTAAGGATAGGGTTAAATTCCCATCTCGCTTAGGTTGGGAATCCTATTCCCCAAAGTTCTGATTTCACTTACACTTGCACATGGGTTCAAGATGGTAGTGACACATAACCAACTTTGGGATCTAATAAATTAATTCAGTACACATATATTTGATCCTAAGAGGGTTTGACAACTTTAATATGTTTGTTCATGACATTAGAAGGTTTGAGCCTTTGTAAAGCAGGTTGTTATATCTCTAGCATCTTCATCATACATCAAATCCTGCACAAATCATTCATAGCCTTGCATACAAATCATGGGTGAAACTGACAATGGAATGTTGATCAAGTTCAAGCGATAGGGAATGAAAACACATTGCACACATCGAGCTGATACTAAATGATTCTGATGTTTCATGTATTTTTGATCTATTGGTATTTGTTTATCTTTGATGTGTTGACGCCTGTATCTAAGCTTGTATATTTCAGGTTGGGTTCTCACCAAAATGCTCAAGAGCATTTGACAGCAGAGTCACCATTTGTTGTGGCTGATCCACAACACACCCCAAAATTGGGGACCCACCTTTTTTGCATGCTTTCAAAGAAGACCACAATGGCCTAGATGCTAAAAATCAAGGAAAAAAGCAAAATATCACAAAAGAGAAGAAGTGTCGCGATATCGCGACATGTTGCTCCGTCGCGACTGAAAATGAAAAGTTGTCGCGATATCGCGACATGTTGCTCCGTCGCGGCCGAAAATGAAAAGTTGTCGCGATATCGCGACATGTTGCTCCGTCGCGGCTGAAAATGAAAAGTTGTCGCGATATCGCGACATGTTGCTCCGTCGCGGCTAGAAATGAAAAGTTGTCACGATATCACGACATGTTGCTCCGTCGCGGCTAGAAATGAAAAGTTGTCACGATTTCGTGACATGTTGCTCCGTCGTGGCTAGAAATGAAAAGTTGTCACGATTTCGCGACATGTTGCTCCATCGCGGCTAGAAATGAAAAGTTGTCGCGATTTCGTGACATGTCGCGTTTTCACGACTAAGAGCAGCAGAATGCATCATAAAGAGAAAAATGTCACGATTTCACGACATGTCGTAAGATAGAAAAAGTCGCGATTTCGCGACAAGATTGCATCTTCAGAAATGAGAAAATATTTTAAGTTTAGATGGTATGAAATGAAAAAGCATGATTTCATGATACAGTCTTTAAAAAGCGTCATGATTTTGAGAAAAAGATGGTACGGAATTAAAAGGTGTCACGATTTTGCGACATGTCACGTTTTCATGGCTAAGTGCAACAAAACACAGCAAAAGAGAAAAACGTCATGATTTCGTGACAGGTTGCATCCACGCGGCCCGAAGCAAAAAAATGTCACGATATCGCGACATGTATCATTTTCGCGATGCATGATGAGAAACAAAGTTGTTGACAAAAAAATGTCGCGATATCGCGACATGTCTCATTTTCGCGATGCGTGATGACGAACAAGGCTGCATACATAAAAATGTCGCGATATCGCGACATGCTATTTTTGGTCACGATTTACAGGGGGCCATTATGGAACATGCAGGGAAGCGTTGAACACGTGGCATAAAGGTGTAAGGGTTACATAACGGTTACAATTAGCAAGAAAATCAAACGTTTCGACGCTCGAACAAAAGTCAGAATAATGAAGAGCGGGAAACGAAACGAATCGATCTGGAAGATGAAACGAAGCGTCACAAGGTGAAGCAGAGAGCCATAGCAGAAATTTTAAAGGCACAAGCGAAGACAGGCACAGGGGTCGAAAACCGCTGGGAGCAGGGTTGCAGAGCTGAGGGTGATGAGCCATTCTGGGCCTGCTTTGGAGTGCTTTTCTTCCACTTTTTTTGGTTTTGGAAAACCAGATATCTGTTATTGTAAAAAGACAAATATTTAATGCAGATAACATTTCAAAAATTTGCATCTTATGGGCAAGAAAGAAGGAGTCATTTTCTGCATGCAAGATTAAATGTCTATTTTCCCTTTTCAGATTTTAGGCTTGTAAATGTAGTTGATACAAGTTTTTCTTGGTTGCTTGCATGCGAATGCTTAAATCTGAAAACCTCATTCAAATCCCTAGAAGCTAGCACTTAGCTTATCAGGATTGTGCATGTTTTGCAGGTCCAATAGGTTAGGTTGCATGCATGGAAACCTCATATCTTCGGTTTTGTCGAAACAGGATAGCATCAAACGAATGTGTTCTATTTTTAATTTTTTGCATTTCTTTCTCATTTTTTATTTTTCCATAAGGTTTAATTTATTTAAAATAAACATTTAAAAATTACAAAATCTAAAAAAATAACAATGAACAATCACTAAAGCTTCATGATGAAATAAACCAACATTGCCCCTTGTTTACGGTTACTTGCAATCACTAAGGTGTTCCAAGTATTTAAATTGATTATCTTCATTTGAGATTACTAATACACAGTTGCAAATGCTAATACAGTGGAGACCTTGGAGAAGTTGTTTGTTTGACTTCTTTGCAAGAGGGGATTTGGGACCCAAATCCTAAAGGAGAGTTGTACTTTCACATCTGGGTGAAAATACCACTCAACAAGACTTTAGGATCTTTGTATGACCAAGCAACAATGTCCTCATACCTAACACAAAGCTCTTTTAAAATGTTCTTTTATTCCTAAGTGTAATATTTCCCAAGTAGTAGTTATTTACTTCAACTAGTTGATATGAAGAATATTTTACCTTGAGATCATTTTTCCTTGCACTGCCTTCAATATTAAACAAACTCTCCAAGGTGATCAAGCCTTTGGAAAGCTAGTTTGATTTCATTTATATAACTGCATTTTTATTTTCATCCCCATATTCATTCTTCTCTTTGGAATATTGAGCTTCCCTGATCAATAATTCTATGATTTGCTCATCATTATCGAAGACCTACCGGTGATCAAATTTATTAATGATTGCTCATCTAAAGACAACCTCTAATTCTTTTAGTTTACCCCACATATCATTGGTGGGATTAAATCCTACTATCATTTATGGTAACCCATTTGCAACTGTCTTTAACTCTCTAGGTATTGCTTTGATTTAATATGAATCAAAGTTTCAAGCAAATCCCAAACTTGACATTTATAAGACTTCAAGTGTTTGTTCTTTATGGTACACTTGGAATTGAGTTAATTTATTATTAGTTTGAAGTTTACATATATTCTTAAATCCTTAATTCCCATATTTTTAGATTTTCTCAAACAAATATAGAGTGCTTTATACTCTGATATATTGTTGATACAACTAAATAATAACCAATAGGCATAATAAGTTTATGCACCTTGCAAATCGGTGAAGTACATGCCAACTTTTGCTTCATTATGGTTTTGGTGCCATAAAAGTACATAGTCCATGTCTTTTCAACTCCTTGAATTGTAAGGTAAGAAAAATTTGAAGCAATATTCATGATAAGGTAATTTCCTAGTTTAGTTTTTCATAATAAACCTTAGATTTTGTTTCATCTTGTTATACTGATTATCATATATACCTCTCGATCTTGGTCATCTTCCAAGTATTTATCATCTTTTATGAATTTTGGTAGCTCATTCTAATTTACTATATTTTCATCCTCTAACATATATAGGAGATAGTTGCAAGGTGGTTCATTCTCAATCCTAATTACTTTCCTATCTCTGGGCACCTTCATATGAGTATAGTGCATTGCTAGGTAACTATCCACTAACAAATTATGCATATGTTATCTAAACAATAGTATTCTAGAGTATGGGGCAATTCCATGACTATCACTTCCTATACCACCACAAACTCTAGGTACGTGGCTATAATCATGACTAGATCTTTGAGTAAGACCAACATTTACCCTTGTGTCATCCATTTGGATTGGGTGCAAGGCTATCTTAGCATAAGGAAGACCAATTTTTTTGAAAATATCTTTGGGTATAACTATAACTAATGCATATAAAACTTCTAAGATTATAATTATTTATCTTAATAATCACATGGAATGGGGATGGCTTTAGAATTTTTGGTTTTGGAGCATTCCATATATCTAATGTGTTGACCTAGACATCTAACAAATATTTTACCATCAATTTTTGTTGATCTTATACCCCTAGCATAACTATGTTCTTGCTCTTTCCTATCTTCTTGAAGTAGATCTCTTTGTCCAAGTATGGCTAATGCTTCTAGCATGTTGACCTTGGATAGCATTATTTTCATCTTCTCTATGATATTGAATTTAAAATTGGTAGAGGTATCTTCTCTTCTCATTGTCAGATTTGAAGATTGCTTAGAGGCTATAGTCCACCCTTCACTCATCAAAGAGAGGTATTTTAGCCACATTTTGTCCTCCTTTTGAAGTGAATCCTTTCCTTAACTACCTCCCTTTTAGGTGAATTCATAAGTGGTTTCCCTATCTCCATTGTATGTTATAGGTTCCTTTTCCTTATTTATCCTCTTACCTTTATCATTACATTTCTCCTTCTCCTTTTAAGGTGTATCAATCATTTCCTCTATTGTGTTTTCCTTCTAATTCTCCTATTGTGTTCTAGAAAGCCCTTTATCCTTCAAGTATAAAGGTGACCTCCTCCTTCTAAGGAAAAACATACATTTTCTATTTTTTGCTTGATTATTAGTTGATTATTCTTCATAATACTTCCTCTTACCCCTAGTTTCAACCCCTTACTAATTGGAGCAAATGGCATTATCTTTAAAAACTAATTCTTCATCTACTTTTTTGGCACTAAAATTTTCTAGGATTATGTTGTTAGGATTGTGCAAGGAAGTTACTATTTATGGAGCTTGGGGCTATTCATACATAGCTAAATTCACTATGGGGACTATTTGACGTATGATGTTAGCCTATTAAGCATGACACTGTTGATTATATTGAATAGTTTAAGAATTTCTAATGGCACCCATGCATTATATGGGATCATGTCTATCATTACAAGGGAGATATCATGCATTTTTTGCCTCTGTGTTGGTGTTAACCGTGTGATTATGAGTTTGATTTGCTCCTTGACCAACACCTTGTTGAGGCACCTAATATTTGGTTAGGTACAAAGTCTTTTAAGGCTACCAATTTTGTGATTGTTGCCACTATTATTTTGTAGCATTGTTCTAATTTACTACGGTATTGGTCACCTCCATCATTTTATCCATGGTATTATTTTTATTGGACCCATTACCATAGTTGGATGGAGGAGGGAGGGCTAGAAGTGGTTGTTGAAAGGCTACAATGGATGATGTATTTTGTCCAAGATGAGTAATAATGTAATTTGATGTGGAAGGATGAATGCAAGTGTTTGGTTAGGGATTAAAGATCGATGAAAATTTGAGCATAAAAATTGGTATAGATGTGTTTTAGAAAATTTGGGTCACATAGGCCATTGGTGGAATAGGGGATATATTCCTTACTCTAATGAGAACATCCTCTCCTCTAGCTACTTCTTTGAATTTTACAACTAGTATATGATGATTAGTATTGCAAACCATTAAAGCTAAATTAGATTGTAATCCTTTGATGTAATATGGCAATGCTCATTCTTCATTCAACCTAACATTTTTTAGAATTAGGTTTAGGGTCCTGAAGAATCTAGTATCAAAATCAAGGATAATTTCTTGAGGGTGTATTTGTATATCATTTAATTGAAATAAAACTAAGTAACCATTTTCCATGCTACCAACTCTACACATAAATTACTCAAATATTTATGCCCAACTTGTAACTGAATTATTCGATGATCCCCTATACCATAAAAGTGGTTTTATCATGAAGGGTATAGATTAGTAAGCATACATTATGTCCTAAAACTAGTGAATTGATTTAACCATCTATATATCTAGAGCCATATTATTTATATTCCTATTAATAGTAGGTAGTGCTTTTATAGTTGCTAGGGTAATTGGAGAACAGACCACCAAATTTAGTGGTCCTTGGTAGGCCTATTCAAGAAGTTGGTTTTGTGTCCTAGGAGGCACTCTTGTATTATTTTTTTGAGGAGGAGGTTGACCATATTATTGTTGAGGAGGGAGATACATCAGATAACTCAAAGGTAAATAAAGAGGGTATGGAAATATGGATATGGAGGATAGTAAGGCAAAGGATACTCAAGTGGTTGATATTGGTAATCCCATTACTATTTTAAATTTGGTTGAACATTCTACTATAGAGGAGGATAGTTTATCCCTACCCATGGAATTTTTTGGTTTTTAGGAGGCATATCTTGCATATTTTACTATGCACGACTAGTTGGAGGTGATGTTAAGCCATGGGGTTTCCTTGGGATACCTACAATCCCTTTTGCCTAGTCAATGCTTGCATATTTTGAGTAAAGTTTAGATTTTAATCTAATTGGAGCTGAGGATTGACCTAGAGAAATGTTGGATGTATTTGATAAACTAGATCCACGTAGGCTTTAGGATGGGCTACTTATAGGAGGGATGTTTTATGTACTAGAGACTAGTGATGGGTTGAAGAACTAACTCATGAAAAGTAATTTATTTGTAAGTTTGTTCACATCAATTGATATCCCATATAGAGGATTAGTTTGAGCCAATGTAGGAGCTAAATTAGACCAAATCTAGTTTACTAGAATTAAACTAGAGCTAATAAATAACTCATTTATTATCTTAAGTAAATAATTTGCATCGGTATGAGGCTAACTAGAGGGACCATGGGGATTTTACCTTTTGACATAACAAAATTGGATACCGAAATCTCTTTGAACTCCTATTGATGCACCCACAATATGGTTTATTCTTTTTTCTTTCCCTTAGCATTTCTTTAGTGGTATATGACAATATTTGTCATTCAATGATATTTTCTTATTTTTTGAGTCTATGATCAAATTCATAAGCTTACATGTATGTACCTAAATAGATAGAATTTTAGGATCAAAATTTGTAAAAATTCAAAAAAATACCTATTGATTAATTTACTCCAGAATTAGAGTGATTCACTTTCAATTTTAGGGGGATTTGCTTGTAGGAAATAATTTTATAAAATGTTATAAATGGAGTGTTTCACCTCAAAATGTATATGATTCACTTAAACTTACAAAAAAAATATAGAAAAAAGGGATCCAAGTTGATTGCTCAAAATAAATCATCTTTGAGACTAGGGCAAATCACCTTCCCATTAGGGAGGGAGGAAAATTTATCTTTTATAGTGAATTGCTTTTCAGATTCAAAGCAAATCACTTGTCAAAATTATATTGGATGTATTTTATTGTGTCAAGGTGAATATTTTGCTTTTTCTAAGTGAATCATTTGTTTTAACCTTTGATAAAAATGGCTTACAAACCTGCCTTAAGTGTTTTTTTCCTATGGTAAATTCACATACAAGGTCATATTCAAGTTATGAAGGTGCTCAAATGTCATTGAAGTTATCATATTAATGAAATTTTTAAATTCTTGATGTTCATATTGGAGTCACCATTTGTAAAGTACCTATAAAATTTGAGTATAAATAACCAAAAATTTACTAATTTTAAATTTAAATTTAGATTGGGAATGAAAAATTCAATTCTTATTCTTAGTGAATCACTCTAGACTCAAACTATAAAAATTTAAACTTTCTCAAGAGAAATTCTCACTGATTTAGGTAGAATTGCTTTGATCACCGAGTCAAGTTGAATTGCTTATTTTTTTATGATAGTGCTTTTTGAATTTTTCACTCAATATGGAATGAATTGCTCCAAATTTTGGAGTCCATTTCTTCTTAATTTTGACTTAGTGAAAAAATTCAAATCTTAATCCTATTGCTCCATCCATGACAGATGTGCTTTTGGCAAAAAAAATCAATGCAAAGTTAAGAAAAAAGTGGGGTTTGTGTCCCATCATGTATGCTAGAAACTATGTTGAACTGGGAAATTGGCATGACTTATAATTAAGGTTTTGTATTCCCAATCTAAATTTTAACAAGGTTAGATGGGATTACCAATGTTTTTTATCAACCTCCATATTTATGCCAACTTCTTGCTATTGTCATATAAAATCCCTACACTAATCTAAACTAACTTGCATGAAAGTAAAGTGCACAAAGGGAAAATGCAAAAATGAAATTATTTATAAGGTTAGGGTGTGAGAAACTAAAAGAAAATTTTGATTTTACACCATATTGAGAAGAACATATAATTATTCAACACATGAGAAGCTAAATAATACCAATGTCCATTCAGTCAATTGATTAAGAAATTGATAAGCCAATGACAAGATAGGCTAGAAGGGCCATGCCATAACCATCACACACTTAACAAACCAAGAGGTGAGTGGCACTGATTGAATGCCTAAAAACTTATCGTTTTCTTACAACCTAATGTGTACAACACATAATATGGGCTTCATAAAGTGTAGCTCTAAATTATCATGGCCAAAATATGATTACAATGAGGGCTCTAGACCTCTATTTATGATAGAAATTTACCCTTGAGTTATCTATGCTGAGAAACAAGTATTCCTAGTAAAAGCAAAGACTTGGGGGAAACTTTAGAAAAAGGTTGCACCTTCAATTGTTACATGCCTCCAATTATACCTCTAACAGGTTTAAAAGGCTTCCAAAATGATCTAATGTACCACTACATGCCAAAATATTATTTTTAGAAGATATGTCTTAGGATCTATGCCTTTAATCTACTTGTGTGACTATATGAGTTATTCAATCTAGCTTGATGAGTAAATCACTCATGTTTTGCAAGTGAATCACTCGTATTTACTAGCGTATCGACTCTTTTTATTTAGTGAATCATTCTCTTGGACCAATCAACCTTTTCTAGCTAGAAAATTGATGCTAAGAGTGAATTGGCTAGTTTCTGCAAGTGGATCAGTCCTTGTCTATACTTAGTTTTTGATAAATTTTGGGATGTTTTTGTTGTTTGATCTCTATTGTTACATTCTCCTTCAAAATTGATAAAATATACAAAGGTAGTGTCAAGGTACTATATGCATAAGGGGGAACACCCAACAAAATATTACATAGAGATATCATGATACATAGTTATATATTGGATCAATGGTTAGGGGTATTTATAGTATATACTTAATACCCAAATAATAATTACATATTACATTAACCTAGGCTAACATAAGGCTCAAGGTTAAGTCAAGTTTAACCATAAGTTACTAAACCCTTAATGAAGGTTTAGTTAAGGTTAACCATACAAGAAATTTAACCAATCTCACTAGGGTGAATACATAATTATACAAGTGGTTTAACCAATCGAGCTAGGGATGAAATGCATCAAATTTTTCAATAGGCTTACACAATTACTATTGTAGGCTTACATTACGGTTCCCTATATGTTTATATCATCATTTATCAAACTTGACCAATAAAGGTCAAATTGCCATCCTCTAATAAAATGTCCTTAGTAATCTATTGTAAATCTAGGATAGAATTAATTAAAAAAACTTATAATTTTAACCAGTTATCCAACAAACTTCTCATAGCATGATAATATTAGTATAAATTCGATGGCCATACTAATTGAAGGATAATCTATATTTGTAAAAAGAGCACTAACAATTGAATTTTCAAGTGGTGGAGAGTCTCGTCCTCCTATATATGGGATAGGGGTGGACTAAATTTATTAGTCCTTGGTTAGGATGACTACCATCCATGTTTACCAATAGTTTTGGTTTCCTTTCTTTTTCCATTTATCACTTTTCTACCATATTTTTTGATGTTTTTGCTTGATAACATTTCCAAAACCCCAAAATAAGGATATAGTTGATATTAAGGAACATTTTGACATGCATCCCCAAAGCATGTGTCTTAAAAATTAAGAGTTCCAAGACCACCATTTTAGTGGAGAGCTTGGTTGTTAGATAAATTTTAGGGTTTTTGATGCACGATCATTATTCTAACACATTTTTACACCTAGGGTTCAAATGGCACATGTTTAAATCAACATTTATGATATTATGATCTTGAAAAGGGTGAAAATTAGTCATCGGCTCTAAAGAAAATTTATTTCACTTCTTCGACTACAAATACCATTTCACCTCCTCATTTTATTTTCATACATTTACTATTTTGTGACTATTGTTATTAACACTACTCTAAAAAACAATTACTTTGTTGCTTCCATGACATGCATCCCTCTTGCTCTCTTTCTCTCTCTTACCCTTGTTGTATAACCAAATCCATCGACCACTAGTTTACTACCATTCATGGAGGAGGGAAAGATGTTATACTAGGATTTGTAGTCAAAGTTTAGTGATTATCATTGGAGGACTAGTTTCCAAAGCAGGTCAACCCTTTGTATATATTCTTGGTGTGATCTCTCCTTACTATGGTGACATATAGCAAGAAGAAGATGGTAGAAATAAGCTATTTATCATGATTATTTTATAAATAATATGGTCCTTAATACCTTAGACATCAAGTAATCTATTTTTACTATATTAGGATTGGCCATAACTTTCACTTTTCTAGTGTAGTTTACACCAAAATGCTCTACTCTCATTTCTGCTTGGATTTGGATAGTTTTAGCTCTAATTGTTGAATTAATATTGTACTATCTTAGTTTAAGCATTTGGTTTTATCTTGTATTAATTTTTTAATGACTTTACACATATTTTTATGAGGGTTCATGGTCCCCTCCTACTGAGTAGGATTTGAACCTTAGACCTCTCAAAGAGAGGCCAAAGCCCTTACCACTGAAGGAAGCTTGCAACTTTATCTTGTATTAATTTTTGTAATTGTATGAGATATCACTTTTTTTCCATAAACATGATCCAAAAGAAAAGTATCATCAACAAATATGAGATTATATTTAAGGGGATCATTTGTTGTAACTTAAATGCCTTTGATTGTTCCTTCCTTTTTTGCTTTTTTAAAAGCTCTCCCAATGCCTCCATAAGAATAATAATAAATAGATGAGGAGTATGTCACCTGGCAAAGTCCATATGATGATTCAATGTATTTAGTATGGAATCCATTGATCAAAATAGAATGTTTTAGAGTGTTATAACAACATCTAATCCATTAGGGGACTAGGACCCCTCATAAAAACCTATGTAAACTCATTGAAAAAAAACATCTAATCCATTCACACCAACCTTGATCAAAACCAATTTTGTTGAGAATATCATGTAGAAAACTCTAGTGAACCCTATCACATGTTTTGTTTATATATAATTTTACAAGAACGCCTATCTTTTTCATGGAATAAAGAGAATATATGGCCTTTTGTACAATGGTTACACCATCAATAATTTGTCTACTACAAATAAAACCACATTATTCCTTTAAAATAACAAAATTGACAATGATTTTCAATATGCTTACCATATTTTTTGAAATGATGTTATAAATCATATTGTAAAGGCTTATTAAATAAAAAATTATCAAAATATTTTCTCAACTTTCTTGGGAAGCAATGCAATAAAGGTGGCATTGATTTCACTTATTGTAACATTCTTTTTCTTGGCCTCTTCTTATGTGCCAACATATCATTATTCAACAAATCCCAAACTTTTGAAAGGAAATTATAGGAAATCCATCATGGTTAATGCCTTGTTAGGTTGGAAAGAGAAAACTACCTCATATAGCTCCTCCATAGAGATATTCCTTGTAAATATTTTATTTTTTTCCTATGCAATAATTAATAAATTAATTTGAAAAGCTTACCTTAAGACTCCTTATGTTTCCTAACATTTAATAGAATATCTTTGAAATAATTAATTGCTTCCTTCCTAATATCTTCTTCTTCCTTAATATTTTTCTATCCAAAGTTGATATATTCTTTAGTGATGAAAAGAAAAATCTATTTTGGCTATAGCATGAAAGAAATTGGTATTTATATCCCCTTCCTTAAGCCATATCTTCCTAGAATTTTAGGACCAATATGATTCCTCCTTTTTTAAAAGATCATAAAAAAGTAGTTATTTTTCTTACATGTAAGGATCCTCATCGATTCCATTGATTTCTATTATCTCTTATAAATTTCTAATATTGGATTCAATTTTCTCTTTTGCTTTGAATTTGTTACCAAAATATTTGATATTTAAAATATGTATTTGCTCCTTTTGATATTTCATCTTTTAAACAAATCTATACATACATGATCCTTCAAACTTTGCTTCATTCCATCATAAAATAATCATATATAAGAAATTAGGGTGTGACACAAACTAAAATGAAAATTACTTTAGATGACCATTATTGAGAAAATCACATATCAAGAGAATGGGTTTGTCATTTGACCTTGCTCACAATAAAATATCGAAAGATATTGTATAGTCTATTTGCAACCACATAGTAGATAACAAAATCTATCTAATATTTTGCTAGATGTTTATTATCCCATGTATACTAGAAGCTTAATGGAGCAACATCTCAAAGTCCATTTAAATTGACAAATGAAGCAAACTACTTAATTGATTTAGACCATCTAGGAGTAAAAAACCTTCTAATTTAAAGAGGTATAACTATGTTGAAGTCTCTCCAAGAATTCATAGATCATAATTATGAATCATCATTGCATTTGAAAAAAGTATGTTGATGTCCTTCCAACATCTTTCACAAGGAATAAGAATAGTTGGAACATATACATTTATAACCCCAAGTTTGATATTTTTCTCTTTCCTACAAAATAGGTTAGAAACCTAGTTATTTTTTGCTTTTGACAATTGTCCATCCCATTTACATTATTTCCATATCGTTGCAATTGTTAGAATTAATGTAATGTGAACTATGCCTTCCTTGACACTTGCCAGTTTCACTTGACAAGTGTCATGTGTTTCATATAGGCTTATGCCTATATATTGTAACCCATTTGTATCAATAAAACATCCCATAAGTTTTACTCCTAACATTTGGTATCAGAGCAGGTTCCCTCTCCTGCCTGTGAAACCCTTGAGGGGGGATTTCCCTCATGGAAATCCTCCCTCCCCCTCATTTTTTTTCCCTTTGGCCATTTTTTAAAACTGAGGGAGTATGCTCTCCATATTTGATGGATCAGAAACCAGAAGTTTTCATGGCTGCCAATTTTTTATGGGATTTTTTTTAGTTTTAGTTTTTTTTAGGGTTTGCAAAATAGTGCCATCTGGTTTATCGTACAAAAACCTCCCCTGCGGACTGAGGAACGCAGCGTAGATCGGCTCCCTCAAAGCCACGGGTTGCTTTGGCATCGGCATGGGGTTTGACATGCCGGTGTCGGTTTGCTCGAAGTGGTTGAGGTCGTTCATGACAAGGCCCTGCAAGAATTTCATAGTGTCCGACCCGTCAAGGTGCATAACACCGTGGCTCTCTAGTCGAGAAATGAATGGCCCATCCTCTCTCAGAGGAGTCTGCTCGGGTCCCCAATGACAACGCTTGTGATGGTGCCGCACGTGGGTCCACGATGTGAGTGATACCCTGACATACTGCACAGCATATGGATTTTTCCCCCAACGATAGCTGCAGCGATGTTCGACAATTTGAGCAATTTACTAGCATCATTGACATTTTCACTAAGCCATTATTAGCTCCTCAAAATTTAGCGATGATCTCTCTACCCCAAACTTAATTCGAGTGGATCGCACACGAATCGTAACTTGGCCTGCAATCCACTGCACCGGAGTCTCTTTCAAATCAGTGGAAAAGAATCTAGAAAATCTAGATCATATGGTGCCCAAAATCGTAGCCTTGTGACATGGTGGATGAGCCTGAGTTTGTTTGCAGATAATTCCAAAATTATCGATAAAACTTGCAGTTCTGATAAAGCTGATTGACACCACTCCTCATAGTTTCAGAGACGTGTTTACTGCTACTATTAATAATCTATTGATATATTTTCTCTCAGCCTACACATGTTCAAATTTTTGTACCATTACAGCCATGTGCCTTGTTATGAATGCGACAGGCAGCAGGAGATGGAGAACGTGACGGTAGTGGTACCGTCAGCGATGCAGCGATGGTGTTTGACCAAGCGATGATGGTGGCAGAGGAGGAGTGGTGGTAATGTCATCTATGTTTTTCATCCATCGATACAAGCAAGACTGTGGAGATCTCACCTTTCCAGACTATTTTTCAAGCATTCTGGGAGCAATGCTGATGACATCGATCCGTTGTGAAGAGGGTGCAAATTCCCTTCATTTGGAAGGTGACTATTGCAGAAATTTGGAATCTCTATTTATTTTGAAAGTTTTTTTTTTCTACGTATATGTGGATATATCGCTTTTTCTTATAGATCGTGCCCCATAAAGCACAGGTGTTGGATACTATCACAGAGGTTTCTACGGCCGCTGATGTATATGGTGGCGTCGGTGTTTATTGTGACCTTGCTGATGATCCATGGCTCCGGAGTGGTGCTTTTCACGATGAATAGTCTCAGAAGGCAGTGCTTCAAAACCTCAATTAAGAACAGGGATGGGGTGAGGAAGTATAATATTGCGATGGTGACAGCGTCCAACGAGTCGGGGATGATAGTTTTTTGTTGTTGAAGCATAGATGATTGTTGTTGCATGTCAATTTGCTATGATTATGGGTGCCTGATAGTAAACTACTGATGCTGCTAAAAGAGAGACTAAGAAGTTTGTTGTAAATTAGATTGTTGAACTTGTTGGAAGATTTTTCGGTGAGCGGGTTGTAGAGCAGATGTTTGAGACTGATGAATAAGAGATTGGTGAGTTGATTGAAGAGTTGGTCGTTTAACTGTTGGCGAACTGATCAAATATGGAAGAAGGTGGGCGGACTTATTACAATGAAAACATAAGATGGAAAGCTTTATGGTGTTATCATGAATGGAAATATCTCGCTGAATTTTTGTGTTTCCATGTCTCCAGCTGACGGTGGAACCAACGTGGGATGGAGGCATCGGTGTCGTTCACCAAGACGCTGACGTAGAGCGACACAAACAATGGCAGGGGATTTTTGGTGCCACGCTACTATGCAGATACTAACATGGCCACCGGTAGAAGGTGCCCAGATGGAACCGACATTGGTGTCCGTGGTTCATAAAATTTTGGTTCATATTGAACCATGGTGTGTTGTTCGTTGTAACCAAAAGAGATTTTGTAAAGGAGCTCATGTAAAGCTCACGGACGTGTCAGGCTTCAGCACGGTGAAAACATCATCAGAGGGAACAATATTGTTATCCGTACCGAAGATTGCGCATATTGGCAGGCACGATTTTTTTTACAGAAGTGCAAGTGACTATTTTTTTAATCTTATCCATAGGAGCAAGCGTGAGAAAACTGATCGAGGATAGCCCCTGAGAGCCATTGGCCAGAGTCACAATCGGTTGGCTGAAGATGAGATTTGGAGGAATCTTGCATGGGAGTGGTACAACCATATCTAGAACCATATGAGATGATTTGCGCTGATGACGTCCCGATAAAAGTTGGCATTTTTTAATTATATATGGTTTCATTTGTCTTATTCGGGGAACAATGGCGAACATCTATTTCTTTTTAAAACAAAATACAATACAATGGGGGGAGAACTTTATTTTAAAAGGGGGCATATTTTTTAAAGTGGGGAGGACCACTTAAATTTATATGTATGGGGAACTGAAATTTTCAAAGTGAAAGGCCTAGATGGCCCATGTAATTCCCCTGCGTGGGAAATTTTAATGCTATTTTTTTCACCTGAGAGTGATGCCGCCATTGAGCGATGTTGTCTATTTACTGCCTAGATAGGCATGGTATTGTTTTCCACATGTTGAAGGCCCCATTCACATACAAGTATAGGGGTATTTATAGTCGTTGGAAATGGTTTTTCATGACGGACACAATGGTGGTGTCATATTGTAATTTTGAGGCTGTTTCAATTGAGTTTTTTAGCCTCAAAGTTTTTTCTACCTTGGAGTGCACTCTCGGTTGAACTCGACACTCCCAAGGCACTTGTAAGTGAACCTAGTATCCAGTATTCTCCTCTTTCTACTTGGCGGATGCAGCGGTTGGTTACCCATGCATTTCGATAAGATGAGGTGACTACCATAAGGACACTTATTCTAGGGACTACAGACAAAGACACCCTAGACTCTATCCGAGGTTTTTTCTGGATCTACTTCTGAAGACTACAGACGAAGACACTTCAGAAGATTCTTTTCTATTCTTCTTTCTTCTTCTCCTCCATATTTGGCTTCTATGGCTCAATTTTATTTCATGGCTCATTTTTTCTTATGTATTAAGGTGCATTTTTGGTAGAAACCGACACCTTATAGATTGATTTCACCATGAGGAGGGATTTGATATTCATGGTGGAGCTAGTCAGTGACCTACGAGAGGTAACATTCTCTGAGGATGACCTGTAGAGGCAACAGACCCAAAATTGGTTGACCCTAAGGCACCCATAATGACCCCAAGGCACTTAGACGGCTGACCCAATGGCAGTAGACCCGTGGAAGTGGCTGACCCTGAGGCAACAGACCGAGATGTATACACAATGAATCTAGCATTATTCACAGGTGGATAGCCAAGCGCAAAGAGCACGAACCTAGACCAAATCAACAATAACATAGGATGATAGATTGCTTTTAGAGAAGTCAACATTAAGGGGGAATGTTACCTAATGTTGACTTGTTTTTAGTTAGGATAGTGCACATTAAGGGGGAATATTAGAATTAATGTAATGTGCACTATGCCTTCCTTGACACTTGTCAGTTTCACTTGACAAGTGTCATGTGTTTCATATAGGCTTATGCCTATATATTGTAACCCATTTGTATCAATAAAACATCCCATAAGTTTTACTCCTAACAGCAATACCTCCAAAATATATTATAGAAGAAACTACGATAAAATCCCGTATATTCCAAATCTTTTTGAATGCATACTTACATTCCTTGCTACTTAATTTTATTGCTTATATTAAAATAAACACATGATAAGGATTGATGTTTGATCACTCATATGACCCCTCTTTATTTTCCTAGCTAGGTTTGCATAGTTTATTTCTTGTAATTTAATATTGTAAGTGAGTCTTATTCTCACATAGACTCCTTGTGCATTAGTTGGCAAGATAGTTGTCACTAATAAGTATTAGTTAGGAAGAGTGAACTCAAAGTTAGCTTAAGCACATGTTTCTAGCTAACTTCTTATCTTCTTGTTGGCTAAGATGTTACGTGCAATTCCTTATGCCACTATTCTAGCCTTTGGTTAGTATGGTTATGTATTTTGGGACCAATCCATGATTTTGTGGAATTGGTTATGTATTTTGGGCCTTTTGAGCCTATAAATTAAGTTTATGAATAATAGAACACTAGTTGGATTTTCAACCTTCTCAACACAAGACTATAACAAACTATTAATTCCTCAATAGCTTTTTTTTTGGGATTTTATTTACACTTCTAATATTCCATGATACCATTTTCATTATTACTTTTTATTTTTATTATGGGCTTACTTCACTTATTTTTTTAATTGGTTATATGGGATTGAAACGAGCCCCGGCCATATTACATCATTATCACATAGTGGTATTACAACAAATCTTGGATATTGTCTATGTATTATTGGACAAGATTTAAACCTTGGTCTCCTCTTTAAATATTGAAGAATCTTACCAGTTGAGTTAATGCCACTTGATTTTTTTTAATGAGTTTACATAAGTTTTTATGAGGAGTCTTGGTCCCCTCATACTGAGTGGGGTTTGAACCTTGGACCTCTCAAAGAGAGGCCAAATACCTTACCACTACAGTAAGCTTGTAGCCCATGGGCTTACTTCACTTGTTAACACAATACTTATTTTTGGTTTTCCAAATTGATATCCCTCTAGGTTTCTTTTTCTTTTTATTTTTGCTTTGAGGGTCTTCCTCTTCTTTTTCCCTTACCACCAACACTTTCATCTTCATAAATCTATTTTATTTTACCGTATTTTTCTTAATAAGACTTATATTCTAAAGGTTTATGCTAGCCTAGAGAATATGAAGTGTAAGGAATAACCTCATAAACATTTTCTTCTTTATGTTTCCCTAGAAACCCTAAAATGCAAGGATGTTCCTCCTGAGTAATTATTTTTTTATGTTGTTATGGAAATATTAAATATTACCTTGGAAACCCTAAATAGGAAGGATTATCCTCTATAGTAATTAATTTCTTTTTTTCCCTAAAAACCCTAAATTTACATGGATATCCTCCATTCTTATTTTTTATTCTACTAAAAACCCTAAAGTTCAATCAAAACACCCTACATTAATTTCATTTTTATTATAAGGAGAAGATTTTGTAGTGCTTAAGGAAAATGAAGAGTATTTACCTAGATTAACCTTGACCTCTTTTATCTCCTTTACTTTAAATTTTACCTCTCCATCTTCCTTTACTCTTTTAATTTCTTTTGAATTTAAATTTACACATTGCACTTCAACATCCTTTATGTGCTTTTTTATCTCCTCTAATGGTTGATTTGAGTAAAGTACAATGGCCTTCATAATTTGACGATGCATAAAGGCTTTCTTTGCAGTGGAAAAACATTTATCTAATACAACTTCTACTATGGTGTGATCTCCTTGCCTCATATTGAAGTTTATCTCATACCCAAAAATTTTGGTCTCTTTATCTATCATGTTATTTTTCCAATCCATTGCCATGTGTCTCATGATACTTGTGGCATCAAAATACAATATTCATATAATACACTTGTTGATATTATTCTCTTGATTCATATTTAGTCCCAATGGACTATGGCAAATATTTTGAAATATCTATGGCAAGACATATCTGAGTATATATATCGTGCCTTTACTTCTTAGTAGTTGGTCGCTCCTAGATGAACTCCCCTAAAGTATTGCTAATATTCTTCAAAGCCTTCGTATTGGTAAGTTCATATGGAAGTACAAAAATCCTAACCTACATTAGAAGACTTTTAATAGTTCGTCTTTCCATAAAAAATCATAATTCCATGGTCTTATATTTACTCATCTCTCCCCCTAAACCACAAGTGACCACCCATAATTTTATTTATAATTTTTGAACTAAAGAAGATGAGGAAAAATATGTTTGGAAGAAAATTCATGGAGTAATTTGAATTCAATCCCTACTTCTACTTAATCAAATTTTGAATCTCCAAAAAACTTGACAAATATTCGTGGAGCTTATATAATAACCCTCCGCTTTTAGGAACCTTTATCTCATGCTTGATCATCTCATATTTGATAATCTCTTCTGGTATTACACCTACTACTTAAATGGGGTCTCCATAGATTTGACCTTCCTCTTGTCCCCAATTAAGGTATCCATACTTCCAACTAGAGCTTCCTTACTTCTAGTTAGGGCTTTCAACAATGAGTTTCTTGTCATACTATCTAGATTTTTCTCATAAGAATCCTTTCTTTTTTAGTTTCCCTAAATATTTGGAACTAAAAACTTTAATGCTCACTCCTTGCTTGCACTTGCTTCCTTCTCACAAAAGAAAATTTGAGGCTTATTCTTGGCTTGCACTCGCTCCCATGATGCATACCACTATTGTGATACTCAATCCTAGTAGTTTTAAATTAATATGATCTCAAACCTTATTTAGCATTAAATATATACAAAATTTTAAATACAAAAATATTTACAACTATGCAAACTAGGGGTTATGTTGCACTTATTTTTAATATATAACATTAAAATTTAAATAAGGTATATATCCCTATTAGGATTACTTTCTACCAATAGGGGTAATTGCTAGTTATTTCAATAAAAGTATTTTATTTTTTAATTGGTTATATGGGATTGAAACAAGACTCGTTGTATTACATTGTAATTATGCATGTATCGCCTGGAGAGGTTTGAATGCAAGTCTCCTTATTTAAAGCCAAAGAGTTTAAATTGTTGAATTCATGTTATTTGATTTAATAATATTTAATTAAACATTGAATTTTAGAATTAACAAAAAATAACAAATCCACATTTAAATTAAAAAAATTCCTTAATAAATGGATAAACCTATATTTTAAAGTTAAATGACATGGTCATGTACTATTTTTTTAATAAGTTATGTGTGGCTTCTATTGGGGGTCACTTCTATCAACATAATAAAATATTATATTGCTCTCATTACAATGTTGCAACTTGCTTTTTTTCAAAGATATATTTGCCTTTCTATCAATGATATTCTTGGAGAAAAAGAAAAATATGATATCCCAAGGATCTGTTCAAAAGAGATTATCATTAAAAGAGAATAAAACTGCATCTAGAATAGCAAGGAATAGTAAGAAAATTGTAATTTATGTAGGGAAGAATCTAAACCACCTGGTAGACCTTCAAATAAGAAGGTTTTACAAAGAGAAGCGGTTATAGATGTGGCTAATGGAACCCAAATGATTCTTAATCTAAGTGGGAAGAAGCAACCTGCTAGATCTAAGAAATGAAGGTCATTTCTTGGAATGTAAGGGGTCTCAATGCCCCTTCAAAACACCATCTAGTGTTCTCATTGAGGAATTCTAGCTTTACAAGAAACAAAAATTTCTGAACATAATTGTGAAACTATTAAAAATAAAATATGGAAGGAAGCAGCATATGCAATGAGTCATGCTAATGGGGCATCAGGAGGCATTATGTGTTGCTGGGATACAGATAAATTGGAAGGAAAAGTGATTAAAATAATAGAGAGGTGGTGTTACAAGTTAGAGGATGGTGCTTTGTTTGTATATGGAACTAATGTGTTATCTAGCAGATGGTGGTTGCAATTGCATGCATGTTGAAAGGACAACACTTGAAATGAATATATTATGTCATTTTGGGTTTGTCGATATGATGTTTAGTCTATTTGGTTTAGTTAATGGTATCTAATTTTTTGCATCAATGTTTTGCTATAGTCTTGGTTTCAGTTTGTTTAGTGATGTTAGTGTTATATTTGTGTTAAAGTCTGTAGTAGATCGTCTTATATAGTTAAGGATATATGGGATAGTTCATGTAGTTTATTATGGATTGTATCCTTGAATAGGAGGATATATGTATTATCATATTTTGCATTAAAAATGGGGTATATGTGTTGTGTGACAATGTTAAAGGGTTGGGGCCCTTTCAAAAACCCCTTCTTCCAACGTTATAAAAAAAATGATGTTTGAATTTATTTCCCCATATCAATATGCCTTTGAGTTTTCTCTCCTCTTTGTTTTTGCTTCTTAGATCTTCCTCTCCTTTTTTAATTCCCATAAATACTTTCATCTTCATCAATCTCTTTGATTTTTTTGTGTTGTTCATAGTGAGACTTATCATAAATAGGTTCATCTTGCTCCAAAGGCTCTAAAATGTAGGGAATAACCTCAAAGAACTTTCTTCTTTATGTTGCCTTAAAAACCCAAAAGTGCAAGGATATTCCTCCATAGTAATTACCTTATTATGCTACTCTAAAATCCCTAAATTGCTATGGATATCCTTTGTTATCATTTCTTTAATATGCTACTCTTGAAACCTTAAAGTGAAAATAATAACCTCTACACCACTTTCATTTCTCTTGCAAGGAGAGGATTTTATATTATTTTAGGAAAATGAAGACAATTTACCATAATATAATTAACATCTTATGTCTCATTTATTTTAAAATTTTCCTCCATATCTTACTTTGCACCTTTAATTCTTTCTAAATTTAAACTTGTACATTATACTTCCTCATCTCTTGTACCTTTTTTTGTTCTTCTAACATTTAATTAGTGGATTACAATGGCCTCTATCATTTGATGTTGTATATAGGGTTTATTTACCTCTTTTTAGGAGTGGAATATCCTTGATCTAATCTAACTTCTACTATAGTATGATCTCCTTGCTTCATCTTGAAATTTGTCTTGTGACCAAAAAATTCTCTTTTTTCATCATTTTTACTTTGCAATCTCTTGCCATATGTCTAGTCTTATAATATTGAAAGTAATGTTTTCATAATCCACTAAGTTGCAAGATTATTGCAATGGTAAGGGCTTTAGCCTCTCTTTGATAGGTCCAAGGTTCAAAGCCCACTTAGTATGAGGGGACCAAGACCCCTTATAAAAATATGTGTATCTCATTGCAAAAAAGTTTTCATAATCCACTTGTTGATTTGATTCTTTTGATTCAATTTTATTTTAAGGAATTATAGCAAAGGTTTTGAAATACACATAGTAGAAACATGCTTTCACTTCTTAGTAATTGGTCCCTCCTACATGAAATTTCATAGGTTATTACCAATACTCTTCACAACATCCTTATTGATAAGTTGATATGGAAGTCCAAAAAGTTGAACCTATATTAGAATATTTTTCATAATTTCTTTCTTGATAGAAAGCTTCTCACTCCATGGTCTTAAATATAAGGTATCTCTCCCTCCAAACCATAGGCCATCACCCATCATTTTTTTCTAATTTTTAAACTAAAAATAATAATAATGAGGAAAGAACCTTTAGGGAGAAATGTCATTGAGTAATTTGAATTTAGTAGGCACTTACACTTAATCCAATTTTGAATCTCCAAAAACCTTAGTCAGTATCCATGGAACTTATTAATCCTCTACTTTTAAGAACCATTATATCATGCTCAATCTTCTAATATTTTATAATAACTTCTAATGTAACATCTACTTATTGGATTAGACTTACCATGTATTTGCTTTTCCTCTTGTCTCCAACTTGGGCATCTAAATTTCTTCAAAGATCTAGATAAAGAAAAGGTGAATCTCGCTCCTTACCTCACTTGATTTATATTTCTACTCTTCTTATTTTTCTCCCAAATATCTAAACAAGAAAAGGTGAGTCTTGATTTTGGCTCGCACTAGTTAGTTTATATATGTTCATACTATCCTTTTTTATAAGCTATATATAGCTTCTATTAAGAGTCATTCCTATCAAATACCCAGATATTACATTTATTGTTAGGTCATTTTTTTACTGGATAACAAGGGGTTGTACGCGGTCCTCCATCCTTGACAAATCATAACTCTCTTCTTTAGAGCTTGATATTTTGCAAACAGATTCAATTCTCATCTCAATTGAGTTGTTATAGCTATAAACCTACATCATTTTACATAAAATGTTTGAATTCTTGATTTTTATTTTTTGGATATTTTTCAATTTTTTGTGTAAATACAAATATTCCAAAATTAAACATCCTTCTTGAAATTTTCCTACAACAGCCTTCACAATATCAAAACTTCACCTCTACTATCTATGCATTACATCTTAGTAGGGTAATATTTCCAAAACATCACACTATCATAGTCTGCTTTACCAGATCTAGATTGCTAGTTTCCTTTCTGAAGCACAAGTGCAACCACAAAAATTATAATAAATAATTTATATGAAAGCACATTAATGTTATAAAATAAAATAAAAATATTACCAATGAAAAACATTAAAGTATATCTTAATCATTATTTGATTTAGGCAATCAACATTTTCTTGTCAACTTTAGCTAAACTTACTATTTCCTCTAACCATAGAAAACAGAATTTAACTTCATGATTCTCAATTAAAACCCCTCTATTGGCGAGCCTATTTGTACGTTTATTTCCTTCCATTAATGTATGTGTAAATTTGATTTCTTCAAACTCTTTAGAAAGATCTTGAAATTCCACAATTATCTCTTGTATGTTCCATGGAGCCTTTGCTTTCCTCAAAATTGTATTTATTAGTATAAGTGAATCACCTTCTATACATACTCTGTTCCATTTTATTTGTTTGTATATTTTTAACCCTTCCAAAGGTGCCTCAACTTCATTATTTGTCTTAAATCCATAATTAAAAGCGTAATGAGACAAAATCGTTCCTCTATTATTTCTAATTATTCCTCCTCCTACTGGTCCTAGATTTCTTTTATATTATTTCTAATTATTCCTCCTCCTACTGGTCCTGGATCAACTCTACATCTAGTGGTTTCCACTTTATATTCTTTGCCTTCTTTTTGTTTCTCATGTACACAACATCATAATTCCATTTGATGACTTGACTCCATCTATCAAGGCTCTCTGCTTCCAAATTAGGGATTGGGTGAGTTGATAGGGTTGGTTTAGACTCCTCTATGGCTAAACAAATATTCCTTTTCATTACCTCTAAATTGCTTTCCTTTCCTTTAAATATTATTTTATTTCTTTCTAGCCATATAGTCCAAAGTATTATATATTTTGATATATTTCATATTGTTTATAAATTCTAACTTTTAAAAGTGCTTTGTCATTGCTTTAACCATTCTTCAAATTTACCATTCATCACCATGTATTTACCAAAAATATTAAGAATCCATTGCCATAGTTTTCGACTATTGAGCAGTGTCTCAAGAGATGGTCTATACTCTCCTTTTTATAAAGAACACATAATGAGAGGCCATGAAAACCCATTTTCATAAGGTTATCCTAGGATAAAATTCTTCTATGACCTACTAGCCAAACAAACATTTTGACTTTAAAAATGCTTGGGCTATCCCAAATACCTCTTCATAATATTATGATATTCATATTTTATTGGTGTTTTACATTATATCCACTTCTTGTTGTGTATACTCCTAAGCTATTCAACTCCCAAATCAAATTATCCTTGGCTCCCCTCAAAATAATTATTGTTGTTATCTTTCTACTCAACTACCTCCTAGCGTCAATGTCTTGCATACTTGTAAAAACATATTTTTTCCAATTTTATCTTCCTTCTTGATCCTTATACAAAAATTTTGAAACCCTATCACCATATTTGTCTTGAAGTAATCTCATCCATGGTTTCAAAATTGGATTAGATTGAGTGGTTTTTTATCACACTAAGTATCCATCCAAATAGAAATATTTTCTCTAGTTCCCACCACCCATATTATTTTGAGCAAGGTGCAGCAACAGTATTGTCATTGTTGTCAAGACAGTCAGATAGATCTGTTGATGCAATGGACAGGAAGTTCAAAAGCTATTCAGAAGCAAAAGACAGGAGTTCAAAGGTAATTCAGAGTATGTACAGTGATTTTCCAAGAAGACCGAAGTGGCCCATATGCAAAATATTAAAGAAAAAGACAACTAAGAAAAGTGTCGTGATATCGCGACATATACAACAGGCAACAAAAACTATCGCGATTTCGCGACATGTTGGAAGAGAGAGAAGAAGCAGGAAAAACTGTCGCGATTTCGCGACATGTTGGAAGAAAAAAAAGACAAGTGAAAAAATTGTCGTGATTTCACGACATGTTGGAAGAGAGAGAAAGAGCAGGAAAAACTATCGCGATTTCACATGTTGGAAGAGAGAGAAAGAGCAGGAAAAACTATCGCGATTTCGTGACATGTTGGAAGAGAAAAAGGCAAGTGGAAAAACTATCACGATTTTGCGACATGTTGGAAGAGCAAGAAAAAGTGTCACGATTTCACGACAAATTCGAAGAAAGAGAACAAGTAAGAAAAGTGTCACGATTTTGCGACATGTCGCATTTTCACGACTAAAATAGGAGAGAGAAAGTAAGTTGGAAAAGTGTCGCGATTTCGCGACATGTCGTATTTTCATGACTAAAATAGGAGAGAGAAAGTAAGTTGGAAAAGTATCATGATTTCGTGACATGTCGCATTTTCACGACTAAAATAGGAGAGAGAAAGTAAGTTGGAAAAGTGTTGCGATTTCGCAACATGTCGCATTTTCGCGACTAAAATAGGAGAGAGAAAGTAAGTTGGAAAAGTGTCACGATTTTGCAACATGTCGCTTTTTCACGACTAAAATAGGAGAGAGAAAGCAAGAAGGAAAAAGTGTCGCGATATCGCGACATGTAGCATTTTCGCGAGCCAAAGCTAAGAGAAAGAGCAAGGAGAAAAAGTGTCGCGATATCGTGACATGTTGTATTTTCGGGGACGAAGCAAAGAGAAAGCGTAAGGAGAAAAAGTGTTGCGATATCGCGACATGTTGTATTTTCGGGGGCCGAAGCAAAGAAAAAGTGTAAGGAGAAAAAGTGTCGCGATATCGCGACATGTTGTATTTTCGGAGCCCGAAGCAAAGAGAAAGCGTAAGGAGAAAAAGTGTCGCGATATCGTGACATGCAACATTTTCATAGTCCGATGCAAAGAGAAAGATAGAGAAAGAAAAAGTGTCGCGATATTGCCACATGTTGTATTTTCGGGGGCCAAAGCAAGGAGAAAGAGAGAAAAAGAAAAAGTGTCATGATTTCACGACATGTATTTTTGTGGTTAAGTTGAAGCCGACGAAGACCGATGACAGCCGACCAAATTTAGGGTTTACAGGTGTTCTGAAAGCTGACTAATATTAGGGTTTATAGCCGACTAAGATTAGGGTTTACAGTCGACTAAGAGTATGGTTTTCATCATGAAAATGTTGTTATAAAAGGAGGGTTGTTTTGGAGAAGAAATAGATATCGAAGTGTGTGAAGTTCGGTCGTAGTGCGTAGAGAGCGAGTCGTGTCGAATCGTGCTAAGTGTAAAATTTGCAAAGAAAGTAGAGTGCAAAGAAGGGAGAATACGATCATGAAGTTTGACTGTACCGAAGTAGTGTGCGAAGTGATTGCATAGAGAAAGCAGAGTGCACAGAGAATGTAAAGGTGAAAAGGATCAGTCAGGGTCTTACAAAAGCAAAGGTATCTTACTGTCAAACTTATAGATATAGAATTGAAGTCCTTGAGGCTTGGCATCATGGGTTGGTGCTCCTTCCAGTAGGGTGATGGTAAATTGATTGTAAAGTTGGTGCTTTGAAAATGTTGGATTTGGATGGTAGTCCAAGCAATCAATTTTTGAGGAGTAACCACATTGGTGAACGTCGTTAAATCTTGTGTTGTGTGATGCTCTTTTGTTATACTACCTATATCTAGTAATAAGTTTTAATTACTATGGTTTTAAGAATTGGAAATTCAATTTAAAAGAGCTACACTGATTCACCCCCCCTCAGTGTCATTGTAAGACTAACAATTGGTATTAGAGCTAAGTTCTTGTACAAGCTTAACCAGCTAGGGTGATCTTGGAAGTTACACAATGGCAGGTGGAGAAGGCTTCTCATCAAACAAAGCACCATTGTTTGATGGATCTAATTATGCATTCTGGAGAATAAGGATGCAGACATATCTTTGTGCTTTGGGATACGACATCTGGGATTCAGTAGTTAGTGGATACACAATACCCATCGATCCTCCAAAAGAGGCTGACAAAAAGAAATTGTTTGAAAATAACTCAAAGGCAAAGAATGCTCTCATGTGTGGATTAGCAGACAGTGAACTGGTAAAGATCATGAGCTGTAAAATGGCAAAAGAAATATGGGACAAACTAAGGAGTATTCATGAAGGAGATGATAAGATCAAAGAGGCCAAGCTACAGACACATCGAGCTTAGTTCGAAGGATTAAAGATGAATGATGATGAAAACATTGAGGCATTTATGCTGAGAGTTAATGGAATCATTAATGCAATCAGAGGACTCGGTGAGGATATTGAAGACTCTGCCATTGTGAAAAAGGTATTAAGATCTCTTCCTCAAAGGTTTGATTCTAAAGTCTCAGCGATAGAAGAAGCTAAAGATCTAAATTATTTTAGTATAGACGAGATGTATGGTTCCTTGACTGCATATGAGATGAGGATAGGAAGATCTAAACCCACAGACAGAGAAGCGGCTTTTAAAGCCCTTAAAAATAAAAACACAAAACAAGAGTCCGAGGAAGAAGAGACATCAGATGAAATGGAAGTAAACTTTATTAAAAAACTAAAAATGGGAAACAAAAAATACAGAGGAAAGCTACCGTTTAAATGTTTCAACTGCAGAGACGTTGGCATTGGGCATTTTGCGTCTAAATGTCCACTTAAGAAGAAGAACAAAAATGATGAAGGATTGCACCAAGAAAGAAGTTACTGGAAGAAGAAAACGAATTTCAGAAAAAACAACTTCAAGAAGAGAAGTTTCATCTCCAGGAATGCCAGTTCATCAAAAGACAGCTCCGGTGAGGATTCTGAAGAGGAAACAGGTGAAGCTCTTTTCATGGCTTTTGAAGAAGTAAAATCAGAAAAGGAAGAAGGAGTGAACTCTGAAGTATGTGGTGAAAACCCTGAGGCTAAAGTATATCTAGAAGGTGAGTTGATCTCTGCACTTGAAGAGTTGAAAACAGAGAGGAAAAAGAATAAGAAAATTTCAAAAAGGCTTGAGGGTGCAAACGAAATCATAACCAATCTGAAAGTACAGACAAAATAATACAAAAAAATATATGAGGATCTAGAAGTACAAATTACCATGAAAATAGATTATTGTTGCAAACTAGAAGAAGAGAATATTAGTTTACGAACGCATATAGAGGGGATGAATCACAAAATTAGTTGCTATCACAAACGCGAAGAAAGTTCTATGAAGCTGAATAAGATTATAAATGACCAAAGGCCTGCAGGCATCAAATTTGGTCTAGGTTTCGTCAAAGGAGAATCATCAAATGGATCAAAGGCCAAAAATATAGAATCCATAAAGAATGAAGATAAGAAATAGGTTGATCAATGAAAAACGTCTCATGCAAAAGAAAGCAATAATGTCAGGCACGAAAGGATAATTGACAATGATGGATTCACCAACGTCACATATCAAAGGAGAAGAAGACCTATGGCTCCTACGACAACATGGCAAAGACCATCACCTAGGTTCAATTATCCCTTTTCTGGTTTCTATTTTAAATGCAATGGCTATGGACATAAAATCTCAGACCGCAAATATAATGTAAATCCAAGAAATTTCACTAATAGAAATGTTTTTTCTCCTCTGATGAATTATACAGTAGAATGCTATATCTGTCATAATTTTGGGTACATTGCAAGAAACTATAGAAGTACATTTACATCAAATCAGTTTCAGGGAAGAAAATTTCAACCAAATAGGATAAGACAAAATATAAAACTTCCTGGAAAATAGTCACAAGCTATTGATAAGGGAAAGGCAAAAATAGAGCCCAAAACTACTATCAAAATGGAGTTGAAAGAAAAAGAGTGACTTAAGGAAGAAAAATAATCCTTAATCGTACAAACAGCATTTAAAGCACAGAATAAATGTGTACCATGGATACTTGATAGTGGATGCTCCAGTCATATGACAGGTGACAAACAAAAATTTGAGAAGTTACAGAAATATGAAGGTGGTTCAGTAAAATTTGGAAATAATGATGGAGCTAAGATAGTTGGCAAAGGTTTAGTTAAACTTAGTAACGGAAAAATTAAGTCAAAAGAAGTCTTGTTTATGGATGGGTTGAAACATAACTTGTTGAGCGTAAGTCAAATTTGTGATAAAGGTCATGAAGTAGTTTTTAAGAAGCAGGGTTGTGAAGTTAGAAAAAAAAACAGTGGAAAATTGATAGCAACTAGATCAAGGACATCTGGCAACCTGTACACGCTCTCAGAGACTTCAGAAGGAGCTTGTGTTATTGGATAGGAAGAAGAAAATTGGTTGTGGCACAAGAGACTCGATCATATCAGTTTTGATAATCTAGTAAAAATTATCTCAAAAAGGGCAGTGAGAGATATTCCCACCATCAGCAAACCTACAAACAGCATTTGTGCTTCATGCCAAAAGGGGAAGCAAACTAGAGTCACATTCAAAACAAAAGAGTACTACACAAGCAAACCTTTGGAACTAATACACACTGATTTATGTGGACCCATGAGAACACAAAGCATAAATGGTAACAAATATTTTATGTTGTGCATTGATGACTATTCCAAAATGACATGGATATTTTTCTTGAAGCATAAATTAGAAGCTCTTAGCATGTTCAAGATTTTCAAAAACCAGGTTGAGAATGAAACAGGAAAGAGGATCAAATGTTTAAGATCAGACAGAGGAGGAGAATTCATTTCAGAGGAATTTACATAGTACTGTGAAAAATACGATATTAGGAGACAGTTTTCAGTAGCCAAGACACCTCAGCAGAATGGAGTGGTAGAAAGAAAGAATAGGACAGTGCAGGAAATGGCACAGACTATGTTGACTGAAAGTAAAGTAGAAAATAGATTTTGGAAAGAAGCAGTCCATAGTGCGGTGTATATCCAAAATAGGTACATGCTAAGAACACATGAAAGCAAAACTCCTTATGAGTTGTGGTTCGGTAAAAGGGCAACAGTAAAATACCTCAAAATTTTTGGCAGCAAGTGCTACATCAAAAGAACTGAATATAATCTTGGTAAGTTTGAAGATAGAGTGGATGAAGGTATTTTTGTTGGTTATTCGTCAAAAAGCAAAGCTTACAAATGCTACAACAAGAGGCTAAAGAAAATTGTGGACAGTGTCGATGTTAAATTTGATGAAGGTAGAGAACGAGTAATTAGCTATGAAATGAACTACCCAATTTATGAAGAGGTTATTAAAGGAGATGAGTGTTGAGTGAATATTTTGTCTCACAACAAAATGACCACACAACTAGAGTTTCTGATAGGAAACTCTTTCTTACAAAGAAATAAGTTATTAATTTTTTATTTCTCCAAGCTTCTTGTGGAACAGATCTCTATATGCATAAAATTGATTTCAACTTAATGCACATAAACAAATATATCCCAGAATAACTCAGATCCTACAAGTAACTGTTAACAAGGGGCCTTTGTTGATTCACAACCAACTTTGTAACCCTAATTTGTTAAAATAATCAATCATGCAACAAAAATCCTTCTAATGTTCTAACATTAATGGTTTATTCTAATGTTAATTGGTTCATTTTATCTTTGTTTAATCATTCTGTTATTTTAACGTTAGTCTTTAATATGAGATTAAATGTATCAAGAACTAAAACAGAAAATGTTCTTATACAAATCAGCTGGAAAACCAAAGAAGGATGTTAATCTGGTTAGCAATCTCCTCCCTTTAAAACCCCAAGTTAAGAGATGAAGTTCTAAGACATCCCGACCGAGCGGACCTGTACTAACACACAATCCAATCAGATCAGATGCAAGACTCTAAGGAAAGAACATAACTGCATCATTCTGTCATTCACCTATCGTAACCCATCTCATGGCGTAAACGAATAGATACAAGAAAAAATGATGCAAAGGAAAGATTGACAATGAAAACAGTAGTCTTAGCTTCGATCTCCTTTTGATTTTACACACAAAAGTCGCTTTTACCAAATAACTCCTTTATTTCAACAAATAATGTCCTTTTTTGTTACAATCTCCAGCCCTGTATCCATTTACATTTCTGCTATTTAAACTTTCTGTCGCTACTCTCGGTTGCTCTGTGACGCTTCGTTTCAATTTCTAGGACGCTTTGTTTCAGTTTCCCGCCTCTGGGTGTTCTAACCCTTTGCATGCATTTGCAACGCTTGATCTTCTCTACGGCCAACAACTGTCGATTCGAAGCGTTACTCTGATCCTCATGTATTTTGCCACGTGTTCAGCGCTCTCTGCATGCTCAGTAACGGTCCCCGAAAATCTCGACTAAAAATAGCCCGCGCCCTTGCTTCTTTGCTTTCATAGCGATATCACAACGCTTTCATTCTCCGTACGCTTCGGCTATAACCCCGTCGTGAAATCGCGACCATTTTACCCATCGGGCCATATTACCGCAACCCGTCACGATATCGCTACCGCTTTCTCTACTTCGGGCATGGTCTTCATTTCTGTCGCGATATCGCTACAGTTTCTCTGCTTCGGGCATGGTCTTCATTTTTGTCGCGATTTTGCTACCGTTTCTCTGCTTCGGGCATGGTCTTCATTTCTGTCGCGATATCACTACCGTTTCTCTGCTTCGGGCATGGTCTTCATTTCTGTCACGATATCGCTACCGTTTCTCTGCTTCGGGCATGGTCTTCATTTTTGTCGTGATATCGCTACCGTTTCTCTGCTTCGGGCATGGTCTTCATTTCTGTCGTGATATCGCGACATCTTCTCTGTGTCGTACACTTTGCCAAAACACGTCGCGAAATCGTGACCATTTTCCCTGTCGGGCCACTTTGCCAAAACACGTCACGAAATCGTGACCATTTTAATCAGTCGTACACTTTGCCGAAACACGTCACGAAATCGTGACCATTTTAATCAGTCGTACACTTTGCCGAAACACGTCGCGAAATCGCGACCATTTTCTCCTTCGGCCCTTTTTATCCACTTGCACCGCGAAAACGCGACACGTCGCGATTTCGCGATGCCTCTTCGAGCTATGCACCTCTATCCCAGTTTTGTCACGATTTCACGACCATTTTCTACCCTGTGCCCTCTATCCACTTTCAAGCCGCGAAAATCAAACACGTCGCGATTTCGCGATGTTTTCGCCCACCTGCTGCCATTGACCATGTTGACCGCGATTTTGTGACACGTCGCAATTTCGCTACAGTTTTTCCTTCTACCTTTCTCTCTCCTCTCTGGGCCGCGACGGAGCAACATGTCGCAATTTTGCTGCCATTTTCATCGTTCGTACACTTCGTCAAAACACGTCGCAAAATCACGACCATTTTCTCTACGTCGGAGCGACATGTCGCGATATCGCGACACTTTTCTTTTTTTAGCGGCGACGGTGCGACATGTCGCGATTTCATGACACTTTTCTACACTTGCACATTTTGCCCCCTTTTCTTCATTTTTGGCATCTGGGTCAGTGAGATTTTCTCTGAAAACCTGCAACAAGGTGGGTCCCCAATCTTGGGGTGTGTTGTGGATTAACCACAACAATGAGGAAAATAAAATGAAAAAGATACAGAAAATTGACTCAGATGATTTAAGTTGTGATTCAGAAGTGGAAGAAAATAAGAAATTCAAAACAGGCAGCTGGTAGAAAAATCATCCTACAAAGAAAATAATTGGAGACCCCAATGTTGGTGTTTAGACAATAAGAAGAGTAGTAAGTAACTACTCTCTATTATCTAGCATTGAACCCAAAACATTGCTGACGCAAGTAAAGATGAAAGTTGGATGAAGGCAATAAATGAAGAATTAGATCAGATCGAGAAAAACAAAACTTGGGAGTTAGTACCTAGACCTGCAAATAAAAATATAATCGGGACTAAATGGATTTTTCGAAACAAATTGAATGAAGACGGATAGGAAGTCAAAAATAAAGCAAGATTGGTATGTAAGGGTTATGCACAAGTTGAAGGCATTGACTTTGAGGAAACTTTTGCACCAGTAGCTAGACTAGAGGCAATAAGAATGTTTCTGGCTTTAGCAGTCTACAAGAACTTCAAATTTTATCAAATGGATGTGAAATCAGCGTTTTTGAATGGGAAACTTGAAGAAGAGGTTTATATTGAGCAACCAGATGGTTTCGAACTTGGTAATGATCCCAACTTGGTTTGCAAGTTGAAGAAGGCATTATATGGCTTAAAACAGGCACCTCGAGCATGGTATGCAAGGCTAGACAACTATCTCACTCAACAAGGGTTTAAGAAAGGCATGGTTGATAGTAATTTGTATGTCAAAACAGAAAATGGGTAGCTTATTGTTCTTGTTGTATACATAGATGATATCATATTTGGCAGCAGCAAAGATGAGTCGTGTAAAGATTTAGCAAATAAGATGTATAAATAATTTGAAATGTCAATGATTGGTGAACTTTCGTATTTCCTCAGGTTGCAAGTTAATCAGAATAAGAAGGGCATATTCATTTTTCAAATTAAATATGTGAAAGAGATGTTAAAAAAGTTCACAATGGAGGATTGTAAGCCAGTTAGCACTCCCATGACGACAGGCTGCAAGTTGAGCAAGGAGGACAAATCTCCACCTGTTGATCAAACCATGTACAGATCTATGATTGGGAGCTTATTGTACCTGACAACTACCAGACCAGATATTTTGCAGGCAGTATGCATGGTAGCACAATTTCAGGCTAATCCCAAGGAGACTCATGTGATAGCAGTGAAGAGGATTCTTCGATACCTCAAGGGTACTATGGAGTATGGGTTATGGTATCCAAAAGGTAAAGACTTCACCCTTATTTCGTATTCAGATGCAGATTGGGCAGGATGTGTAGATGATAGAAAGAGTACCAGTGGAGGTGCATTCTATCTTGGAGATAGATTGGTCGCGTGGCATAGTAAGAAATAAGAGTCAGTTTCTTTATCGACAGCAGAGGTAGAATATATTGCAGGGACAACATGTTGTACGTAGGTATTGTGGATGAAACAAACCCTAAAAGATCTTGGTATTAGCTTCAGTGAGCCAATATCATTTAAGTGTGATAACACCAATGCCATTAACATCTCCAAGAATCCTGTTATGCATTCACGCATAAAACACATTGCTATCAGGTATCACTTTTTGAAGGAGAAAGTTGCGGAAGGTGAGGTTAAGTTGGATTTTGTTCCAACTACAGAGCAAGTAGCGAGATATCTTCACAAAACCATTGCCCAAGGAAGTTTTTGAGTACCTTCGCAATAAATTGGGAGTGGTCACACTTCCCAAGAATTGACTAGCTACAGGGATCACATTCTCAGGGGGAGCATTTAAGAATTTGATTATCTTTTTTCTCATGTTCATGATTGTTGCTATGTGTAATAAATCTTGCCTAAGAATGTTGTGTATGGACTCAAGGGGAGTCTGCATTAGCCCTTTGGTATTATTGTCAAAGGCGGAGAAGAGTTACAGGAAATTGCACGTGTTGCCAACAATTCCAAAGGGGGAGATTGTTGAGCAAGGTGCAGCAACAGTATTGTCATTGTTGTCAACACAGTCAGATAAATCTGTTGATGCAGTGGATAGGAAGTTCAAAAGCTATTCAAATGCAAAATATAGGAGTTCAAAGGTTATTCAGAGTATGTACAGTGATTTTCCAAGAATACCGAAGTGGCCCATATGCAAAAGATCAAAGAAAAAGACAAGTAAGAAAAGTGTCGCGATATCGCGACATATACAGCAGGCAAGAAAAACTGTCGCAATTTCGCGACATGTTGGAAGAGAGAGAAGAAGCAGGAAAAACTGTCACGATTTCGTGACATGTTGGAAGAAAAAAAAGACAAGTGAAAAAACTGTCGCGATTTCGCGACATGTTGGAAGAAAAAAAGACAAGTGAAAAACTGTCACGATTTCATGACATGTTGGAAGAGAGAGAAAGAGCAGGAAAAATTGTCGCGATTTCGCGACATGTTGGAAGAGAGAGAAAGAGCAGGAAAAATTGTCGCGATTTCGCGACATGTTGGAAGAGAGAGAAAGAGCAGGAAAAATTGTCGCGATTTCGCGACATGTTGGAAGAGAGAGAAAGAGCAGGAAAAATTGTCGCGATTTCGCGACATGTTGGAAGAGAGAGAAAGAGCAGGAAAAATTGTCGCGATTTCGCGACATGTTGGAAGAGAAAAAGGCAAGTGGAAAAACTGTCGCGATTTCGTGACATGTTGGAAGAGCAAGAAAAAGTGTCACGATTTCGCGACAAATTCGAAGAAAGAGAACAAGTAAGAAAAGTGTCACGATTTTACGACAAATTCGAAGAAAGAGAACAAGTAAGAAAAGTGTCGCGATTTCGCAACATGTCACATTTTCACAACTAAAATAGGAGAGAGAAAGTAAGTTGGAAAAGTGTCACGATTTCGCGACATGTCGCTTTTTCGTGACTAAAATAGGAGAGAGAAAGCAAGAAGGAAAAAGTGTCGCGATATCGTGACATGTAGCATTTTCATGGGCCAAAGCTAAGAGAAAGAGCAAGGAGAAAAAGTGTCGCGATATCGCGACATGTATTTTCGGGGGCCGAAGCAAAGAGAAAGCGTAAGGAGAAAAAGTGTCGCGATATCGTGACATGTTGTATTTTCGGGGGCCGAAGCAAAGAAAAAACGTAAGGAGAAAAAGTGTCGCTATATCGCGACATGTTGTATTTTCGGAGCCCGAAGCAAAGAGAAAGCGTAAGGAGAAAAAGTGTCGCGATATCGCGACATGCAGCATATTCGCGGTTTGATGCAAAGAGAAAGAGAGAGAAAGAAAAAGTGTCGCGATATCATGACATGTTGTATTTTTGGGGGACAAAGCAAGGAGAAAGAGAGAAAAAGAAAAAGTGTCATGATTTCATGACATGTTGTATTTTTGCGGTTAAGTTGAAGCTGACGAAGACCGATGACAACAGACCAAATTTAGGGTTTACAGGTGTTCTGAAAGTCGACTAAGATTAGGGTTTACAATCGACTAAGATTAGGGTTTACAGTCGACTAAGAGTATGGTTTTCATCATGAAAATGTTGTTATAAAAGGAGGGCTATTTTGGAGAAGAAATAGATATCGGAGTGTGCAAATTTCGGTCATAGTGCACAGAGAGCAAGTCGTGTCAAATCATGCTAAGTGCAAAATACACAGAGAAAGCAGAGTGCGAAGAAAGGAGAAGATGGTCATGAAGTTCAACTGTACCGAAGTAGAGTGTGCGAAGTGATTGCACAGAGAAAGCAGAGCGCATAGAGAATGCAAAGGTGAAAAGGATCAGTTAGGGTCTTACAAAAGCAAAGGTATCTTACTGTCAAACTTATAGATACAGAATTGAAGTCCAAGTTGAGGCTTGGCATCAGGGGTTGGTGCTCCTTCCAATAGGGTGCTGGTAAATTGATTGTAAAGTTAGTGCTTTGAAAAGGCTGGATTTGGATGGTAGTCCAAGCAGTCAATTTTTTAGGAGTAGCCACATTGGTGAACCTCGTTAAATCTTGTGTTGTGTGATGCTTTTTTTTTATACTACCTGTATCTAATAATAAGTTTTAATTACTACGATTTTAAGAACTGGAAATTCAAGTTAAAAGAGCTACACTGATTCACCCCCCCTCTCAGTGTCATTGTAAGACTAACATATTACACCTAGATCAATTGATTTTTTTAAACCATTCTATAGTGCAGAACCATTTGGTAGAGATAATGTAGTAAATATTAAGCTTGGGTCATTGGGCTCAACATACTTAGAAGAATTTTTGCCCATTGTCTTTGACTCTCTTTGTACAATCTCCAAATTACTTTTCCCCTAAAATCTAAGTTTGCATCCATAAAAACTCTTAAATCAAGATCTTCCCTAGTTTTATAATCACACATATTGATCCATTTTACTAAAGGAAACTTTCTTTTATCATGAAATACTGACCACGAAAATGATTGTATACTATAGATTAAACTTTTTTCTATCAATTTTGGCATAGTATACAAGGACATAACATGTTGGAATAGCCTATAAGACTGATTTTTGGAAATATAAGAAAGTTTTGTTGTCATTGATGTCAAGCATCAGTGTCAGTGATCAGTGCAGGACTTGGAAAAAGAAGGGTTAAATATTTATATCTTAAGCCCAAGAGATTTGGGTTAAGAGCCTCACATGATTGGTCAAAAGCATGGATAAATACTTCGAAGGAAAGGGCTAAAGGACATATTATTATAATATTAAGGGTCAAAAGACCAAGGTTAAAGGCCCAAAGAATTTAATTATTTAATATTTAAATTATTTTTTATAATTTAAAATTAAATATTTAAATCTTTAAAGAAGTTATTATAAAACTTTATGGTGCCATGTTATAAAGTGAAGGTCTTAATAATATTTAATTTGAAATATTCCAACTTATAAAAGCTCTTGTGTCGACGTCCTAAAGCAACTACGAGGCACCGACGACTTAGTTAAAAAAAGACATATCCCGTATTTAAAGGAGCAACAAAAATCATTTATTTAATGTCTAAGTGATTGTTAATCATGCATACTTCGGGGAGATAAAAAGCAATGAGGCGCACAAATCTAAGGAATTGAAAAATACTGCATAAACTTTGAGTAATTGGTGGTGAATTTAAAGGCACGTGATAAAAGGAATTATTTCATCCGACGCCTATCACAGACGGTGAAATCTGTCTATGTGGGTTGTAGCAGATGATTGAGCAAGGGTTCGAAACATGTCGTGCTCGGTTTGTATAAGGAAATTTTTTTTTAAAGGGGATTTGACAGGCAGACATATATATGTCTTATGCACATTAAGCATCATATGGGTTTGTAGCCTAGATGGTTGTCTTATTGTGGCTAGGACACTTCACTGGGAAAGAGCATGAGTGAAATATTTTTGAAAGAAAATATTAAGGATAAACATTTGCAATCTAACCCTTGAGATTGGTAAATAAAGTGGTTGTGATTGAGATAGGGATTTGAGTTCAAATCATCTTCAAACAAGAGGTAAGGGCACATTATCCTTGAGAGTGATTGTTGGATGTTATGAATGCTAAGTTGGAGTGAAAATGATTGTTTGATAAGCATTGTTGAGTTTGATTTTCTGGAATGAAAGTTGATACTAGAAACCTTGTTTGATAAGCATTGTTGGAAATATTGAGTGAACCTTTATGTGCATGGTTAGGTTTTGTGCAATATCATGAGTATCATTGATATGTGAGATTGTTTGATAAGCATTATTGGAAATAATTGAGTGAGGATTTATATGCTTGGCCTAGGGTTTATAATCAAGGAGTGTTTCATTGAGTGATTGATTGAGTGGATTTGATTGAGCCTAGTCAAGTGGAAGTGTTGAAGTGATAGTTCAAATTTTGTGAAACAAATTGTTCTATATTCTAAATTGATTTGAGAAAGAGGTTGGAAGTGATTGAGTGTTTGTGAGTGTAAAACATATTGAGTCTCTAAAAATTATCTATATGTTTATGTGGTAAAAAGAGAGATTGAAAGTGATTGAGCATTGTTGTGAGTGTGAAGCATATTGAGTCTCTAACAATTCTCTATATGTTTATGTGAGATTGGATAAGTTCTAGTGAGGACTTGTTGAGCAGATTTGAGGTAAGTCTTAGTGAAGACTTGTTGAGCAGATTGGACAAGTTCTAGTGAGGACTTGTTGAGCAGATTTGAGGTAAGTCTTGGTGAGGACTTGTTGAGAAGATTGGATAAGTTCTAGTGAGAACTTGTTGAGCAGATTTGAGGTAAGTCTTGGAGAAGACTTGTGGATAAATTGGTGTGAGCTTTTGTGGAAGCTTACAATACAGATTTGAAGACAAATATTGAGAGCAGATTGGATAAGTCCTTGAGAGGACTTGTGGATAGATTTGAGGTAAGTCTTTGAGAAGACTTGTGAGCAGATTTGATTGATTGATTTGTTCAAACTTTGGGTTAAGGTTTGGGGCAGATCTAGCAGAGTTGATTTGTGATTGAGTCAAGCTTTGTGTTAAGAATTGAAGATAGATTTGAGGATAAATTTTGGTGTATATTTGAGAACAGGTTTGTGCTAGACTAGAGATATAGACTGAGCATATTTATGCTATATCGAAGGGTTGTGTTTAGTGCAGATTAGAGATAGAGATTGAGCATATTTGTGCTAGACTAAATGACTATGTTTAGTACATATTTGAGATAGAGCTAAGAGCAATATTTGGAGGTGATAGAGTATAGAGGATGATAGTCTCCAGTGGATAGAGTTCCATTAGCTAGGGTAGTGAGGATAGGTCTTCTGAGTGAGGTTAGGAGTCTTCAATGGATAGATATCCATTAGCCAGTGTAGTGGAGGTAGCAGTTCTTCTAGAATATAACTAGCCAGAGTAGAGGAGAAAGGAGTTCTCCTATGGATAGAGATCCATGAACCAGCTAAAGATATTAGTGTCTCTTATGGATAGATATCCATGAATTTAATTAGGGGATTGGTGTCTCCTTTGGACAGAGGTCCATAAACATTGTAATAGGGAAAAGTTTTCCAAGATATTTGTTGAGAAAATTTTAGTGAAATATTTTCTCCATGGAGTAGCTCACATTGGGTGAACCACGTTAAATTGGTGTCTATATTATGTGTGATGATTTGTGCATTGTTTTGGTTACTATTTTTGATCTTGCCATTGATAGTATTGGATAATATTGTTTGAGAAAGAAAAGTAAAAAGTGATCTTATATTTTTCACCCCCCTCTAAGTATAAGCTTGTGTTCTTCAATTGGTATCAAATCTGGTTCCTTCGAAAAAGGTTTAACAGCTTGAAGGAAGATCTTACAAGAACACAAATGGCAAAGAAAGGCAAAAGTAGAACCATGAGACACAAGAAGAAAAGAACACACATAGTCATGAAAGAAAAGGAAGATGAATTTGATGTTGTTGTTTTGAGAGGAGAAATGGAAATAGATTCAAGAGATGAATCAAGCAATGGAGAAAAGGTTAGATTGATAAAGTTTTATACCAGATGTAGGAAGACATGTCACCATGCAACTTATTGTCCACAAGAAGGTGAAGAATATTTTGTTTATGGTCAACTCGGTCATGATGCAGGTTATTGCAATGGGTTTAGTAGCGGTGAAGATGAAGATGATACTTTTAGAACTGAAGTCCTAGAGGATGGTTCATAAAAAGATAATAGGGACAGTCAAAACATGTATGAAGAAGAAACTCTACTTTCAGCAATAGAATAAAATGCTCCTATTGAAGACCAAATAAAAGAGAGAAATTTAGAAAAATAAAATGAGGAAGCTACTCTTAAAGAACTTGTTGAGTTGAAAAAGGAGAACTTAGAATTAAAGGCTCAAATACAAGAAGATGAGAGATGTAAGACAAAGCTTCTACAAGATCTCTCTGACTTGAAAGTTAAGGTTGAAAAGGCAAGGAGAGCTAAAAAATATATGGTTGAACAATCAAAGGTAAAAGAGCAAGAATGTAAAATACTTAGTATTGATATCGAAGAATTAAAAAGGGAGAACTTAGGATTAAGGGTTCAAGCTCAAGAAGATGAGAAAGCAAAAGCAAATTTTCTACAGGAACTCACCAACTTCAAAATCAAGGTTGAAGAGGCAAGGAAAATTGAAGGTATGGCCAAAAAATTAAAGATAAAAGATCTACAGTTGATTGGATAAGTCCTTGAGAGGACTTGTGGACATATTTGAGGTAAGTCTTTGAGAAGACCTGTGAGCAGAGTTGATTGATTGATTTGCTCAAACATTGGGTTAAGGTTTGGGGTAGATCTAGCAGAGTTGATTTGTGATTGATTCAAGCTTTGTGTTAAGGATTGAAGAGAGATTTGAGGATAAATTTTGGTGCATATTTGAGAACATGTTTGTGTTAGACTAGAGACATATATTGAGCAAAATTTTGCTAGACCGAAGGGTTATATTTAGTGTAGATCAGAGATAGAGATTGAGTATATTTGTGCTAGACTTAAGGATTGTGTTTAATACATATTTGAGATAGAGCTAAGAGCAAGCTTTGGAGGTGATAGAGTATAGAGGATGACAATATCCAGTGGATAGAGGTCCATTAGCCAGGGTAGTGAGGATAGGTCTTTTGAGTGAGAACAGGAGTCTTAAGTGGATAGAGATCCACGAACCAGCTGATGATATTGGTGTCTTCTGTGGATAGAGATCCACGAACTTAATTAGGGGATTGGTGTCTCCTTTGGACAAATATCCATAAACATTGTAATAGGGAAAGGTTTCCCAAGAGATTTGTTGAGAAAATTTTAGTGAAATATTTTCTCCATGGAGTAGCCCACATTGGGTGAACCACGTTAAATTGGTGTCTCTATTATGTGTGATTATTTTTGCATTGTTTTGGTTATTATTGTTGATATTGCCATTGATAGTATTGGATACTATTGTTTGGGAAAGAAAATTAAAAAGTGATCTTATATTGTTCACCCCCCTCTCAATATAAGCTTGTGTTCTTCATCGATTGAATTAGTTGCACTTTTCTTGCTAATGATAACCATCTACCTTTCCATGTTGGTAGTTTATTTTAAACTTTACTTATAACTCGATTCCATAATTCTATCCTCATTCTCCCCTCAAATAAGGGCATCCCTAGATAAGTTTCCGGTAAATTTGCCTCCTCCACTTGAAGTAACCTGCATATCCCTACTTTGATTTTATGTAGGATGTTTAGGAAGTAAATTTTGGAATTTGTTCTATTAAATTTTTTCCTTGATGCTCTTTCGTATTCCTTTAATAAGTTATTCAAATCTCTGGCCTCGTTTATCCTTGCCCTCCCAAAATGGGTTGTATCATCTACAAATCATTGATGGGTGTGTGTTAGTCCCTAAGCCCATGTAGCTCGTCTACCAACCTTTGCCATAATAATGAACAAATATGGTGATAGAGGTGTTGGAAATATGTTGAATATTTTCCATGTTATTCTAGTGGGGTTAACTCTAAAAGGTACTGGACACTCTCCATGTATCCTCATCGAGGTTTGGGGTAGACCCCAAAAAGTTTTAGGGTTTCTTAAGCTATTTTTAGACCCATATGGGTTGTTTAGGGTTAAATATTTGAACCCATGGTTTTTGCCCATGGTATTGTAAAATTTGTTCTTGTGTTGTTATTTAATTGCACTTGCATCAAGGTTTGAAGAGAGATGAGAGATGAACATTATTGTATTGGAGATGGTTAAGTTTATACAATAAGGAGATATTATTGTGTTGGGTTTTTCCGTAAGGGTTTCCTAGGTGAAATATTGTGTTATGTGTGTATCTGTTATCTTCTTTTTTTTCCTTTGATTCTGTATTTACTATTTTTCTAGATTTAGTTTATCGGGGCCTTTTGCTCTTCATTTGGTATCAGAGCTAGGTTTTTTAGCTTTGTTCGAGGAGTAAGGGTTTCAACCCTATGATAAATTAATTCTTGAGTGGGAGTCATACGCGAAAGAATCTGGGTGAAGGAAAATGATGGGAAGCACATGGGTAGAGATTGAAAATTTTAATGGATAGAATTTTGAGTTATGGAAACTCAAGATGGAGGATCTATTGGTTGATAGAGATTAGTGGATTGTGGTCTCGAGAATAAAACCAACATCAATGATAGATGAGGATTGGCTGAAGATTGATAGGAAGGCAAGGAGTTCTATCAGATTGTGCTTATCTGATTTGGTATTGTTGAATGTATTGATAGAGACCATGACAAAGTCGTTATGGGATAAGTTAGGAACTTTGTATCAGATAAAGTCATTGGTAAATAAACTCTTTCTCTGAAAAGTTGTATTCACTTTGGATGAATGATGGTGACTCTATGGCTGAACATCTGAATGCTTTTAACATTATGGTAAGTCAATTAAACTCTATTGAAGTAAAAATGGATGAAGAGGAAAAGTGTATTACTTTACTTTGTTCATTACCTGATTTATGGGATAACCTAGTTATGGCTATCACCAATACTACTTCTACATTGAAAGTAGAGGATATAGTAGGAACATTGCTATCTGAGGAAATGAGATGAAAATATTCTAAGGATTATCATCAGAAGGATGCCTTGGTTGTGAGAGGTCATTCTCAAGAAAGAAGCAAAAAGAAATCAAGAGAAAGGAAATCGAGATCTAGGGGTAAATTTGTTGCTCTAAAAAAGAGGAAATGTTGGAAGTGTGGTAAAATAGGGCATTATAAAAGAGACTATAGATCTAAAAAGGTTGATAATAGTCGATCATCTGATGAAGGAACTTCTATAGAAATGAAGACCACAAATGAAGATTTAGGGGACTTATTCTTAGCTGCAACATGCTCAAGTGAATGCCATGACTCATGGTTGATTGACTCAGGTGCTTCCTTTCATATGACTCCTCATAGGGAGGGGTTCTATGAATATGAAAATATAAATGGAGGTGAAGTCTTCTTGGGAGACAATTCGACATATAAAATAATAGGTCGAGGAAGAGTCAAGTTGAGGTTAAAATATGGAAGAATTAAAACCCTTCTTGGTGTGTTGCATATTTTAGGTTTGGCAAGGAATCTGATATCCATGAGTAAGATGAATGATGTGGGTGTGATTATGGTATTCAATAAGGATAGTTGCAAGATGGTTCATGGAGTCTTGGTGTTGGCAAGGGGAGTTCGTATAGGAACTCTGTTCAGACTTGAGGCTAGCATTGTAAGTATTGATTGCAATAACTCTTTAGTTGTAGAGGAGAATAATATGGTAGAAGTAACTCTGAGTATTCTTGTAGTGAAGATAATGTTGTGGCATCAACGCATGGGGTATATTGGTGAGAAAGGCCTTCGAACATTAAAAATGAAAGGTATGGTTGAAGGAATTTTTGATTGCCCATTAAATTTTGATTTTTGTGAGCATTATGTTTTTGGAAAGCAAACCCAAGTCAAGTTTCCTAGTAGTGCTACAAGATCTGAAGGAATTTTACATCTAGTTCATAGTGATGTGTTTGGACCTACAAAAGTACCATCGTTAGGTAAATCTATCTATTTTGTTACATTTATAGATGACTTTTCAAGAAAGACCTAGGTATATTTTTTATGAAATAAATATGATGTTTTCAATAAATTTAAAGAGTTTAAGGCTCTTGTAGAAAATTAGATAGAGAAAAAGATAAAGGTTTTGAGAAGTGACAATGGTGGTGAGTATTGCTCTAATGAATTTGAGCAGTTTTGCAAGGATTATGGAATAGAAAGGTAGAAAATAACTCTGTATACTCCACAATAGAATGGAGTTGTAGAATGGATGAATAAAACATTGATGGATAAGGCTAGAAGCATGCTAAGTGGTGTAGGGTTAGAAAGGAAATTTTGGGTAGAAGTCATGTTAACTACTTGTTACCTCATCAATAGATCTCCTACCTCAGCTTTGGTGGACAAGACTCCATAGGAAGTGTGGATTGGTAAGAAACCCTCTCTCAGTCATATAAGGGTTTTTGGTTGTGATGCTTATATGTATGTCCCAAAAGAGAAAAGGACTAAGCTAGACTATAAATCTAAAAAATGCATATTTGTGGGTTATAGTATTGGTGTTAAAGGATATAAGTTGTGGAACCTAGAAACATAGAAGATTGTTTATAGTCGTAATGTGATCTTTAGAGAAACAAAAGGGGTTTCAAAATAGGAAATGCAACCAAGCAAAGAACCTAAAATAGTTCAAGTAAAATTGGAATAGGAGGAAGAACCTATGGTAGAACCTAGTGCTATAGAAGAAGATGAACTATAGAGAGAGTCTGAAGAGGAAAATTTAGAGGAAGAAGGTGAGGAGGAAGTTGAAGATGTAGAACCTAGAACTCCAAGTTTGAGGAGATCAGATCGAGTGAGAAGACTCCCAGAAAGGTATAGCCCTTCAAATATTTGTTCTGCATTTAATATATTAGTTACTGATGAAGAACCCAAGACTATAAAGGAGGCACTTCAGTCAAGTGAGAATAAGTCTTGGAAAAGGGCTATGGAGGAAGAAATGGAGTCCTTGGATAAAAATAAGATGTGGGACTTGGTGAAATTACCCCTTGAAGAAAATTAGTTGGTTGTAAGTGGGTATTCAAGAAGAAGTACAATGTAGAAGGAAATTTGGAGAAGTACAAGGCTCACTTGGTAGCAAAAGGATTTTCTCAAGTTGAGGGAATTGACTTTGGTGAGATTTTTTCTCCTATGGCTAAACTAACTTCAATTAGATTTTTGTTGGCTATTTCTGTTGCTTTTGATCTTGAAATAGAATAGATGGATGTAAAGACAACATTTCTACATGGTGAACTTGATGAAGACATATATATGTCACAACTATAATGCTTTAGGGTAAAAGGTAAGGAGGACTTGGTATGCAAGTTGAAAAAGTCTCTTTATGGCTTGAAGCAATCTCCAAGAATGTGGAACCAAAAATTTGATAGGTTTGTTTTGACACTTGGGCTTGGAAAAAGCAAAGCAGATTCATGTGTGTATTTTAAACAAGAAGGTGAAAATTTTGTTATCATTGTTTTGTATGTGGATGACATGTTGTTAATTGGTAACAATAAGGAGATGATAAAGTTACTAAAATCTTAGTTATCTTCTGAATTTGACATGAAGGATTTGGGTGCTGCAAAATTTATTTTGGGTATGGAAATAATAAGGGATCGTGCAAATAGAAAGTTGTGGTTAAATCAAAGGAAATATGTTGATTTGATACTATAGAGGTTTAGGATGCATGATTGTAAACCAGTATGTACTCCATATCTTGTTGGTCAAACGTTATCTGCTGAATAATGTCCTAAAATAGATGAGGAAATTGAAGAAATGCATCATGTTCCTTATGTTAGCATTGTTGGTAGTCTGATGTATGCAATGGTCTGTACTAGACCTGATATTGCACATGTAGTGGGAGTAGTTAGCAGATATATGTCCAATCTAGGAAAGGAACATTGGACTATTGTGAAGAGGATCTTCAGATACTTGTATGGAACTTCAGACTATGCTATCTGTTACCAAGGAAAATCTGGAGATAGTAATATTGTAAATCTACAAGGTTTTGTGGATGTTGACTAGGCTAGAGATCTGGACAAGAGAAGATCCATGAGTGCTTATGTGTTCAGACTATTTGGAGGGGTAGTAAGTTGGATGAGTAAAAAGCAATCAATGGTTGCTTTATCCATAATAGAGGTAGAGTACATTGCAACAACTCATGCCTGTAAAGAAGTAGTGTGGCTATAGAGGTTGTGTTCAACATTTGGTCTTAAGTAGAAGGTTGTGAGAATTGACAGTGATAGTCAAAGTGCAATATTTTTGGCCAACAATCCTGGTTTTCATGATCGATCAAAACATATTGATATCAAGTACCATTTTGTGAGAGATATGGTTGAAGGGAATCGGGTGATGTTGGAGAAAGTTGATATAGAGAATAATGTTGTTGATTCATTAACAAAGGTTGTACCTACTCAAAAAATTTCTTGGTGTAGAAGATCTATGGGTATGGTTGCCCTTGATAGTTGACAATGGTAGTTTTTGGCCCCTATGGAAAGTATTCAACAAGTGGGAGAATGTTGGAAATATGTTGAATATTTTCCATGTTATTCTGGTGGGGTTAACTCTAAAAGGTATTGGACACTCTCCATGTATCCTCATTGGGGTTGGGGGGGGGCAAAATTTTAGGGTTTCTTAAGCTATTTTTAGACCCATATGGGTTGTTTAGGGTTAAATATTTGAACCCATGGTTTTTTGCCCATGGTATTGTAAAATTCGTTCTTGTGTTGTTATTTAATTGCACTTGCATCAAGGTTTGAAGAGAGATGAGAGATGAACATTATTGTATTGGAGATGGTTAAGTTTATACAATAAGGAGATATTATTGTGTTGGGTTTTTTTCCATAAGGGTTTCCCAGGTGAAATATTGTGTTATGTGTGTATATGTTATCTTCTTCTTTTTCCTTTGATTTTGTATTTACTATTTTTCTAGATTTAGTTTATCGGGGCCTTTTGCTCTTCAAGAGGATATCCCAGTCTAAGACCTCTCTTGGTTTAAAATGATTATGTTACTAACCCATTGACCAACACTGAATATGAAAGTGTAGAGACACAAAGTTTAATCCATCTAACCCATTTCTTCCCAAATCCAAACTTTTCTAATACTACAAAAAAAAAATCTCATTTAACCGTATCATAGGCTTTACTCATATCAAGTTTTAAGATCATTGTTCTCTCTTTTCTTGAATTTGTTGAATGCATAACTTCATGAGCTACTATGATCCTATCCAGAATTTGTCTCCCTTTCACAAATCATCCTTGCTCTTCTAAAATAATTTTTTCTAACAATGGTCTTAATCGATTCACCATCACTTTGGAGATAATCTTATATGCCATATTATATAGGCTTATGGGTCTAAATGAATCAAATAATTTTGCATCCTTATTTTTTGGAATCAAGGTAAGATATGTTGCATTTATTTTATAAGGTATGTATTATTTTACCCTAGATTGTTCCACTGCCATCAATAAAGAATCCTTCACTATATCCTAATTATGTTGATAGAATGCTATAGAGAGCTCATCTGGACCTGGGTATTTATCTTTATTAAAAGAGAAAGGAGTTGAATGAACTTCTTCTAGATCAATAGGCTCCATTAGTTTCCTATTGTCTTCATATTATATAACCGAAGGTACTTCTTGTAGAAGTTTGTCATTAAGAACTTCAAATTTATATAATCCTAGAATATTCTGATAAAAAGACCTTGACTTCTTTTTTATTTAACTCTGGTCTATAATCCAAACCTTCTACTAATTCTATATGTTGATATTTGTAATATAGCCATCCTATGAAAAAATTATGTTTTTATCTCCTTTTAACCAAGTTTGTCTTGATTTTAATCTTCAAAATTTCTCTTCCTTACTCAAAATATTATGATATTCACTAAGCAACTCCCTTTCCTCCAAGATTGGATTATTATGATTACCTTTTTGTAATTTTGAAATTTTATCTTTTAGTTCTTGTTTCTTCTAAAAAATATTTCCAAAAGTGTTCTTGCCCTATTATTTTAATCTAGATGTCATTGATTTAAGTTGTTTTGGAAGTGTATACAACCCACTGTTTCTTGAAGAATTCCATGTTTGGGCTATCATATCAACAAATTGAGGATGGTAAACTCATTGAAAAATAAATTGATGGTATTCCCACATATACTCATATTTAAAATTTATATTTTTTTTTGAATTCACTTACCACCATTTTAACTCTTATTGGCCAATGATATGAATCAATCCTTGTCAAGGTATTAATTTTATCACAAGTACCTTCATCTAGCTAATGATCTGAAAGTATGCATCTGTCTAATTTTTTTATTATTAGGTTTTCGCCTCTCCTATTTTTTGTCCATGTATAGTTGTATTCTTCAAACTCAACCTCCCATAGATTATTGTTTTGAATAAAATCTGAGAAATCTCTCATACTTTGGGTTAATTTCCTAATTCCTCCAAATTTTTCATCCATCTTGGTTATGGCATTAAAATCTCCTATGATCATGAATCAGGTTTCTTGGTATTTACTTCTCATAAAGGCTTCAATCCCACTCCAAACTTCTAATATGCCTAACTAAGTTGTAGGTCCATAGACATTGATAAGGATGAAATAAATATCTGTAAAGTAGCATGTGACTAAAGAGGCTATCAAATGCCTAGTTTTATGAATGGTTAAACATGAGGTTCTAATAGGATTCCAACAAGTTATAATTCCCTCTAGGTTTCTTTAGAATCCATAGCATCCCATTCACATCTTGCCCATACTACTTTCATAGTTTTGGAAACTTCTTCTTTTGTCATTTTAGTTTCCTAGATATAAAGAATATCAGGTTTATTACTTAAATAGAGGTCCCTAATACACCTCTACTTTGAGGGGGTATTAGCACCCCTTAAATTCCATTAGATGATAATCATGTCTCATTAGGGGCTAGTAGCCTATATGTGCTCCTTTCTCTATGGTTGCTCTTCCTTCCCTGGATCTCGCTTGATAATTTGAGGGTTTTCCTCTTTTTGCCTTGCCTGTATCAGGAGTAGGTCTTATTATTCTATTCCTCAATATTCTTTCACAACTTTATTTTTCCTCAAATTTATCCTCTCCTTGCTCTACTATGGAAGATTTTGACTTGTCCTGCTCATTTTTTGGTATTTCTTTATTAATGGTAGAGGAATTAACATCTACCATTGCATTTTCTTTACCAATTTTTTTCTCTTGAATGGTGCATGATACTTCAAGAGAGTCTTTAAAATTTGATGAGACACATTCCTTAGGTTCATTGAGAATGTTCTTCCCTAAATCAAGATCATATTGAATAGATGGTTCCTTCTTAATATGTTGAACCTATTGTATTGTATCCTCTAATCTTTGATCTACTTTTTCTTCATAGGCTAAAGCCTCAAAAGAGTTGGTATTTCTTCCAATATCCTTCCCTACTAGTCTCCATTGTTTAATTGCTTTCATTTTTCTAGATCTATATTTTGGAAGTTGAAAACCATCCTCATCCATATCCATTTGTAAGTTTTTCTTGTGGTTTTCTACATATGATTCTGTTGGACTCTTATTAGGGCATGATCTCTCAATATGCCCCACCTCATGATATATTCTACATCTAAAAGATATATTTTCATAATCTATGATTTGGATCCACATATTATCCCCATACTTAAGAATGATTGATTCTAGTAAAGCTTTACTTATATCAATCATGACCAATATCTGAGCATAAATAGCCAAGAATCCATCTTTCGTAGTTTCTAAAATCTCAAGAAATTCTCCTAGAGTGTTGTCTATTGCCTTGAAGGTATCCATATCCCAAAATTTAATGGGTAACCCATACATCCTAACCCAAATTAGTATTAGAGATAGATTTACGTTTTTAATTGAAAAGCCTTCATACGAGTGGGTAAGGAAGAGTCATCTTCCCATAAATCAGGACCCCCTTTTAGGATTCTATCTCTTTCTTCCCTAGAACAAAAAATGGCTAGGAAGAAACCTTTGGGAAGAAATGATATAATTAATCCTTGAGACTTCCAACTCTTATGAATCCATTTTCTCAAGGTTGAAGCCCTTGGCCAATACCTATTAAATTTACCAAAAATCACCCTATCTTTGAGCACGGGCGGGGGGTCACTCTGAGGAAATGGTAAATACCACGTGAGTGCATACAGAGGGTATTTTTAATATCAACTTGAACCATCGGTAAATTGGTAAGTATATTATAGGGGAGGGATATTTAAAATTCATGCATACCTACATATAGATTATACCGATAAAAAAGGGGACTGGAGAAGAGGAGGTGGGGGTTATATTTGAGTTGCATACCAAATATTTATAAAGATGTTAGGACACTTCTTACAAGGACTAAAATAAAAATAATTACATGCATAATTAAAGTGAGTTTATAACCATAGATTAAATAAAAATTATAACCATAATTAAAGTGAGTATCTTTTTTTATTTTTGTACAAGCTCTATAAATAAAAGATTAAAGTGATTTTTGGAAGGTTATTTTTATAAGTATAGCTTTATGGTATCAAATGGCGTTAGTTCAATTGGTTAAATTCGTCATCTTTCAAGAAAGAGACCAAGGTTCAAATCTTGCCAAATGATACATGCATAATTACCAAGCTGTTGTAATACTACTATGCTGTCATGATGTAATATGGGTAGGACAGTTTCAATTCCATATAACCCATTACAAAAAATAATAATAATTAAAAATATATATATTTGTGGTGGCATTGATAGGGGGCAAAGCCATTTCAATTCCATATAACCCATTAAAAAATAATAATAATTTAAAAAAATTATAGATTTGTGGTGGCATTAATATTTTTTTCTTATGAATACTATTATATAATTTTCAAATAACTTTTTAACTTTTATTAACCAATAAATAAAATAAAATTTATTTAAATAATAAAAGATCACATTTATGATCTAAAACCTATATAAAAGAAAGATAGTAATGTAGAATGGAATTTTATAATAATTCTTATCAATAAAAACTTGCATTAAAAACATTACAAGTAAAACATCACAGCAAACCAACTACCTTTACAATAAACCAAAGACAAATACAAATGACTATAAAAAACATCACAATAAAACCTTCCCAACTATCATAGCTTACACATGTCACAACTATAAAAAATAAATACACCCCTGAAGAGCTCCTGAATGGTACGGGCACGCCGTCGTGCCATGGAGAGGTGTGTGTCCTGTGGACATCCCCTAAGCAGACCAAAGAAGGAGAAACTTAACTCTAAATCCTGTCAGTCAAATGACATAACAAATACAATGCAAAAGTTTGGATCACTTTGGAATTAAGTGAGTAAAAAATGATGAAACTAAAAATAAATTAATGGAATAATATTATATATTTTATTGGGATTTGCAAGTACAAAAATATCAATGCTTCACCAAACCAAGCTATAGACATTTAAAAAAATATAAATTATGTCCCTTAAGCAAACTAGACGATAACAGACACATGCATTGAAGCCATGGTTTCTTGTTGCACATAAAACTGGACCATAATTATAAAAAATTTCCAGTGATTTGTCAACTTACAACATTATTTGGCTTGATAAAATATTTATTCTTGAAGGTGGCTCTATGACTACCCGTCTTGGTAGGACCTAGAAAACCCTGATGTTTTGGGGGTTCATGAAAATACAAGGAGGATATATTTAAAAAAATTAAAAAGGGAGGATCACTTTTTGAAAGGGATTCTTAGGAGAGGGGTAGACCAGGGAAGCACAATCGAAAAGCAAGAGAATAAACTGGAAGCACAACCAAAAAGTGGGAGAATAAACTAGAAGCACAGTCGAAAAGCATACAGGTATGACCCTCTCAAATTGATGGTAAAAAAATTGGACCTGAAGAACACAAGATTATACTGAGAGGGGGGTGAACAGTATAGTGCCCACTTTTTACTTTCTTTCCAAACCAATATCAATTAGTGTCCTTAATTGTAATAACCAAATATAGCAGTGTGCATTAATGACATAGATAACAATAGTAAGGAAGTGCACAAATCACCACATATAATTGAGACACAAGATTTAACGTGGTTCCCCCAATGTGGGGTAGTCCACAAGATAATCTCCTTATAATATTTCACTAAGAAATAAGGATCCTTTTCCCAATACAAATGATTACTTTGATCTACTCAAAGCTAGGCTATCCTAATCTGCTCAGGTGGTCTCCACTGATCTGCTAAGATAGGCTATCCACTAATCTTCTTAGCTAGGCTATCCACTGATCTGCTCAGCTAGGCAATCCACTGATTTGCTCAGCTAGGCAATCCATTGATTTGCTCAGCTAGGTAATCCACTGATCTGCTCAGCTAGGAAACTAGTGTTGGTATGTTTTCTATTTTTGTTCTATCTCTTTCACCGCTCACAAATCTGCCTCAATGCCTTCTCATAAGGCTCAAACAATCCTGCTCAAATATTCTCCCAAATATATACTCAAGGTCTTCACAAAAGTCTCAAACAATGCTACTCAAATGCTATCCAAAATCTGTACTCAAGGCCTTCATGAAAGGCTCAAACAATGTTGCTCAAATGTTCTCCCAAATCTGTACTCAAGGCCTTCACAAAAGGCTCAAATAATTCTGCTCAAATGTTGTCCCAAAATCCTTCTCAAAGGCTCACTCAATCATGCACAAAATTTACCTCAAATCTATCCAGAAATTCTATCCCAAAAGCCTTCTCAAAGGCTCAATCAATCATGCTCAAGTAGCACTCAAATCTCATCCACAAATCAATGAAGGCAAGGCTCAATGATGAACTCAACAATGAATGGAAATGTACTCTTCAATGGATGACAACAATGATCCACAATGATCTCAACAATGTATGACAAATACTCTCTCAAATGGATGATAACAATGCTCAACAATGAACTCAACCATGTATGACAAATACTCTCTCAAATGGATGATAACAATGCTCAAAAATGAACTCTCAAATATATGGCAAATGAGCTCTCTAATGAAAACCTCTCCAAGCAATAACAATGAGGACTTCAACCAACCAAGGACAATCTCCACAAGTGATAGCAATAGGTTCTCAATAATATCTTTCTCATGCAATGTCAATAAGCTCTCAAGAAACAAGCACAACTCCCTCAAGCAAAGAGCTCTCAAATAGCCAACAATTATTTCCTCAAATGAAAGACAAATTTATCCACAAGTGACTAGCAAATGATCTCCTCAATGGTCTCAAATAGTGGCAATGTACTCAACAAGTAACCAACAATAATCTCCTCAAGCAATGGTAAAAACCTCCTCAATAATGGCAATACTCTCAATGAACTCCACTAAAGCAATTATGAACTCAAGCATCAATTTTATCCACAAAATTGATTTTCTAATCCATATACTTCTTCTTAATAGCCAAGGCACATAATCAAGCAATTTGTATTCAACTTCAAACCCTAACTCATGTGCATGTCTTCTAACTCAAGGTAGCAATTAACTAGGTCTCAAGTTCCTAGTTTAATTTCATAATTAAATCATGCACTAGAACATATAACAAATTCAACACTTTCCAACCTTATGACTCCCTAATTTTTATTAATACATACAACAAACATCTATGCTTTTATTTTTAATTCCACACCTTATAACTCCACATACAACAATCACAAATATTTAACTTCCCACCTTATAACTCCCTAAGCACATACAACAATCATTTATTTTTACTAAATACCTTATAACTCCCTAGTTATAATAGAAATGATTTTCAATGCACCAAAACTTTGGCAATATCAAATATTACCATGCGCTAGAGATAAATACATTTTTACAAAATGCCTTTACCAAAATTAATGTGCCTTCACCATCTTCGAAATCGTTAATGCCTTGCCAAAAATAATGCGCCTTCACACCTTTGCAAGAGTCGAAATATGTTCCTCTCACTTAGCGTTGTGAAGCGCTTACCATGTGGGCATCAGCCCACGTTGGGATTTAATCCCAAACATCCAACTTTGCCTGCGCTCAAATCTGAAAAACTCAAATTGCCTTCCTTAGCAAAACACTTTGCCCCTAGCGGGATTCGAACAACAAACCTGCCTTGTGCAAAGTTCGTGCGCTACCAACTGCGCTATAGGCTCCTGCGTGATGTCACTTTCCCGCTTGTCTCCTTTGCCCCTTTCGATGATTCTCACTCATGCACAATATTCCCAATCTCTTATAAACAAAGGTTTTACCTTTTATTTATATGCACCTCCATGCCTTCGAATGACGTCGGCATATTTTATTAATCTCCCCAACCATTGCACGTCGGAGAATAATAAAATTCAATTTTAGACCTTAGAATTATTAAATAAAAATTTAATAATTCACCTCTTAACTTTGAATTGGGATATCTCCTTCATTCTTTTGAATTTTGCCATGAAACGTTTTGCACCTAGGTTTTATTTGAAAAACCTTTTCATCCATCATTATCTGGAGAAGTCTTAGCATAGTGGTTTTAATGAAAAACCCTTTCCAATGGTTTTAATAAAAACCCTTTCCATTGGTTTAAATAAAAACCTTTACCATTGGTTTTAATAAAAACCCTTGCCATTGGTTTTAATAAAAACCTTTACCATTGGTTTTAATAAAAACCATTAATATAATATTTAAAAATTAAATATTATATGCCTCTTGTGCCATAAAACCCTGTATACATCCATGCTCTCCAAAATATCATTAAAGATTATTTATGAAGTGCTTTTGCCACCAAAACTCAATGTGATCCATGTGACATCAATGATCCATGTGACATCAATGACAACACAAAATAACTCAATTTGCCAACAGGACCATACTGATTTCTTGTTGCACATAAAACTGGACCATAATTATAAAAAATTTCCAGTGATTTGTCAACTTACAATATAATTTGGTTTGATAAAATATTATCTTGAAGGTGGCTATGTGACTACCCACCTTGGTAGGACCTAGAAAACCCTAATACTAACTATATCATACAAGGACATGTTGGAGCAAAATCTGCCTTTGGTTACGTTTGCACCCAAGACTTTGCCAACATTGAAAGACCAGGTTAACACAGAGTTTACCTGGTTCAATCTCCAGAGGAGGCTGGTTCCTTGCTTCTTTTAGGAAAAGGGAGGAAAAGGGAAATGCATAAAGAGAGGGAAATATAGCTATGGCTAGAGAGTTAAAATGGTACATATTAGGTAACAACAAAGCAACTATTACAACCTTTTACAGAGAAGCATAACAAAGAACCAAAACAGAGAAACTAAAACTTCTGGTGAAAATCTATTTAAGTGCAAGCTTATCTATGAAGTTAATTTTAGATCTAACTAAACTTTATTGCAGGAATTCAGAGTAAGAATTAATGCAGGTTACATTCAATCTAGACTTATATAGCAATCAACAATACATACATACTTGATTTAGAACACCAGTGAGCCAAGAACCAGAATGGATGATCTTTTATTAAGCTTTCAGAAGTCTGTATACATAGCCTTGTAAACACCTAAGAGCCGACCATTTTTTTGGGTCGCTCATTCTATATATAAGAGTTTTACATAACAGAAAAACTAAAAGTTGTTACAACAGTATGCCCGTAGGCTCATTCTGGTAAAGAAGTAGTTAAGAGAGCATGGAGCCTTCAACTGGAAGTGGTTGAGATCTTCTTGTTATGGTGATCTTCCTTAACCTCCTTAGAGATGTCGTGGTCCACTTGGCCTTCAAAATATCATGCCATCATGATTTTCACCTTAGTTTCCTCGACCTTCAAAATGTCATGCCATCATGACTTTTCGCCTTAGTTCTGCCCTCGGCCTTCAAAATGTCGTGCCATCATGACTTTTCACCTTAGTTCTTTGGCCTTCAAAATGTCGTGCCATCATGACTTTTTGCCTTAGTTCTACCTTGGCCTTCAAAATGTCATGCCATCATGATTTTTCCTTGGTTCTACCCTCGGCCTTCAAAATTTCATGCCATCATGACTTTCCACCTTAGTTCTACCTTCGGCCTTCAAAATGTCATGCCATCATGACTTTCCACCTTAGTTCTGCCCTTGGCCTTCAAAATGTCGTGCCATCTGATTTTCACCTTGCTTTGTTAAGTCCTTGGCCTTCAAAATGTCATGCCATCATGACTTTCCACCTTAGTTCTACCTTCGACCTTCAAAATGTCATGCCATCATGACTTTTCACCTTAGTTCTACCTTCGACCTTCAAAATGTCATGCCATCATGACTTTTGATCATGGCTTGATCCTTAGCCTTCAAAATGTTGTGCCATCATGAATTTTCACCTTAGCTCTACCTTCGACCTTCAAAATGTTGCCATCATGACTTTTTACCTTAGTTTTGTTCTTGGCCTTCAAAATGTCACCATCATGATTTTTTTCTTTTCTGTCTCTTGATTTTCACCTTATTTTTACCTCGACCTTCAAAATGTCGCGTTGTCATGACTTTTCTCTATACTTAGTAAAATCTTGAGAAGACTACTCCTTATTTCCCTGGATGTGGTCATTTTGACCAATATTCTTGGTGCCTCCTAGGGTAATTCTATCAATGGAATGTTAGAACCTAGAGCCTTTATCCATTGGGGAATGGAGTAAAAAGAATCAACTTAAGAAAAATAAGGGAAAGAAGGGGAATGATACCAAGCACAAAAATACTTCCTGCTTTGGGGTGATCATTCTTCCAGAGTATCTTCTTCATTAGATTTTTCTGCTTCACCTTGACCAGGAGTTGTTGCACTGCTTGACGAGGCTTTCTTAGCCTTTTCCTATTTGTCCTTTTCTTTTACTACTTCATTATAGGTGGTGCAGGCCTTCCTCCAGGTTTCCTCATCTGTATCTATTTTTTCCTTGAAAGTGATGTACAAATACTCCAACTCTTCAACCTTGTCATATGATAAAGTTTTTGATTTCATGTACAACTCATGTAGACAAGAGTTGATCTAGGTAATATCTTGAGCCATGCTGAATATTTGTTCTTCTTGAATAGGCTCTTCCCAACTATCAATTTTTGACTCATCTTCTACAAATTTCTTCCAGGCGACTTTCAATTCATCTTCTGCTAGGAGATTTGAATCTTTGTCCCAGAAGCTAGGCATGCCATAGTTTTTAGCTATGCTTACATGTTTTAGAATTACCTTAGCTTCTGCTCTGAGCTCTTGCATGAGCTTAGCACTTTTAGTTACCAGCTTGTGCCTTTTGAAAAAGTTCCTGGTGACTAACTTGGCTTGGGACCAATTTTTATCCCGTGCTCTATATCCAGTTATTGCTTGCGTGCTATCTACCAAGACTTGAATTTTTGTAGCTATTGATAGCCTCGTTGCCAGGAGTTTTATTGATGCTTCGAATTCATCTTCCACTTGGCCTAGCGTATCTTTGATTTTGAGTAGATATGATAGTGTGGGCCTTGCCTTCAGGGTCATCTTGTTGATGCTTCCAATCATGTCTCTCCTGACTGTCCTAGCTTTCTCTTTAGATAGCCCACTGGTATTATTAGCATTGTCTGTGAGCTACTTTTTAAGGTCCTCGACCTACTATTGCAACACTTGGATCTGCTCTTCGACTTTCACCACTTTCTCTTTGTAGGGGGCTGCTTCATTGAACATCAGCTCCCATTTCTTAGCTTCATTTTTTAAAGCCTTTTCGATTGTTTTTTGTTGGTGCAAGGCTTCTTCCAAATGCTTTCTTGCTTGCTCAGCCTGAAGGTACTTTTCTTTGTAATACTCAACATTTAGATAAATGGTTCCCATGTGGGTCTGGGCCTTGCCCCACTCATCTTCCATTGGTAGTTGAGTGATATCTTCCATGGTTATCTCAGCTTGGTAGTCCTCCAGGGTCATTTCTTTCTCTAGCTTCTGTATGAGTGGGGTCATTTTCATAGTGGAATATTGCATGCTGATGGGATCCAACACTGTTCCTTCTCTGATATGGGCTATATCTTTAGAACTTTGGGAGCTCCATGATTTCAGCCATGTAGCAACGTTCAAGGTTACCTTTTTTAATTTTTTAAATTTAGCAATGGTAGGGTTGCTCTCGGGAGAAGCGGTATGAATGGCTTGAAAGCTTAGTAGGTTGGTGGAGTAAGGGAAAGGAGTAGTGGCTAGAGAGGCCTCTACATTTGATTGTTTGGTGGGAGAACCTATGGGGGTAGAGGAAGATGCTTTTGGAGTCTAGTGAGTTGATGGTGGAGATGGTGGAGGTTGATGAGTTGATGGTGGCGATGGTGGAGGTTGATGAGTTGAGGTGGGAGAGGCATTACCATGACCTTTAGAATGGGAAGGGGAATTCTTTTGGGAGTGAGAAGAGGAAGGAGTATCAATATTTATAGGAGATATACCTAGAGATTTTGGTGGATTGGTGTCTCCGGTTCCCTATGACTTCTCTGGGTCCTCGGTATAAGCTTCTGCTATTTGCTTCAGACTTGAGTCATCGACACTAGTTGCTACTTTTGCTAGGATTTGTTCCATGCTAGGGGTTTCTTTTGTTGTGGGAGGCTCTTCAGTCATCTCGACCACTTGTTCATTTATCTCCTGATGCTCAGAAGTTTACTCGAAGCTCTCCCTTGTTCCTTCCTGGTCCTTATTCCTAATTCTTCATGCTCCTCTGATTCTTCATGCTCCTCTGATTATTTAGAGGGTGTTTCTTCTCATTTTATTTTCTTTTGGTCTCCTCCCTTCGCCAATTCTACTTTTTACTTTCTTGATTCTGCTCTCTTTCTCCTATGGTCGAGTTGAGCATCATCATCGGACTCTATGTCTGATCCAAAAGGGGAATGAAACTTTGAGGTTTCTTTTTTCTAGGGACTTCTATTTTCTCAATGGTGACCCCTTTCCCTTTGTCCTTTTTAGTATCTATTTTACCTTCAATTGGTTTGATGGGGATGCCATTGATGCCTAGAGGGACTTTATCTACAAAAGTTTCAGACCATTCATCATGATTCTCATCATATTTTTCTGAGAACTCCTTATCGATATTTGTCCCATACCTAGAGAATGTTTGTAGGTGGCATCTCATTTGCCACCATGCTAATATCTTAGCATGGTCCCAATATTCCCCTCTTTTCTTGATCCTTTTGATGGTCTTGTTACTTAGCTTGTGGGTTGGGTTCACCTCAGGGCACCAATCTGCCAAGTGCAAATAGAAATCGTGCCATGGAGGTAGTGGCTGCATTTTTTCAATGTGCCATTCTAATGGTTGGTTCTCTTCATTGTTCCTACCCTGTTTATCAATTTGCCTATCTGATGAATGAAATTTCTTGAATGGTGCTTTATTGAGGGTAGCTTGCCTTTGAGCGAATTTATCTGTAGGATCATATTTCCATTTTTGTGGTAACTCTATCAACTTTAGATTTCTCAAAGTTTGAGCAATTCGCTCATGGTCTCCTTTCTTTGACATTGATACACCCTCAAACTGAAAGGGCATGAGGCAAGTACCTATCTTACTGCCTGTACCAAATTTATTGTTGATGAATTCAATTTACCTTACGTATTCTAGAGTGAATAATCACTTAGTAATGTAATAAGGCAACAAAAAGGGCTTCTCTATGAAGCCATAGAGTCTGATGACCACTCCCTATGTCAAAATAAACTAGTCCCCCTCTTTTGCATGGAGGTGCTACAAAGTATCTCACATCTATTGGGGAATTCTTGGCATGATGCCATACATGAGTTTCAATGCGGGGCCCAAGAATTCCATATTGAAGTGATAGTATGAACCCACATTTGAAAGGAGCGACGTCCACTCACATACAGGTAAGAGGTCTCCCTTTTGGTCTTTTTGTGTGGTAGGGATAAAACCTAAATTTTTTTCCTGAAAGAAGAAGAAAATCCATACTAGGTAAGAAGAGAACCTGAAGGTATCCAGGATATCTTTCTGTAGCTTGAAGAGGCCTACATGCAGCTGCTAGGCTAGGTATGTCGACCAGTCGAAGAATATTGGCACTCTGCTCGGGTCTACATGCACCGCATCATAAAACTTGGGATTAGATATGCATTGCACTATCACAACTTGCCATCCATAGACCTGTGTGTCTATTTCTAGCCCCACCACCATGGCTAATATGGAAAAGAGCTCCTTTTTCTTGAATTTGGCCAAGGGAATTAGGGATTTTGGCATGGCTCCCTCGAGAAGAGAATTTGACAAATGCTCTTGTAGGAATAGCTAGATGTTTAGGGTATTGGTGTAATACTTTGTAGAATTAGTAGGATCAAATGGAATGGGGGTTACTGTAGGCTTCCTACCATAGGTGAAGGTGGCCCTAATTGAGTCGATGTCGAGCATGAATATGACTCCATCCTTGGAGTTTCTCACTATTCTATTCTTAACATCATAGAATTCTACCATGGCCCTGATTAACTCGAGGTAGGGGTGGACTTGGGGGTAGACGTACTAGTAGAGTAGAGAGTGGTAAGGGAACATGCTTGGGCTCGATGGGGAGATGTTTATGGTGATTTTGGCCTTGGGTCTTTCCATGTTAGCTTCATATCAGTGATGTGGCTATCAAGATCCATGAAACTGCTTTCCTTTTTGGATGACCTTCATTTCCCCTTTGAAGTAGTAGTTGGAGGTGTGGCCGTCATGGTTGTATTCTATGATTTGGTAGTAAAACTAGTTGAATGCACTTAGTAGAGTGTTGTAGAGCTTTCTGAGAGAATAGGGAGCATAGTGAGTAAAAGGGAAACAATGTAGAATATGAAAAGGTGATGAAAATTTTGTGATATAATTGGTTGTGCATGCACGTGCCAAGGTGACATGCAATAACTATGGTTGGTGGCACACACCCCAATAGTATTTTTGAATATTGTTGGGTGTCTCGGTTCATGTGCCCCTTCAAGAAGCCAACTACCACATTACCATTTTGTTTTGGGCCAATGATATTGCTCCATTGTTGTCCTAGGCCAATAAATTGGTGTCACCTCTGCTCTGGACCAATCAGCAGGTATGGTGGTACCTTAAAAAGTGGACTTTTTATAATGTCGAGAAAATTACTTTTCCCAAAAGTTCTTTGCTCTCGAGGTGGCCTTTGGCCGAAATGTGCACATGAATTTTCTTGGAGTGGCCATTGGTAAAAGTCATGAAATCATGATAATTTACTTGAAGGGGCCTTTGAGCATCAAAATGTCATGCCATCATGACATTTTTCCTTGGAGTGGCCATCGGCTACCAAAATGTCATGAAATCATGACAATTTACATTGAAGGGGCCTTTGGGCACGAAATGTCATGCCATCATGATATTTTTCCTTGGAGTGGTCATCGATCTGAATTTTTGAAGTGGCCTTTTTTGACTACCAAAAGTCATGAAATCATGATAATTTACATTGAAGGGGCCTTTGGGCATCGAAATGTCATGCCATCATGACATTTGTCCTTGGAGTGGCCATCGACTACCAAAGTCATGAAATCATGACAATTTACATTGAAGGGGCCTTTGAGCATCGAAATGTTGTGCCATCATGACATTTTTCCTTGGAGTGGCCATCGATTGCCAAAAAGTCATGAAATCATGATAATTTACATTGAAGGGGCCTTTGGGCACTGAAATGTCATGCCATCATGATATTTATTGAAGACTGAAAGAAAACAAATATTTACATAAAATACATAAGGTAGAGGGAAACCTTTTACTTGTAGTACAACTTTAGGTGGAAGTCATTGACTGGGATAGGTTGAACCTGACCCTGTTCATTTCTCAGTTGGAAGGAGTTTTGCTATTTTTCCTCTATTACCTCGAAAGGACCTTCCCAGAATACATCGAATTTGTCATGATTTCTGGGTTTTGACTTCTTTTCATTCCATCTTAGGACCAAGTCTCCTACCTTGAAATTTCTCAGAGTGGCCTTTTTGTCGAACCATTTTTTTGTGGCAACCACATGTTTTTGATAGTGGTCATAGGCTTGCTCCTTTTGTTCCTCTAACTGTAGGAGTTGGATCAACCTATTCTCCATTGGTTCTGCTTCCTCTGTGTCGGTCTGATTGAGTAATTTTAGAGCTAGGATCTCTATGTGTATTGGAAGAACCACTTCTTTTTCGTAGACTAGAGAGTAGGGAGATGTGTTGATAGACTTCTTGATGGTTATTCTATCAGCCCATAGTGCTTGGTTGATCAGAGAGTGCCAACTTCTCTTGTTGTCCTTTAGAGTCCACTTCAAGATCCTGAGCAAGTTTTTGTTTGTTGATTCAGCTAATCCATTTCCCTATGGATAATAGTTTGAGGATGTTTTCAAGTAAATCCCATATTTACATGTAAATTCAATCATCTTGGCACCTATGAAAGATGAGCCATTGTCTATGACCAATGCATCTGGGATGCCAAATCTCATGATCAAACTTTCCATGAATTCCATTACAACCTCTTGGTCTACTTTTTTAGTGGGTATTGCTTCTACCCACTTAGTGAAATAGTCAGTAGCTATCAGGATGTACTTATGTCCAATGGATGAGTTGGGCTCTATTATTCCAATGAAGTCCAATCCCCATTGTTGAAAAGGTTCTTCAACTTGAATGGATTTTAGGGGCATCAAAGCATTCCTGTTTCTCCCAATGTATCTCTGGCATTCTTCATAGTTTCTTGTTATTTTGAAGGTGTCTACAAATATAGTTGGCTAGTAGCATCCAGTTCTTATGATATTTAAGGTGGTGGTCCTCCCTGAGTAGTGTCCTCCTGATGAGCCACTATGGAATTCCTCCAAGATCTTTTGTTTCTTATTCTTATTTATGCATCGAAGCAACACTCCATCCAAATTTTTTTGTACAACCCCTCAGGTAGTAGAGTGTATTTCAAAGCCTGGATCCTGTACCTTCTTCTTTGTGAAGCATTCAAGCTTGTTGGGCACTTTCTAGTTTGGAAGTACCTAATTAATTCATCTACCCAATCAAGTTGCTCTGAAGGTTGATCATCATCTGAGGCTGCTTCTTGAGTTTGGCAAGCTATGTATTCTGATGAAGCTTGCTTGGTGAGCTCTTGGCATAGTGCTCTACCTCTTACTAGCTTGGTTGGGTGTATTTCTACATTGTATTCTTGTATCTTTGTCACCCAACCTACTCTTTTATCATCGAGTTCCCCTTGTATGATGAAGTTTCTAATGTCGGGGTGAACTACATATACTATAGTCCTGCTTTGTGAGAGGAAATACCTAAAATTTTTAGAGACTTCATTATTGCATAGATCTATTTTTCAATGAAGTTATACTTCTCTTCATGTTCTTGCATAGTTTGACTCAGAAAAGCTATGGGCCTTTCTTCATTGTCAACCCCTTTCTGTGTGAGCACTATGGCATAGCTTTCTTGTTCACCTACAACGTATAAGATGAAACCCCTAGAGTAGTCTAGGTTCACCAAGATGGGGGCTTGAGCTATTTGTTCCTTGATCTACTGGAAGGCCTATTTCCTTGCATCTATCCACTTGAACACAACATCTTTCTTCAACAACTCGGTCATGGGTTTGATAATTTGCATAAAATCAGCTATGAATTTGTGCACGAAGTTGATTTGGCTGAAGAATGACTGCAAGCCTTTTTTGTTAGGGGGAGAGGGAGTTCTAATAGTGCTTTCACCCTGTTAGGGTCTATAGCTAGACCGGACTTAGAAACAACATGGCCGAGTAAAAGTCCTTCCTCCATAGCGAAGATAGATTTCTTGGGATTTATGGAGATGCCAAATTCTCTATATTTTTTGAACACACTCTTGAGATGTCCTATGTGATCCTCCTTTTGGTGAGAGAACACTGTCATATCATCTAGATATATCACTATTATTTTATTGACAAGTTCTCCAAATGCTACATCCATAGCTCTTTGAAAGGTTGCTCCAACATTGGATAACCCAAAGGGCATTCTCTGGTAAGCAAACGTTCCCCACTTGGTTGTGAATGTGGTCTTGAATTGATCTTCATCCTTGACCCATACTTGATTGTATCCTGAGAAGCCATCTAGGAGTGAGAACCTTTCTGCTCCTGCTACTGTGTGTAGGATCTGGTCGATCTATGGGAGAGGGTAATGGTCTTTCAGCGAAGCTTTATTCAAGTTGTGAAAGTCGACGCATAGTCGGATATCTCCATTCTTCTTTCTAATCGAGACTAGGTTAGTGACCCAAGTTGAATGCTTGATTGGGTAAATAATTTTAGCTTCAAGTAATTTTAGTAGCTCTTGCTTCATCAAAGCTTTGATTTTAGGATTTATCGATCATTGCTTTTATCAAAATGGCTTTGCACCTTCCTCAAGTTTGATCGTATGTTGGATCATTTCTTTGGAGTAGACCTTTAGGTCACCATAAGTCCAGGCAATGATGTCTAGAAACTCTTTGCATAATTCCTTGATCTCATCTAGTTCTACTTCCATAGTGTTCACTCCTACTTTGATGGCTTTATCAGGTCCCATTTGAGCTTCTTTGTATCTATGCTTGTCAACTTTCATTTTATGGCCAGTTGACCTATCATTGTTATCAAATAAGCTCTCAAGGGTGACCAACCCTTTTGGGATGTGATTGTTCTTTAACTGGATCATACTTGCATCCTCTTCATCTTCGATTGTCCTATTGCTAGAGCAGTTCATCTCATGGATGAGGAAGTCCACTATCTATTTGTCATTCTCAAAAACTTTCTAGAAGGTATCCCTGTCTGGCACAGAAGACCTGTAGATTAGCCTAACTATTTTTGACTTTTGGATGACATTGCTGATAGGGCAAAAATTCACCCCTACTAAAGCCAACAAGTCTGCATGAGTATTTTTCTCTCTTGGGATTACCTTGAGGTTCAAGGACTCAAAATATTCTAGCAAGTCCCAAACTTTATTTCTGTAAGCTTTAAGGTAATGTTGCTTGCTTACACATTTCTCAGTTACCTGGTTCACTATCAGTTTGGAGTCTCCAAAAATCTGTAGCTACTTGATACCCATATTTTTAGCTTTCTTGAGGCCTAAGTAGAGTGCTTCATATTCTACTGCATTGTTAGTGCAACTCTAGGTCAACCTGTAAGAGAAGACTTTCTCTTCACCTATTGGAGAGATTAGAACAATGCCTACTCCAGCTCCATTTTTACATCTAGCACCATCAAAGAAAAGCTTCCACAATTGATTGTTAGGTTGGTCAACTTGAGGGAGAGGAAGAAGGCTATTTTTCTCAGGTTTTAGAATTGTGTAGCTCCCTATGTCTATCTCGATCATGGCATTGAAGTCTTGAAGAGAGAACTGGTCTTCCTCCTGTAATACATTTAGAGCTTCTTCCATCAAGTTCAGGTCTTCTAGTTCCTCTGTCATCATGTTCATGGTGGTGGACTGTTTGCCTTCCTCTTCAAGTCTTTCAATATGAAAATTTGAAGGCTTTTCATTAAATATTTTCACTCTTTTTCCCTTGAATGGGATTTCCAGATGTGAGAAATCTAATGATAAATATCCTCCTATCTTGGCTGTGAACTCCCTAGAGAGACACATACCAAAATAAGGCTCCAAATCCACTACTACCACTTCTTGTATGATTGTGAGCTGAGGTAGTCTATGGAGCACTATTGGGATATCTTTGATTACCCCTACCATTTTTATAGGGGTTCCATCTAACTGTAAGACACCGAGACTGCTCCTTGTATATTCCATGCCCATGATATCACATACTACTTTGGGCATCACAGTGGTTGCAGCTCCAGAGTCTATCATACAGTTGTGAACTACCCACCCTTCCATCTGGAGAGACAGATAAAAAGGAGGGGGTCTATTTTTTCCTGAAGTGGATGTCAGACTAGCTTGTGCAGAATCCATCTGAGTTGGGGTCTTATTCTTATTCTTCATAGACCTCAAGGATTCTTGCAACAAGTCAATCTATCCTAGAAGCTGCAAAGCTTCATACATAGTTGCCTTGGAGGGGGTTTTCTTCATTTCCTCGACTATGTTAAATGGAAGGGGTTCAACACTTTTCTCCTTCACTATTGTGTCATACTTATTTTTGTACCCCTAGGTAGCATCAATCCTTTGATGCTTAGTCAGTGAGGGGTATCTCAGTTTATCTCTAGCTTGTTCTTATGTTTCTTCTTCTTTCTGTCGAGGTGCTTCCTTACGAGTTTTTGCATCTTTCTAGCTTGAACTCGAGGGAGATTTTTCATAAGAGGTTATTTTCTCAATAGGGTTCCTTATAGGTGAAGGCACCTTCAGGGGGTTGAGCTCTTGGGGATCAACCTGTAAGGGTTTCTTTCCTGATCTGGTAAGAACAACTACTTGTTCAATAGAAGGCATCATGAAATTTTGATTCTCTTCTCTGATCATATTAACCTGACCCTTGAGGGTTCTTTCGGCCTTTTCGATAGCTATCTTTTGAACATGATGTTGATGAATCATGCAAGAAGTTTCACCATGGGGGTCATTACACGTGGAGCACCAAAATTTTGACTCTGTTGAAATATTACTAGGTTCACTATCTTCATTGGCATAAATCATGTTAGATTTATCATAGCTTCTACCACTAGTGGAGGCTTGATACTTTGTCACTTGTGGGAATCTCCTTGGTTAGAAATTTCTTTCTGCTTCTCTTCTTTCCATTGATGTAAATTTATTTTCTAGAGTTTTGAAATATGCTTGCAGATCTTGCAGAACTACAAGTTGAGGATCTAGAGTTGATGGAACTATTGCTATAGGGAGTGCAGGAATAGTAGGAAGCATTGGAGGGGTAGGGGGTGCCTGTATTACTAGAATATTAGGTTGTCCAATCCATTTGGGAAGATTGGAGCTAGAAGTTAAAGCAAGGGTTGGAAAAGTAGTACTTGATGCTTGAGGTAGATCTAGGAAAATGGGCATCATCATTTTGGTCGAGAATCTCCCAATAGCGATCAGATCTCTCTCTACTTTCTGTGCTTCTTGATAAATCTTAGGGAAGGTAAACACGTGGGACTTCCTAATGGCCATACTTATATCTGAGTTGAAAGCTCTCAGATAGTAATACATTGATTGCTCATTTGTTGGTCTCAACCCATCAGGTACTCTCTGCCAAGTTTGACTAAATCTGATGTTAAAATCGATGATCTCCTCTTGAGGGTGTTTCTGGATAATAGTAAACTGATTTAGCAGGGAGAATGGGTCTGCATGCTCATTGAATTCTTCCACTAGTTTACCAACAAGTTGGGCCCAAGTAGATATAGTTTGGTTGTCAAGAGCTCTATACCAATAGAGCATTTTTCCTTTCAAGGAAATGACTAGTAATATTATCATAACATCTTCTTCAGTGATGTTATGTATTGGGGCTAGTGCTGCTACATCTTGGTAGTGCTCATAAGCTATCTTCCTAGTACCATCATACTAGGGTAATGCTTTCAAGGCCACTACTAGAATTGGATGTTGAGCTATCAAGTTCAAGGGGCCTATGTGGTTCCATAAAGGGTAAGGTAGAATTGGCTGATTTGCGACCATTGTATTTATAGCTTTGTCGAATCTATGGATATATGGGTAGTTGGAGTTAAAGTTCCACTAGCAGTAGTACTAGGGAAGGCTACAAGGGGAAGATTTGTGTATCCTGTATTATGAGTGTATGAAGAAGTTGTTCTAGCAACTAAAATAGGATTAGCTCGGAGGCTACCAAGGTGTAGTTCGAAGAACTCTATGGGCTCTTCTAAATTTCTTGCTTTAGATCTGGTTATCATAAAATATGGTATATAACCAGAAGTTGGGTAAAGGCTTTCATAGGGTTCCTTTCTAGTGCGAAGTCACCAGGTGATTAAAAATAATTGACAGGGCAAAGGTATTCACCAAGGCTTTGATCTGTATATTGCATGGGATTTGTGTCCCATCGGGCATGCCAAAAACTATTGGAGCAAAATCTGCCTTTGGTTACATTTGCACCCAAGACTTTGCCAACATTGAAAGACCAGGTTAACACAGAGTTTACCTGGTTCAATCTCCAGAGGAGGTTGGTTCCTTGCTTCTTTTAGGAAAAGGGAGAAAGAGGGAAATGCATAAAGAGAGGGAAATATAGCTATTGCTAGAGAGTTAAAGTGGTACATATTAGGTAACAGCAAAGCAACTATTACAACCTTTTATAGAGAAGCATAACAGAGAACCAAAATAGAGAAACTAAACTTCTGGTGAAGATCTATTTAAGTGCAAGCTTATCTGTGAAGTTAATTTCAGATCTAACTAAACTTTATTGCAGGAATTCAGAGTAAGAATTGATGCAGGTTACATTCAATCTAGATTTATATAGCAATCAACAATACATACATACTTGATTTAGAACACCAGTGAGCCAGAAACTAGAATGGATGATCTTTTATTAAGCTTTCAGAAGTCTGTATACATAGCCTTGTAAACACCTAAGAGCCGACCATTTTTTTGGGTCACTCATTCTATATATAAGAGTTTTACATAATAAAAAACTGAAATTTGTTACAATATTATGCTCGTAGGCTCATTCTGGTAAAGAAGCAGTTAAGAGAGCATGGAGCCTTCAACTGGAAGTGGTTGAGATCTTCTTGTTATGATGATCTTCCTTAACCTCCTTAGAGATGTCATGGTCCACTTGGCCTTCAAAATGTTGTGCCATCATGAATTTTCACCTTAGTTCTGCCCTCGACCTTTAAAATGTCATATCCCTTAGTTCTGCCCTCGGCCTTCAAAATATCGTGCCATCATGACTTTTTACCTTAGTTCTATCTTCGACCTTCAAAATATCATGCCATCATGAATTTCTACCTTAGCTCTACCTTCGACCTTCAAAATGTCATGCCATCATGACTTTTCACCTTAGCTTCTGCCTTCGACCTTCAAAATGTCATGCCATCATGACTTTCCACCTTAGTTCTACCCTCGACCTTCAAAATGTTGCACCATCATGACTTTTCGCCTTAGTTCTACCTTGACCTTCAAAATGTCGTGCCATCATGACTTTCCACCTTAGTTCTGCCTTCGGCCTTCAAAATGTCGCGCCATCATGACTTTTGGTCATGGCTTGACCCTTAGCCTTCAAAATGTCATGCCATCATGACTTTTCACCCTTAGCTCTACCTTTGCCTTCAAAATGTCATGCCATTGCAACTTTCCACCTTAGTTCTGCCCTCGGCCTTCAAAATGTCGTGCCATCGTGACTTTTCACCTTAGGCTTACCTTTGTCCTTCAAAATGTCGTGCCATCATGACTTTTCACCCTTATTTCTGCCTCGACCTTCAAAATGTCACGCCATCATGACTTTTCTCTATACTTAGCAAAATCTTGAGAAGACTACTCCTTATTTCCCTGGATGTGGTCATTTTGACCAACATGACAATGTTATGGAACTTTTTCTTATCCTATGGAAATATTAGATAGTTGTGCCCATCCCACTTTTATGTACAATTTAGTCCACTAGAAATATATGTATGTAAGATGTTTGTGGGGTTCAGCTAGTTTTTTTGGTCACTATGGGCACTTATTCAATGTGAGCTAGTAATCCAACACACACCATGAAAAGAGCTAAAGTGGAAAATGCTTTATATATAGATTGAACTATTGGAGGTCATTTTTTGGTAGAAGAAAGTTTCTATGCATAGTTTAAAGCTGTGTTCTGGCCAAGGCAATGATCACATTATTTTTGGGTTTGGGTTTGGGCTAGTGTTCATATCCTTAAAGTTTATTTTAGCTACTTATGTATTTTTTCGGATACTTTTAATAATGGTAATGTCATGTTCTCTTTCCCGATTCTTTAAAAAAACTTAAGTGTTTAGAATCCTCAAGGATATCATGTAAGTTCTTTTTGCATCTTTAATATTCTACTTCAATAGTTTCCATGATTTTATGATTCTGGCATTGCTATATGGATAGAGTTTTAGGATTTTTAGCTTTATAATTAAAAAGAAGGAACATATTAGATATTTTAGATTTTAGAATTGAATTTTCCAATTCCAAATTCCAAAATAGAACTTGCCTAGTTTATGATTTGAAAAAATTTCAGATTGTTCATAACCACCTAATTTAGCTTTTAAGTTTCCATATCTAGAATGCAACAATGCTACCATAACCTATTATTCGAGCAAATTCTGCTAAGTTGTAGTTTCATATTTCATGTTATATTTGGAACATAACATATAAGAGCACTTTAGGACCCTAAAGACCTCTTATTTCCATAATATATTGAACTTTATAAAGTAGATCAGAAGAAAAATGGTTATTGGAACTTAACAAAGTGATAAAGGATGCAAATAGTTTAATCCAAGAAGGTATGGGTGACTTTGCAAAGGGGTTAAGCAAGCATATCAAAGAGATGACAAAATTGGACTTGCCATTATTGTCTTGTAGGGTTTCCTTGGTTCTTAAAGTCTACAATGGATTCATATGGAAGGAAACTCCTTATGAAGTTCAGATCTATGAAAGTCTTAAAAAGGGCATGTCTATTGGGTTTCCTCTTATGTATATCTCAAGGAAGCTTTGAGTTATTGGTTAAGAAAGATGTACTAGTAATTTACTGATTCCTCTAACCATTTTATGTGTTGCATTAGTCTTCAACAAAAGGCCACCTTTGCATTGTTGTCTTATTAATGACTTAGCTGGCAAATCTTTTCTTAGTTTTGAAGGGTTTTTCACACCAACAGATTTCCCTGGAGATTAGAATTGAATTTATCACAAACGATGAGAAGACCCATTAAATAGAAATTATGTGCAAGAGATGTATCTCATTGGTAAAATATTTCAATAAGAACTTGAACTTAAGTTTTTCATGAAAGTCAATAATCTTAAGTTTGGTGAAGATCATGTTGAAAAGATCAATATATTGTTTGACTCCTTGACAATCTCTTTGGAACAGATGCAACCACTATTTTATGGGATAAGATCTCTCTAGTTATGGTATTTGTGGACTGGTGTTGTGGTTGGCTCACAAGAGCTTGCAACCAAGCCTGGCTTGGCTCCTCCATGTGAACTTTATCAACCATATTGTAATGTTCCCTTCCTAACTAGTCAGTGTTATCGCATGGGACTAGCCTACTCACGGGTTCTCGTAGGCTATGACAGATGTGTGGGAGCCCATTAGAGGTTGTAGAGTTTCATCAAGATGCTATAAGCTTTTAGTTGCCAATTTTTAGAGTTGTTTTGAGCAATGGGAGAATGCACTTACTATTTTTAGTAAGTCATTTTTCTAGGGTTTCTGACAAAACGGATGGTATGATGAGATGCGTCTTCAAAAAGGGTATATGTTTCTATCCTTGGATTTTGGATTGGATTATTGAGGCCCAAAATATTAATCTTTTCGTCGATAAAATCACTAAAGTTAAATTAAAGATTTTAACTTTATAAAGATAATGTATTTGATTTAATAAAGGGGATATAAGGGGAATTATGTCACTTAGGGGAAATAAAATATTTTATAAAAGTGACTTAAATGGGGCCTAAGTTGAACGCCACTTTTGATAAAGTGAAAATTAGAATATTTTAAATATTTTAAAAAGGCTATTGGAAACCCTAAAAGTGGGTTGACCCATTTGGAAGCAAATAAAAAAAAAATTGAAGAGCTCATTCGACATCACTATATTATGAATTTATCTAGTATTTTGGAGAGGAAGCTTGCAGCTAAGATTTGCAGGATCTCTTGGTTTTTTGGGGATGAAAACCTCTAGAAAGAACATCGACTTCGAGTGTGAAAGATCATCTCAGGTTGATCTAGGCATTTCTACTTCAGGGAATGCAGTGGAGCTTCATTGTTTGGATTCACAGAGAGATTTTCAGGGACTCATTGGAGGATTAGAAGTGCATTTCAGATCTCATCTTATTTGTTGAACATTCCAGCTTAGTCGTACCATTTGGTCTTCTTCTAGAGCATTGCGTTGGGTTTTGTGCTAGGGTTTTTTGTAAATTTTATCGATCATATCACTAGCCTTTCCAACTTCTTTTCTCAGTCATAAATCAACTTACAAAGGGTTTTCAAGGTAAGTCGTACAATTGTTGTAGCTAGTCATACCATTTCAGTCATGGCATGATTCTCCTGGAGCTGGTTTCTGCACTTTGGTGGTGTCTTTAGCATCTAATATTTGCACCTATGGTTTAGGACTGTATTGTGATCAGTTGAACATTGGATAAATAACATTCCTTGAATATTATAATGAAAATATCAAAAAAATTAGTTGTTATCCAATGTACCTTTATGCCAATTTCTAAAATTTTATATCTTTCAGGTATTTGCATATTTTGTTATTTCCTTTAATGGATTTGTAGATGAATATCAAAACTATATTATTCCAAAATTTCATGTTGTTTGGTTGAGTAGATTAGAAGTTATTCCATTTTCAATATTGTTGTTCTACATATCTCAAAAATACAAAAAATCAAAAAACCAAAAATTTCTAAAGTGCAAAATGACATATTGGGGTGGGACATTACAGTGGTATCATAGCCTTGAGCTTGCCAGTATTTTGGGTTTCCAGGTGAGTCAAAATAATTGATAAATCCAGAGGACTTGGAATATATCACATATAGAAGAAGAGGTACTCGCAGCTCAGACTCAGAAGAAGAGGCGAATATGGGTGACAAGGGTCCACAAGAACTGACTACCCAAAAAATGTTTAATGAGATGGCCAGAGAACAATGAGAGTTGCAACAAACTCTCAATCATTTGATGGCTGTTATGTTGGAAAATAACAAAAATAATAAATAACAAAAATAATGCCCAACCAAATGATGGTCAAGGTGGGAACAATCACAATAATAACCATAGGCCACATGAGAACCAAGGTAATACTGGTAATGATGATACCTTAGTGAACAACAGGGCTATAAATCATAATCATAGGGACATTACAACTAACACAAGACCCTTGATGCCTACTTTCCATCCTAGGATCATTCCACAAGATGAGGTAGAACCTACAGTCAATGAGATGCAAGACCAGTTTTTATAGGAGTGGGAGAATGCTAGTATGGGGTTCCAAGTTGGTATGTCTTTTTGAGAGTATGTGGACATGAGAATGAGGCAACAACCTAATAGGAGAGGTAGGCAACATAACCCGAATAACAAAGATGATTCAGAGAGCAATAGTTTAGATAGTGATAAGGAGGCTGAAAAGATACAAGGACAAGATGGAGCTATGGCACAACTATGCAGTTTTTAGAGAGTTGGATCATTTAAGGTCTGCGGAGTGTTGAGTGGACAATGGATTACCACTCTTATTGATACTAGTGTTGCGCATAACTTCATATATGAAGGTCTTGTAGCTAAACGAGGATTGCAAATATAACCTTTTGAGGGTTTCAAGGTGATGTTTGTAGATGGTTTCACCCTTACCTGCACACGAAAGATTCCTAATTTATGCATTCGGATGGGTGAATATGAGCTAAGGGATGATTTCTATGTGGTTGGTATAGGTGAAACAAATGTAGTACTTGGCATGCACTGGATGTGTACCCTTGGCAAGTTCACCATGAACTTGCATAGTAAGAATATGAAGTTTGAATTAGGAGGGAGGAAGATAGTACTTTGAGGTATATCATATGGAGGAGTTAGAGTGATTTCACTCAAGAGAATGGAGAGGCTTTTTTGGCATGATTAGGTAGAATGGGCAGCAGAGTGCATTATGATGTCGACAGTTGGTGATCAACAGGATAAGAGTTATCATCCGAACATACAATTTTTTTTGGGTAAACAACATAAGGTGTTTGACAGCATACCTCTTCGAAGGCCCCTTGGAAGGGGAATTGTGCATGTCATTGAGTTGGAAGAGAGAGCCAAACATGTGATTACTACTCACTACAGACATCCAAAGAGATTCAAGGATAAGATCAAAAAAGCAATCAAGGAACTGCTTGACATGGGGCACATTAGACCTAGCAAAAGTCCTTTTGCATCATCAGTGGTCCTGGTAAAAAATAAGGATGGAATAATGTGCATGTGCATTGATTACAGAGCTCTTAATATGAAGATCATTAAAAATAGATACCCAATTCCTATGATTGACGAGTTGATAGATGAGTTACATGGAGCATGTTACTTCTCCAAGATAGATCTCAAGTCGGGTTATCATCATATCCAGATGAGAGAGAGTGATATTGAGACGACTGCTTTCAGGTGTCACTTCGAACACTTTGATTTTTTGGTGATGCCCTTCGGGTTGACTAATGCTCCAGCCACTTTTCAGTCATGTATGAACAGGGTGTTCAGTGTGCAGCTTCATAAGTTTATTTTGATCTTCTTTGATGATATATTGATTTATAGCAAGTCATGGGAAGAGCACCTGAAGCATTTGGATGAGGTGTTGAATATCCTTGAGCAGGATTCCTTGTATGCCAAGGCATAAAAATGGGAGTTTGGTTTGATAGAGCTATTGTACTTGGGCCATATTATCAGTGCATATGGAGTAAGAGTTGATCCAAAAAAATTCAAAGCCATCATGGATTGGTCACCCCCACCAATCTCACGCAGCTTAAGGTATTCTTCAATCGATGTGGTTTCTACAAGAGATTCGTCAAGGCATTTTCACAGCTAGTCGCTCCCGTTATTGACTTGATGAAGAAGGGAGATTTCGTGTGGACAGACTCAGCACATGTGTGTTTTGACAACTTCAAAAATGTGATGTGCTTGTATCCAATACGTGTTATTCCTAAATTTTCTAAACCGTTTGATTTGGAGTGTGATGCCTCTTGGGAAGGTATTGGAGTGGTCTTGATGCAGGACAATCATCCTATTGCTTTTGAGAGCAGGAAATTGAGAGGTGTAGAGAGGGATTATTCGATATATGATAAGGAGATGTTGGCCATAATGCATGCATTGGCTAAATTCATACCATACCTTGTGGGAGGTGAGTTCATTGTTAAAATTGACCACAATAGTTTGAAATATTTTCTCAATCAGCAGGATTTGAATGAAAGGCAGCAAAAATGGTTGAGTAAGTTGCAGGCCTACAACTTTGATATTATCTACGTAAAAGGGAAGAAGAATATTGTTGTTGATGCTTTGTCTAGGAGTCTCCATTAATGTTCTATGGGTGAGATTACAGTATATTGGAAGAATCAAATTATAGCATATTATGCAAAGGGTAAGTGGCTTCCAGAATTATAGAAGGTACAAGATAGGATGAAAGGTATGCAGTAGTAAATTATTTAATAATTTACGAAGACAGGATATTTTTGGTGCCTAATTCTCAATTTAAAACAATTATTTTGAGGTCTTTTCATGATTCACCGATGGCTGGTCACCTTGGTTTCTATAAGACATACAACTAGGTGAGAGAAATATTTACATGGAAAGGACTCAAAGACGAGGTTCTTAAGTATGTTTGAGAATGCATCACCTGCCAGCAAAATAAATATGAGAATACTTATCCAGTCAGTTTACTATAGCACCTGCCAATTCCTAATCAAAAGTGGGAAAGTGTCTCCATGGATTTCATCACAGGGTTTCCCAAAGTGCAAGGAAAAGACTACATTTATTTTGTGGTTGATATATTGACTAAATTTTCTCATTTCTTTGCTATTGCAGCCTCATATATTGTAGTACAGGTTGTTGATTTATTTTTAGAGAAATTTTTAGATTGCATGGGCTGCCCAAAAATATTGTAAGTGATAGGGACAACAGATTAATGAGTAATTTTTGGCAGAAACTCTTCCGTTTGAGTGGGACAGAACTCACTCCCAGCACAAGTTACCACCCATAGACAGATGGGCAAATAGATATAGTTAATAAATGGGTGGAAGGTTACTTGAGGAATTACATCTTAGGGCAGCAGAAGGCATGGGTCAAATGGTTATACCTTGGTGAGTACTGTTACAATACCACTTACCACATGTCGATCAAGATGCCACCTTTTATGGCTCTTTATGGATATGAGGCTCCTAGATTCATAGATTTACTTCTAGGAGATTGTAGAGTGCCTAAGGCTAAGGTGATGTTATAGGACAACCAAGACAATGAAGGCATTGAAGGAAAATCTACAACAGGTACAGAATCAACAAAAGTTATATGTTGATAAGCAGCAAATAGAGCATAGTTTTGAGGTGGGTGACATGGTTTATTTGAGATTGTAGCCCTATAGACAGTCTAATATCAAGAAGAGTGGAGCAGAGAAACTTAAGCCACAGTTCTACGATCCGTTTAGGGTTTCTAGGAGAGTTGGGGAGATGGCTTACGAGTTAGATTTACCGACAGACAATAGAGTACATAATGTTTTTCATGTATCATACCTCAAGAAGGCATTGGGACATAAAGTGATACCTTATTCAGTTTTGCCACCCTTGGATGATGAGGGTAAGTTGATTCTCATTCCAAAGGCTATCATTGATAGTCGAGAGCGTACTCTTAGGAAACGGATGATTAGAGAGTATTTGATTAAGTGGAAGAACTTACCGGTTGAAGATGCTACTTGGGAAAATGAGCAGATATTGCAGCATCCAACAGTCTAATTGCTTGTGGACAAGCAATTTTAGGGAGGGAGGACTGTAATGTTCCCTTCCTAACTAGTTAGAGTTATCACATGAGACTAGCCTACTCATGGGTTCCCGTAGGCTATGACAGATGTGGGGGAGCCTATTAGAGGTTGTAGAGTTTCATTGAGATGCTATAAGCTTTCAGTTTCCAGTTTTCATAGTTGTTTTGAGCATGGGAGGATGCACTTACTATTTTTAGTAAGTTATTTTTCTAGGGTTTTTGACAGAATGGATGGTATGATGAGATGCGTCTTCGAAAAGGGTATCCATTTCTATCCTCAGATTTTGGATTGGATTATTGAGGCCCAAAATATTAATGTTTTCATCAATAAAATCACTAAAGTTAAATTAAAGATTTTAACTTTATAAAGATAATGTATTTGATTTAATAAAGGCGATATAAGGGGACTTTATGTCACTTAGGGGAATAAATATTTTATAAAAGTGGCTTAAAAGGGTCCTAAGTTGAACACCACTTTTGATAAAGTGAAAATTAGAATATTTTAAATGTTCTAAAAAGGCTATTAGAAACCATAAAAGTGGGTCGACCCATTTGGATGCAAATAAAAAGACATTTGAAGAGTTCATTCGACATCACTATATTATGAATTTTTCTGGTATTTTGAAGAGCTCATTCAATATCACTATATTGCATCACTATATTATGCAAAGAGTTTGCAAGATTTCTTGGCTTTTTGGGGACGAAAACCTCCAAAAAGAACATCGACTTTGTGTGTGAAAGATCACCTCAGGTTGATCTCGGCATTTCTACTTTAGGGAATACAGTGGAGCTTCATTGTTTGGATTCGCAGAGAGATTTTTAGGGACTCATTGGAGGATTAGCAGTGAATTTCAAAGCTTATCTTATTTTCTAAACATTCCAGCTTGATCGTACCATTTGGTCTTCTTTCAAAGCATTGCATTGTATTATGTGCTAGGGTTTATTACAAATATGATCTATCATATCTCTAGCCTTTCAAATGCCTTTTCTTAGTCATCAATCAACTTGTAGAGGGTTTTCAAGGCAGGTCATACAACTGTTGTACCTAGCCGTACCATTTCAGTCATGGTGTGATTCTTTTGGATCTGGTCACTGCACTTTGGTGGTGTCTTTAGCATTTAATATTGGTGCCTAGGATTTAGGACTGTATTATGATTAGTTGAACATTGGAGAAATAACATTCCTTGAAGATTGTATTTAAAATATCAGATTTTTGAGTTGCTGTCCAATATACCTTTGTACCAATTTCCAAAATTTTATATCTTCTGGGTATTTGTATATTTTGTTATTTCCTTTAATGGGTTTGTAGATGAATATCAAAACTATCTTATTCCAGAATTTCATGCTATTTGGTTGAGTACATTAGAAGTTATTCCATTTTCAATATTGTTGTTCTGCATATCTCAAAAACACAAAAAAAATAGAAAACCAAAAATTTCCAAAGTGCAAAACGACAGATTGGGATGGGACATTACACATATTTTGTATGTCTCAATGAGTTACCTGGCCTTGAAATAAGTTTTGAATAATGTAGTAAAGCATCTAATTTTTTTGAACTTGAAAATCCAATAAATGTTACATGTTAAATGAAATCACATTGTTAAACAGGACCAGTCATAAGAAGTATCTGATTCTATCCCAACAGTTGTCAAAAATTGTCCATTTATATTTCTCATTAGATATTTATGAACTGGTTCTTGGTTTTCCTCTTGTTCTTGAGCCAATACACTTCCAAGACCTAAAAATTGTGTTTTATCTTTTCTCGGTAAGCATTTATTCAACAAATCCACTAGAGCATTGTATAAAATCCATTTGCAACAAGTCTTTGTTTTCACAGAGTTTAATAATGCCTAAGACAAGAAGAAATGTGTGTTTTGCATTGGGTATTAGAATTATGTTCCCTCTTACAAAATTTGAATAAGAGTGATATCTCTTCCTAAAGAGTTAACTATTCAAAAATATCAATCACTTAGTGTTACATCATATGTTGCATATTCAACGTATTCTATAAAACAAGATAAGCATGTTAAAGTACAAACGTAAAAGAGAGGCTTAACCAAACTCTGGCATGAAAAATCAAACATTCATTAATGCTAGAACTGCTCACATATGGGAAAGGAGAGGCTCAAAATCTTTCTTTCAGCATGAAGATAGACGACTTGGAATTGTAGATTATTTTGTTTTCTTTTTTCTTTAATTTTGGAATTGTAAATTTGAAATTTGACAATAGAAAACACTTGTCTAGATGCACATAATCCCCTACCAAAGTGTAGGTGGTCTAATTTCTTACTTGTAAGCACAACTAACAATATATGTGATAAATGCACCACTGCATTTCAATAATAACAAGAGAGTACAACTTTCCTGGACTACCAAAAATGCCATGGTTAGTTATGCTACCAGCTTGCCTGGAGTACAACTTCTCTGATATCCCTCCCTTTGCAATCCCTTTTGTATAGCCATAAATACTTGCATTTTGTACAAAAATCCCTCTTGTTGTGGATAGAGTATGAGTCCCATGCCCACTTGCGTTGGAAAGAAACTCTTTTTTTGTGGAGAGATTCAAAGGTCCATTTTGAGCCTCATATCCCTTGATGAAGTATCTGTCTCCAATCAGTTTTCTGGTGAACAACAATAGTTCTAGAGTTAGACCTTGAATTTATTGATCCATGTAATGAAGCCCTGCTTCTTCTAACAGGTCCACCCTCCAATGCACATGAGACTGGAAGAGAAATCAGCTAGAAGAAATGTAGAAAAGTCTCTAAAAATCCCTCCAAAAATGGGTGAAGGTTGCCTTGTTTTTGCCTAGTAAAAGCCCCTGCTACTTATTTGTGAATATCAATTTAGGTAGATAAGAGCATATAGCACTTTCTTTAGAACTAGCCATGTGGGGTAATTAAGCTTGGGTTTTTCATCAATATGTACAAGCAATGAAAAAGCTTTCATTCTTTCAGGATACAATACAAAGGCTTTGTAAACATTTCTATCTATTTGCATTTAAATGGTGTGACAAGTGCATTGAATATGGGTTTGATTAAGAAAGAGGATTGGAACATGGGATATAATGTTAAATTTCTATTTTTTTGTTTCGCCATATATGGGTTGAATGGGAGAGTATAAATGGCCAACAATTTTTTGAGAAGGGATTGGATTTTGGAGTATATATGTCATTAAGTTTGTGGCCTTCAGTACATGTTAAGTTGATGAGAAGTGGTAGTATGCAGGGTGTTCATGAAAGAATGTATCCTTTTGTTTTAATTTTTGTATATTTGGTTTAAAGGGATTTGCAAGTTTTGGTTTGAGATGAGCTTGGTCAAAGGCTTGAAACCCAAAGAGGTATACTCTTGAACCAATATATGAAACAAAATGGAGTTGTTCCTTTGCTTCCACAAGAAGTTTCATATGCCCTGAATTATTTGTGCCTTGGCATCTATTATTACATTGCCAGACTTTTACATCATGAATAGCATTGTTGTTTTTTAGTCTTTAGGCCACGTGCTAATCAAGGGCATGTACCTTTCAAAAGAATAAACAATTCGTTCTTCTAACTAATCTCTTGCACAAGTGATTCCAATTTCAACATGGCTATGAGATTTGTACTTTGAGTATATTTCTTCTAGAACTTGAACTTTCTTTACTGAATTTTGGCTGTGATATTGTACTTGATTATATATCTGCTTCTCAAAAAGAATTGTTACTGAACATTGTTTGTTGAAGCAACATGTATATTGTGATAGGAAACATCTGAGTCAGGTTGGCAGGGGCTAGTTTACCTGAACAAATTATCAAGATAGGTCTTACACTTGTATATTTGTTATTTATTTAATAGATTTGCTCATGTTTAACTTTATTGGCCTTCTGAATGTATGTACTATGTGCTTGCTCATGTTGTTTCCTTAATAATGTATGTAATACAATCATTTACAAGTTCACATAATAGAGGAAAGTCTTGGATTATATGTTTTCCCCTCCTTTTCCTGGGGGTGACAGGATTATCAGTCATCATATGCTTCCTTCAAGAAATAAGACAAAATATTCAATGAAAATCTTTGCATTTGTTCTTTTTTAGCTCTGTGTGTGTATCACACCTGCTAGTTTATGTTAATATTTGACAAACTTAATCAACATAAAGACACTTTTAAAAACTAATGATGGGTATAAAAGTAAGACATGGAAAATGCAAAGAGCTTAAACTGCATTAGTATTTTTTTCTTTAAGTTGTAGCAAATCTCTAAGTCACTAAAGGCAAAGGCCATTTTCAAAGCTACAACCATGACAACATATCTCTTGGATGTATGAGACATCCCCTCTAACCAAGCCCATGATAAATCATAAGTCTTGCCAATCCTTTTAAACCAGATTTATACTGTGGTTTATGAGTATGTAATAATGTATATGTTGAAATTCTGACCAATGATATTGGTAACATAGTCAGATAATGCCATTAAAACTCTTTTATTAAGTGGAACTTAAGAGAACATGTTTAAGTGGCAATAAGACATCAACATGAGACATATCACCTATCCAGCAGAAATGGTTATCAACATATTAGATTGTTTATTTTTGGTAATGATTTCAGTTGAATTTACTCTTTTTTATAGAATGCTTGTTGTTGTTGGCCACTGCAGTGGCAGTCTCTTGCTTTTTGCTTGTTCCTGAAGTCATGCAGTTGTTTTTGAAAATCATTAGATGATGACGGTTGATTGTTGAAAGGCCATAAAGTATGTCAACATATTCGCATCTGATATGCTTAATGCAGAACATCTGAGGTTTGCTTTGTTGAAAAGTCTAGTATACATTCTTCAGACAATTATTTTATATTTTACTTTTATCAAGAACAAAAACAGGTCTTACCATGTTCTTCCTTGTACATTTTACAAGGATATCTTTTGCATATATTGATAAATTTTATTGAGAAACAAGTTTTATATATGTGATAGTAAACCAAGGCTTAGATTGGCCACAGTCTCAATGCAAAGCATAGAACATATCTTAAAGAAACTCAAGTCTATTATAGGTTTCAGTGTGCATCCATTCTCCTTATTTTTCCCAAAGAGGTATGAAAAGAATTGGTGATAATGAAAACTTTAACATATTTATCTTAAAAAATGTTTATGAATGATTTGAACAAACAACTCATACAAACCAAGAGGGATTATTATCGTGGAATTCCAATTTGAAAGTTGGTTTGTTCTTTACTATAAAATTCTAGAATTTCATGTTGTCTGCATGTTTTATAGGTGTGGTCCTCTGCTTTCTCATTTAAGATGAGAATTTTGAAATTGGAGATGTCTAATTGCAGTAACAATGGTAGGGTGTAGAGGACGTGTTGGAATTCCTAAGATTGTTGAGCTAATTCTTACTTTGATTTTTGTGTTCCTTTGGCATAGAATGCAACCATAGTTGCAATGAGCATTTCAAATATAGTTGAATAATCAATAAGAGTAAAAAACACTATGTATGGTACATTAGGCTGCAACCATCAAAATCTATTAGGCTTTTTACCTTCTTTTTTTTGTCGGTTGTATATATATATATGTTCTATTATGGATGTGTGTAATACATGGTAACACATCGACATTATGCTCTAATAATATTTAGTTGATGCATATATCTTGTTGGCATCATTTTATGATGCCTCAGATGCACTGCTAATTACAAAGAATAATGTGTTATTTTATTTTAAATATTGTTATTCCTCGAGCCATTAGATAGTTTCATTAGCTCCTTTAAGGTTTCATAGATCTCCAAGACACTCAATAAAAGACCTCTAGGAAGTAATAGCCAGTTGAAACCAAATATAATATCTTTAATATGTCCATTGAAGTACCCAGTTAACATTGTTATTCAATGAACTCCTATGCTAGTCTACTGGATGGGCAAGGGGTGTACTCTGGCCCCTTGAGTCTATGGTATTTGATTTATCTCACTAATGAAATACAACACCTTGGTGTCAAAAGAGGGTAAGCAAGTGAGCAAACTCCTTTTCCACCTAGTTGATTGTTGCCACATGTAAATATAGTTGCACACACTATTGACTAGAAAACATGCTATCCTACAGAATTCAACCTCAAATCAATGGTGTAACAATATGAAAAACTTGAATGCTAAAGCTTGCTATATTCATGGGTTTTTTAGGGGTAATTCTTGGATTCTTCAATTGTAATATCAATCCCTTTGAATCTATCTTTAATGCTCTCTAACAACTGCATGAAATCAATTTTTGTGTTTATTGATTGCATTTTATTTTTGCTTGTCCCATCAATCTTGTGGTTTTCTAGCTTGACGATTAGGATCCAACTTGTTTGTTTTCTTTAAGAAAAATGAGCCAGGTGCAAAATTTGCAAGGCATATGTCAAATCAACTACGAAGCTAGTCAAATATAAGCAACCATAAGTCTATCAATTTTGATCTAAAGTGTCACCTTATATATCTTTAAAAATATTTTGGAACAACCTTTCCAACAGGGTGGGTATCAGGTAGTTAAGTGTCTATGGAAACAGATATGCCTCTTTTAAGATAATTTACTATTTTTCTTTCAGGTTTTTTGGCCCAAGAATCTGTGGCTTAGCTCCACTTACTCATGAATTCTATGTTAATGAAAAATCCTTAAAGTGAATGTACTCAGAATCTATGAATGGACATCTTATTTATATCATTCTTTTGTGTAAATCTATCAATTTGTTTAAAGTTATACCTATTGGAAATAAAGTAGATATGGTTCGTACCAGAAGGCAATTGCATCACTGTAAGACTCTTCCCATGTTAGCCAACTAAAAATAATATACCTTAACTGCAAACTGCCTCATGCCATGATTTGGGGCCTAAGATATTATGACGATGATTCTCTTGGAGTTAGTTTGTTGAAGTTAGTAGTGCCTTTACATTCTTAAATGATCACTATTATCTAAAGAAACCTTGCAGAGCTTTGTTCTAAAGTTTTGACCTGCATGTTGTCATTCTATGGTCAATTTACTTTTTAAACTTGAGCTTGAGCAACAAATTGATGTGTTTAATTATAGGTATGATATAGAAAATGTAAACAACTGGTTGAGACTTCTGGCAATCTTGTTTGTTTTCCCAAGGTTATAATGTTAATGACAAAATTTGTTTCAAATTCAAAGTTGACAATACTTAAAGGAGCATATATAAACTTCAAAAGGGCCAAGGCAAGTTTTGCTCTGACAAGTAAGCTTTTGAGAAAAGTAAAAATAAAGAGCAATGTTATAGGACCCTTCTTGTGGAACCCTCACATCCCTAGGGTGAATTTTGGAGTGGTGGTTTGGTCAAGTTGTTCCTAACCTGCACCCAATTGTGGGTTTTGAGGTGGGCCCATTTTCCTTGATAGAAGATGCTTCTCATACCCTTTGCCATAAATTGAGGCCTTTCCTGATCCAGGAAGTCTCTGTTCCTAGCAATAGGTGAGGAAGTTCTTTTATCTTAGAGGAAGCATGGACACCTGTGATAAGTAAACATAATCAAGATCAAGAAGTTTTTGAAAATCTATGAATCAGGCCTATTCCTCAAATAGTCTGTGTCAATGAGTGAATGCTCATCTCCCTAAGATAGTTCATTTGTCAACCAAACAACAAAATGTGTCCCAAAATTTTATTGGTTGCTTTACGGTTTATCATTTGCTTGCAATTTTCCAACAGAATATGGGCTTGGTAGAGAACTTTCACTTTGGTAATAAGCATCAAATAATAACCAACAACATCTAGATTAAGTTGTTCAGTTTTTGGTTTATCTAAGAATTGCTAGTTTAATAAGGACTTTGAGTCAAACCCTAAAACATCATTTAATAAGCATAGGGTTTGGTTAGAGGGGATGTCTCATACTTCCAAGAGATATGTTGTCATGGCTATAGCTTTGAAAATGACCTTTTCCTTTAGTGACTTAGAGTTTTGCTACAACTTAAAGAAAAAAATACTAATGCAGTTTAAGCTCTTTGCATTTTCCATGTCTTACTTTTATACCCATCATTATTTTTTAAAAGTGTATTTATGTTGATTAATTTTGTCAAATATTAACATGAACTAGCAGGTGTAATACACACACAGAGCTAAAAAAGAACAAATTCAGAGATTTTCATTGAATATTTTGTCTTATTTCTTGAACGAAGCATATGATGACTGATAATCCTGTCACCCCTAGGAAAAGGATGGGAAAACATATAATCCAAGACTTTCCTCTATTATGTGAACTTTTAAATGATTGTATTACGTACATTATTAAGGAAACAACATGAGAAAGCACATAGTACGTACATTCAGAAGGCCAATAAAGTTAAACATGAGCAAATCTATTAAATAAATAACAAATATACAAGTGTAAGATCTATCTTGATAATTTGTTTAGGTAAACTGGCCCCTGCCAACCTGAATTAGATGTTTCCTATCACAATATACATGTTGCTTCAACAAATAATGCTCAATAACAATTCTTTTTTAGAAGTAGATATATAATCAAGTACAATATCATAACAAGAATTCAGTAAAGAAAGTTCAAGTTCTAGAAGAAATATACTCAAAGTACAAATCTCACAGCCATGTTGAAATTGGAATCACTTGTGCAAGAGATTAGTTAGAAGAACAGATTGTTTATTCTTTCAAAAGGTACATGCCCTTGATTAGCACGTGGCCTAAATACTGACAAACAACAATGTTATTCATAATGTAAAAGTCTGGCAATGTAATAATAGATGCCAAGGCACAAACAATTCAAGGCATATGAAAATTCTTGTGGAAGCAAAGGAACAACTCCATTTTGTTTCATATATTGGTTCAAGAGTATACGTCTTTGGGTTTCAAGCCTTTGAACAAGCTCATCTCAAACCAAAACTTGCAAATCCCTTTAAACCAAATATACATAAATTAAAACAAAAGGATACGTTCTTTCATGAACACCCTGCATACTACACTTCTCATCAACTTAACATGTACTAAAGGCCACAAAATTAATGACATATATACTCCAAAATTCAATCCCTTCTCAAAAAATTGTTGACCATTTATACTCTCTCATTCAACCCATATATGGCGAAACAAAAAAATAGAAATTTACATTATATCCCATGTTCCAATCCTCTTTTTTAATCAAACTCGTATTCAATGCACTTGTCACACCATTTAAATGCAAATATATAGAAATGTTTACAAAGCCTTTGTATTGTATCCTAAAAGAATGAAAGCTTTTTCATTGCTTGTACATACTGATGAAAATCCAAGCTTAATTACCCCACATGGCTAGTTCTAAAGAAAGTGCTATATGCTCTTATCTACCTAAATTGATATTCACAAATAAGTAGCAGGGGCTTTTACTAGGCAAAAACAAGGCAACCTTCACCCATTTTTGGAGGGATTTTTAGAGACTTTCCTACATTTATTCTAGCTGATTTCTCTTCCAATCTCATGTGCATTGGAGGGTGGACCTGTTAGGAGAAGCATGGCTTCATTACATTGATCAATAAATTCAAGGTCTAACTCTAGAACTATTGTTGTTCACCAGAAAACTGATTGGAGACAGATACTTCATCAACGGATATGAGGCTCAAAATGGACCTTTGAATCTATCCACGAAAAAATAGTTTCTTTCCAACACAAGTGGGCATGGGACTCATACTTTATCCACAGTAGGAGGGATTTTTGTACAATATGCAAGTATTTATGGCTATACATAAGGGATTGCAAAGGGAAGGATATCAGAGAAGTTGTACTCCAAGCAAGCTGGCAGCATAACTGACCATGGCATTTTTGGCAGTCCAGGCAAGTTGTACTCTCTTGTTATTATTGAAATGTAGTGGTGTATTTATCACATATATTGTTAGTTGTGCTTACAATTAAGAAATTAGACCATCTACACTTTGGTAGAAGATTACGTGTATCTAGACAAGTGTTTTCTATTATCGAATTTCAAATTTACAATTCAAAAAAAAGAAAAAAGAAAACGAAATAATCTACAATTCCAAGTCATCTATCTTCATGCTAAAAGCAAGATTTTGAGCCTCTCCTTTCCCATATGTGAGCAGTCCCAACATTAATGAATTTTTGATTTGTCATGCCAGAGTTTGGTTAAGCCTCTCTTTTACATTTGTACTTTAACAGGCTTATCTTTTTTATAGAACATGTTGAGTATGCAACATATGATGTAATATTAAGTGATTGATATTTTTTAATAATTAACTCTTTAGGAAGAAATATCACTCTTATTCAAATTTTGTAATAGGGAACATAATTCTAATACCCAAGGCAAAACATACATTTCTTCTTGTATTAGGCATTATTAAACTCTGTGAAAACAAAGACTTGTTGCAAATGGATTTTATACAATACTCTAGTGGATTTGTTGAATAAATGCTTATCGAGAAAAGATAAAACATAATTTTTAGGTCTTGGAAGTGTATTGGCTCGAGAACAAGAGGAAAAACCAAGCAGCGGTTCATAAATATCTAATGAGAAACATAAATGGATAGTTTTCGACAACTGTTGGGACAGAATGAGATACTTCTTATGACTGGTCCTGTTCAACAGTGTGATTTCATTTAACATGCAATATTTATTGGCTTTTCAAGTTCAGAAAAATTAGATGTTTTTCTACATTGTTCAAAGGTTGTTTCAAGGCCAAGTAACTCATTGAGACATACAAAATATGGTTGATGAAGTTCACATGGAGGAGCCAAACCATGCTTGGTTGCAAGCTCTTGTGAGCCAACCACAACACCAGTCCACAAATACCATAGTTAGAGAGATATTATCCCATCAAATAGTGGTTGCATCTGTTCCAAAGAGAATGTCAAGCAGTCAAGCAATATATTGATCTTTTCAACATGATCTTCACCAGGCTTAAGATTATTGACTTTCATGAAAAACTTAAGTTCAAGTTCTTATTGAAATATTTTACCAATGAGATACATCTCTTGTACATAATTTCTATTTAATGGGTCTTCTCATCGTTTGTGATAAATTAAATTCTAATCTCTAGGGATATCTGTTGGTGTGAAAAACCCTTCAAAACTAAGAAAAGATTTGCCAGCTAAGTCATCAATAAGACAAAAATGCAAAGGTGGCCTTTTGCTGAAGAATAATGTAGCACATAAAATGGTTAGAGGAATCAATAAATTACTAGTATATCTTGCTTAAACAATAACTCAGAGGTTCCTTGAGAGACACACAAGAGGAAACCCAATGGACATGCCCTTTTTAAGACTTTCATAGATCTGAACTTCATAAGGAGTTTCCTTCCATATGAATCCATTGTAGACTTTAAGAACCAAGGAAACCCTACAAGACAGTAATGGCAAGTCCAATGTTGTCATCTCTTTGGTATGCTTGCTTAAATCCCTTTGGAAAGTCACCCACACCTTCTTGGACTAAACTATTTATATCCTTTGTCACTTTGTTAAGTTCCAATAACCACTTTTCTTTTGATTTGCTTTATAAAGCTCAACATATTATGGAAATAAGAGGTCTTTAGGGTCCTAAAGTGCTCTTATATGTTATGTTCCAAATATAACATGAAATATGGAACTACAACTTAGCAATATTTTCCCGAATAATGGTTATGGTAGCATTGTTGCATTCTAGATCTAGAAACTTCAAAGCTAAATTAGGTGGTTATGAACAATCTGAAAAATTTTCAAATCATAAACTAGGCAAGTTCTATTTTGGAATTTGGAATTGGCATATTCAATTCTAAAATATGAAATATCTAAGATGTTCCTCCTTTTTTAATTATAAGCTAAAAACCCTAAAAATCTAGCCATTTAGCAATGCCAGAATCAGAAACTCATGGAAACTACCGAAGCAGAATATTAAATCTACAAAAAGAACTTACATGATATCCTTGAGGATTCTGAACACTTAAGTTTTTTTAAAGAATCTGGAAATAGAACTTAACATTACCATTATAAAAAATAACTGAAAAAATACATAAGTAGCTAAAAGAAACTTTCCTGTAAGGATATGAGCACCAGCTCAACTTCGAACCCAAAAACAATGTGGTCACTGCCTTGGCTAGAACACAACTTCAAACTGTGCACACAAACTTTCTTCTACCAAAAATTGACCTCCAATAGTTCAATCTATATATAAGAATTTCCCACTTTAGCTCTTTTCATGGTGTGTGTTGGATTACTAGCTCACATTGAATAAGTGCCCATAGTGACCAAAAAAACTAGTTGAACCCCACAAACATCTTACATACAAATATTTCTAGTGGACTAAATTGTACACAAAAGTGGGATGGGCCCAACTATCTAATATTTCCATAGGATAAGAAAAAGTTCCATAACATTGTCCCTATCTGTTATAGTTAGTATTAGGGTTTTCTAGGTCCTACCAAGGCGGGTAGTCATAGAGCCACCTTCAAGAATAGATAATATTTTATCAAGCCAAATAATGTTGTAAGTTAACAAATCACTGGAAAAAGTTTATAATTATGGTTCAGTTTTATGTGCAACAAGAAATCAGTATGGTCCAGTTTTTTTACCATCAATTTGAGAGGGTCATACCTATATGCTTTCTAGCTGTGCTTCTAGTTTATTCTCCCACTTTTTGGCTATGCTTCTAGTTTATTCTCCCACTTTATGGCTGTGCTTCCATGGTCTACCCCTCTCCTGAGAATCCCTTCCAAAAAGTGATCCTCCCTTTTTATTTTTTTAAATATATCCTCCTTGTCTTTTCATGACCCCCCAAAACATCAGGGTTTTCTGGGTCCTACCAAGGCGTAACCACCTTCAAGAATAAATATTTTATCAAGCTAAATAATGTTGTAAGTTGACAAATCACTGGAAAAAGTTTATAATTATGGTCAAGTTTTATGTGCAACAAGAAACCATGGTTGCAATGCATGTGTCTATTATCGTCTAGTTTGCTTAAGGGACACAATTTATAAGTTTTTAAATGCCTATAGTTTAGTTTGGTGAAGCATTGATATTTTCGTACTTGCAACTCCCAATAAAATATATAATCCTATTCCATTAATTTCTTTTTAAAGTTTCATCATTTTTACTCACTTAATTCCAAAGTGATCAAAACTTTTGCACTATACTTGTTATGTCATTTTCCCGACGGGCTTTAGAGTCAAGTTTCTCCTTCTTTGGTCTTCGTAGGGGATGTCCATAGGACATGCACCTCTCCATGGCACAGCGGCGTGCTCGTATCGTGCGAGATCTCTTCAGGGGTGTATTTGTTTTTTATAGTTGTGACATGTGTAAGATATGATAGTCGGGAAGGTTTTATTGTGATGTTTTTTATAGTCATTTGTATTTTTTTGGTGTGAAGGTAGTTGGTTTGTTGTGATGTTTTACTTGTAATGTTTTTAATGCAAATTTTTTTATTTTTTATTTTTATTTTATTTTATTTTTTATTTTTTTAATTTTTTACGAGTAATACTTCTTATACACATCCACCATGGGGATTGAACCCGGGTCACATCATCGATAATGCAAGTGGTGTGCTTGCCGGTAGACCACACTCACGGGGATAATGCAAGTTTTTTTATTGATAAGAGTTATTTAAAATTTCATTCTACATTACTATCTTTCTTTATATATGTTTTAAATCATAAATGTGATCTTTTATATTTTAAATAAATTTTATTTTATTTATTGGTTAATAAAAGTTAAAAAGTTATTTGAAAATTATATAATAGTATTCATAAGAAAAAAATTATTAACGCCACTACAAATCTATAATATTTTTAAAATTATTATTATTATTAATGGGTTATATGGAATTGAAACGACCCCGCCCATATTACATCATGACTGCATAGTAGTATTACATCAGCTTGGTAATTATGCATGTATCATTTGGCAAGATTTGAACCTTGGTCTCTTTCATGTAAGATGAGGAATCTAACCAACTGAACTTACGCCATTTGATACCACAAATCTATACTTATAAAAATAACCTTCCAAAACTCACTTTAATATTTTATTTATAGAGCTTGTACAAAAATAAAAAAAGACACTCACTTTAATTATAATATTTATTTAATCTATGGTTATAAACTCACTATAATTATGCATGTAAATTTTTTTATTCTAGTCCTTGTAAGAAGTGTCCTAACATCTTTATAAATATTTGGTATGCAACTCAAATATAACCCCCACCCCCTCTTCTCCAACCCCCTTTTTTACCAAGTAGAATCTATATGTAGGTATGCATGAATTTTAAATACCCCTCCCCTATAAGATAGTTACCAATTTATCGATGGTTCAACTTGATATTAAAAATATCCCCTATATGCACTCACGTGGTATTTACCATTTCCTCAGAGTGACCCCCCTTGCCTATCCCCCACCAATACTTCAACCTTCATAATATCCCTGCTTACAAAAAAATGATATTAAAATAGTGCAAGAACATGAGCAAATACTACTTCAAAAACAAGGGACGAAGCTTCTCACTTTGAGCTTTGAGGACAAAGCTCTTTTTAAGGAGGGTGGCATGTTAGGATATTAATACTAACCATTAATCTCCCCGCACCAGATCATGGAAACTAAACATCGATAAACAAGAGAACCAGAACCCGCACAGGGGCCACCTTCGAAACTAGAAAAACCAGACATAGAAAGAAAAAGTAGAACATATCGCAAACCAAAAACCTGACAGACCACAGACCCGTTGGCGTAGAAGCTCGCTTAGAGGGGCTCGGCTTCGGGGAATCCTCCTTGGTGTTGGTTGCACTCTACTGGAGGTATTGTTTCATGGCTGAACTGGCACTCTCGAAGGCGGCAATGAAACTCTTGAGGAACATCCTAGAAATTTTGTTGGAAATCGTAGAGTCGGGGATCGAATCCCCGTTGATGTCCTCGGAAATATGGATAGGGGAATTCTAGCTCGATTCTGCCTTAACCTTCTTGACTCTGGAAGACCTTTGGACCTGGGCGGAGATCTCCTCGACTTTGGCTTTGCACTTAGCTGGCATCGGTTTGTTGTCGCTCGTAGCAAGGGGCTTGGAGGGAGTAGCAGCAGACGGAGTCCCCTTCTTGGAAATAGGAGTGTGGACTTCAGGGGCTTCCTCACTTACCAGAGGTTCACTGGATAGGGAATGGGTAGGACTGTGAGTGGGAGAGGAAAGGGGGGTTGGATTGGATGGGGTTGGCCGAAATGGGTGGCGGGGTGGAGGTGGCTACATGGTGAAAAAGAACTACAAACAACCCCTGGTGAGTGGGAGTCGAGTGTTTCTTGTGAGCGCTAACCATAGAGAGCCTAATGGACCGGTGGAGGAAAGCAGGGATGTTCATAGGCCTATATCCCCGAAGGTGGTTCACCAGAGCAAGATGAAAGCTAGAGAGCGGTTTAGACGGGTCATCGTAGGACAAATACTGAAGTAGAGGAATGGTTACGATGGGCCACGGGGAGGGGAGGGATTCTTGGTCCAGGGCAACTCCAAGCCACTTGAATTCTTGGTAATTCGGGAACCCTTCGAGCTCTTGGTCTCAGTTGTGCTTGTCACGTCGGACCAGGCGTCCTGTGAGAGGAAGGCTAGACACCTCGATGATGAGCTCAGGAGTAACTTTGAATCGGATGTGCCGCACTGTAACATGGCCGTTCAACCAAGTTCTCACAAAATCTGTTGTGATATCGGCCTCGACACCCTTGAATTTTGACAGAAATGGGATAAGGCCACAACCTTGCAGAATGGAGGCTGAAAGGGCATCAAGTTGCATGCTGCTCGGCTCGAGGAAGGCCATGGTGGTAGAAATAGGGGGCATATGGAAGGTGACAGGGAAGCTAGGGCAAAGGCTGGGGTGGCGAAGATGAAGGACGTAGGTCTGGATGATGGCTCGCTCTATTTTTAAATAGGCATTAGGTGAGTCGTCGGTCATGTCGTTGGCCACGAGATGATGATAGATGGAGAGGCGATGGAAAGAGGAGGGAGACTAGGGATTGGTGTGGGTCTGCAAACCAATATCCACATGGGAGGAGTCAAAACACCATAGGGACTTAGATACATCTAAGCTCGATGAAATATTTGAAAAGAAACTTAAGGAGCACTCATGGTTGGGACTACACAACGATCTTTGAAAACTGGTGACATTTGAAACGAACATCCGAGAGCGAGCATCACAGTCATAGGGGCTAGGCGATTGGTCAATCATTTGATGGATATGGGGCGCACACCACGGAGATGATGCCCAGGGAATTGCACACCACGAGACCTACAAAACCTTGATCATAAAAATCATGGATTAGTGTGGAAAACATTAAAGGCAGTTGGTCTACCTTGGCCAATCCATGGTCGCTATGTGGATGACGCTTGGCGAAAGAGAGCTATGCCACATGGATAAGGTTGGTTGGGTGGTGCCCAAGTTGGTGAGACCATCAGCAAGCCTGTTGGCTTCACGGTACACATGGGTAGCTACAACCTATCTTTGCTGACCAATGAGCATTCTGGTTTCTTGGATCAGGGATCGGATGTTCCATGGTGGGATTTTGTCATTGTTGATGTACCTAATGATGTTGAGGGAATCCCCTTCAACTTGGAGGTTGATTCTGTAGTCCCTGATGAGGTGCATGCTATGCCATAGCACCCATGCTTCAGCCACGTTGTTTGTCTGGTGATCCAAGTTCTCATAAAAGGCTATGACAGCTTCGCCTTTGTGGTTCTTGATAATCTTGCCTGCTCCTACTAAACCTGGGTTCCCTTTGGATGCACCGTCAAAGTTGAGCTTCAACCAACCTTCCAGGGGGGTCTCCATCGAGCCTTCTTTCTGGGATGGGGTATGGGAGGGGGCAAGTTGGAAGGAATGGGGATGTTCAAGGATCGGAGGATCTCCACTTCAAGGCTGTAGATGGGTAGATTAGAGCACGGGAGAAGTTGGGAATTTTTAGCAGCATAAGCGATAGCTTTGGAAGCAATGGACACAGGGTCATTCGACAACATGGAAAAAATTTTGTGGTTCCTCTCTAGCCATATTTGCCAAAGGAAATGGTGGAGGCAGACCTTCCACAAGAAAGAGACTCTAGGATTCTTGAACGGGTTAGGCCACTAAACAAAAAGGTCCAAAAGGGAATCGGGGGGGCCCATTGAATCTAAAAAGTAGTCAGCAAGTGGCTCAATCCTTCTTTAGTAAAGTCACAGTCCACGAAGAGGTGGTTGATGGATTCCCAGTTGGAAAGGCACAAGTGACATCTGTTCGGGATAGGGATGCCTCTTTTCATGAGATTGTCGATAGTGAGGGCTTTGTTTTGGATGGCAATCCAGGAGAAGAAACCTATCTTGGGAATGAGATGCTTGACCCACACCACACTGAAGGGAATAGGGGAAACTTGGGAGCTGAGCAAGAGAGAGTAGGCTGACTTGATGGAGAAATCCCCACTATCATTCCCTTTCTAGATGGGGTAGTCTGGGGTGGCTGTGGTTGGGATGATAGTGGTTCTGAGCAAGCGGGATAAGAAATTCTCAGCTCTGAGAACTTGGCCATTTTCATTGGTAGTGGGAATGGTTTTCCATTTGACTTGGTTATCAATGTAGTCCACCACTTTACTGCCCCACCTCCTTTCCAGGATAGGTCTGAGAATGGAGACCTCAGGGATTTCCGCAAGAGGTTTATCTTTTAACCAAGTATCATCCCAAAAGTTGATCTTAGAACCATTGCCTAGCTACCATCGGGTGCCTTTAACAATGAGGGATTTAGCCTGAATCATAGCCCGCCAGAAAGTAGATCCATTAGTGGGGATGTTGTCCTCTACCAGGGATAGGTGTTGGAGATATTTGGCTTGAATGATGGAAACCCACTCTGCTTTATAGTTGGTGAAGATTTTCCATGCTTGCTTGGCAAGGAGGGTGAGGTTCATGTTGGTTGATCTTCTGAGGCCAAGGCCTCCTTGGGATTTAGGTTGGAAAACTTTGTCCCAGTCGACTAAGTGAAATTTCTTCTTTTCCTCTAGCTTGGACCATAGAAAATTCTTTTGAATCTGCTCAATCTTGGAGTGCACAGAAGTTGGAGCTTTGAACACCGACATGAAATAGATAGGGATGCTCTGGAGGACTGACATAGTGAGAGTTGCCTTGGCTTCCTAAGATAGGAGAGAACCCTTCCACCCTGCGAGTTTGCATCTGATCCTTTCTATGACATTGTCCCACATGGATTCTTTTGGGCTTTTGGTAAATAAGGGAAGACCCAAGTAAGAAGTGGGGAGATCAACAATGCAACATTGAAGGATACGAGTAATCTTGCATTGTCTGTTGCCTAGGGTGTTGAGGAAATAGCATTTGCTCTTCAGGTAGTTAATTTCTTGCCCCGCTACTAAAGCATAGGTGTCAAGGGTGAACTTGATAGACTTAGCTTGAAGAACAGAGGCCAAGGTCGCAATGATGGTATCATCCACAAACTGCTGATGGGATAGGGGTGGGGAGTTAGAAGAAGCTTTGATCCTGGAAACACTCCCTGAAGCATAGGCAGATTTAAAGGCTCTCCCAAGGGATTCTACAAGAATTATGAAGAGGAAATGGGATAGGGGATCTCCCTGTCTAAGGCCTCTAGAGCTGGGGAAAAACCCTACAGCAGATCCATTTACTAACATCGAGAACCACGGGGAGGTAATGCAGCCTTTGATGAGGTCGATCCATTCCTTGTGAAACCCAAACCTGGAGAGGACTTTTAGGAGGAAATCTCTGTTCACCCTATCAAAAGCTTTGGTGATGTCCAACTTCAAGAACATGGCCACTTTCTTGTTGCACAAAGTTGAGTGGAGCATTTCATGGAGAGAGATGATGTTGTCAGTGATGGATCTGCCTTCCACTGAACTTTCTTGACAAGGATCTATGATCGCGGGAAGGATCTTCTTGAGCCTTAATGCCAAATATTTGGTTAGAATCTTGTAGATGATGTTGCATAAGTTGATCGGCCTAAAGTCCATCATAGATTTGCATTGAGGGGTTTTGGGGACCAGGGCAATGAAAGTGGAGTTCATCCCTCTGGGAATGATTTTGGTTTGTTGGAGTTCTATGATGGCATTGCAGATGTCTTCCTCTAGGATATCCCAAAAAGTTTGAAAGAAGTGGGGGAAACCCATCTGGCCCGGGGCTTTGTCAGCTTGCATGGAGAATAGGGCGAGCTTGATTTCTTTATTATTGAGGGGTTGGATGAGGGAGGAATTCATCGCAGGAGTGACCAGAGGGGGAATGTTCTATAGGAGGGCCTCTTGGGCTTCAAGATGTTCAGGGGGATTGGTTCCCATCATGTTGCTGAAATAGGATGTTGCTTCATCTCTAATTTTGAAGATATCTCGTGAGACTGTGCCATCGGATAGGGTGAGCTCCTTGATCTTGTTCGTGCTTCGATTTCGCAAAGTAGATGCATGAAAGAACTTCGTGTTTGCATCACCATATTTCAGCCATAGGGCATAGGATTTTTGTCGCCAGTAGGTCTCTTCTTTGGCCAAGACATTGTGGTATTCTGATAGGAGTTGTCTCTCTTCTTCTCTTAACTGAGGGGTCCATTGGTCATGCTAAATTTGTTGTTCTAAGGTTTTGAGATTGCCCAAGATCTGTTCTTTGCTCTCAAAGATATTCCCGAATACTTCCTTGTTCCAGATTTTGAGATTCTCCTTTATCGCCTTCAGTTTCTGGGACACCCGAGAAATGGCAGACCCAGGGTAAGGGAGCCCCCACCACTCAGTGATCCGTTGCCTCAGGTCAGCGTGCTGGATCCACATATTCTCGAATCTGAAAGGTGTTTTGAAGGATGGAGCCCTGTTGGATTCTAGAAGGAGGGGACAATGGTCGGAGCCGATTCTGGGAAGAGAGATGAGAGAGGTATCTCCAAATATGGGAATGGCCTATTGGGATAGGAAAAATCTGTCCAGCTTGACCTGAATGTGCTCGGGACCTACTCTTTTGTTGCTCCAAGTGAACTGGAAGCCTTTAATCTGAATATCCATGAGTTCATTCTCCATGACAAAGTTTTGGAAATCTTGGATGCTTTTTGAGGGAGTGGAAATGCCACCCTTCTTATCAGAGGGAAAGAGGGGGGAATTGAAATCCCCTGCTAACATCCAGGGGAGGTTGGAGAAGGCATCCTTCATATGAGACAGGGATATCCAGAGCGTGCATCTTTCAAGAGGATTATTAGGGGCATAAATGTTGGATAAAACCCAGGTGAACTGATTTTCCTTGCAATAGAAAACCAGGTTCAGCATTCTATCAGAAGATGAAATAACCCTACCTTCAACTTTGTCTGGATCCCACAGGCACAGGAGGCCTCCAGATGAACCTTCGGCAGGGGAGGAAGCCCATTGACAATTCTTCCATATTGACTGGGAAATGTTATTGGTTCTAGATGCATCGGCTTTCATCTCTTGCAAGATGAGAATGGTAGGTTTTTTGTTTTCCTCCCTTTTTGTTTGGGCTTTTTTTTTTTTTCTTTTTTTTTTTTGGCCTTTGTTATTCCAAGAGAGGATCTTCATCTAGAAACTTTGGTGGGTTTTTTGCCTCCCTTACCCGGTAGGGGGGAGGTTTGGGATTTTTGGATTCATCCTTAGCCTGGTTGAACAGATCTGGGAATAAGGTTGACTGCACCCCATTGGCGACTTGATTTTTAGTATCCTTTTTTATTTGCTTGGATATGGTAGGCCTTCCTCTTTTCTTTTCACTTCCTGTATCAACTGGGCCTCTTTTGCTTCTAGTGATGATGGGGCTGAGGTCCGTACTATGGTGGGTGGGACTAGCAACTTCCTTCAGGGATTCAACAATGGATTTGGATGGGGATAGGGGCACCTCCAGGGGGGAGAGGGGGGATCAACCCCTCGAGGGGAAGGGTTTGCGGCCAGGGGTTCAGAGGTGGATCTAGTGGGGGATGGGGGCATGATCGAGGGGTAAGGGATGGACCGGATCTGGAAGGGGAGGGGTGGGGGTGGAGGTGGGGGGTGGGGGGCGAGGAGGGGCAGATTCAGGAAAAAGGACTTCATCATTGGAGATAGATAAAGGTCCAAACCTATTAGGAAAAGCAAACATGGAGCATACCTGGCTCGATTCTGTAGAAGGATGGTTGATGAGAGGCATCTAGACAACCATCTTCTTCCCTTTGAATTCTTTTTCTCATCTGATGCCGATAGGGGCTTTGGGTCTTTCATTGTTGAATCCCATTTGGGTGCTCTATTTTTGAGGGGGAAGCTTGGAGCTTTGCGCCTCTTTCTACTGTTTGAGAGATGGACATTGAGACTTGAGATGTCCTTGAGATTGGCATTCGATGCAAAATATCGACTTGTTCTCATACTCGATTGCTTGACACCACTTGAAGGTTCCATATATAAGATTAATGCGAGTAGGAAGCTGGGAGGCCAGGTTGGCATTGACATAGATTCTGGCATGAGCCATGCGGGTTCTGGCCTTCATTGCAGGATCAATGGCAACAAGGTCTCCAATGTATCCCCCAATCCCACGTAGGATATCCTCGTGATAGAACTGGATGGGAATATCCGGGAGGTGAACCCAGATGGGTGCGAAGTTGATGTCTTGAGTTCGAGGGTTAAAGTCTTCCCCCCACTTTCTGAGAAATAGGCTTTTCCTACCATAAAACCATGGCCCCCCGTGAGGATGCGGGCATAGTCATTCTGGTTGTTTAGTTGGATCAGAAAAAACCCTCTGGATAGGGCCACCAGCTGAAAGCTCCCTGTTGTTCGCCATTTGAACCCAACCCATTTCCTTATGGACTCCATGTCGGGCCTACCTCCAAAAAATTTCCCCACTAGGGAGAGAGATTCAATAGACAGTTTCGTTGCCATGACTGATTCTGGGATAACCATGTTTTCACCCGAAGTGGTCAGCGAGGGATGGGTCTCGGTCCCAGAGGAGCTGGGATATGGAGTGCCCGTTACCTTCTCGAGGTATGATTGAGGGACTCCATGCTATGGATGGGGGTTGCTGCTTGGGAGGGGGGAACAAACCCCTTGTAGTTTTCCCACGACCGATCGTAGTTCAGGCTTCTCTGCCCTCCAGGATCATGGGCCCTTGGGATCATCTGCCTTGGTAGCTTCGTTCGAAGGGGGAATCTCTCCTTGTTCCAGCTCAAAATCCCCTATGAGGGCTTGGGAAATCTCACTCGTAATCACCAGAGTTGTCGAGGATGTTGCTTCTGTTGTCGCCATAAGGTTGTTTGATCCAACCATTGTGTCCTTTCACCTCACAACTCTAGGGTAGATATTTATATGCATTCACAAGGGTGTAATTAGGCATCCATGAAATAAGAAAATACAATTTATTAAAAGCATTGGCAGGGATTCCTCTAGTGAAACAACGATCCATTTCAAAGGTGATTTATATATTTCTTCTTATTTTGCATCCAAATCCATCTAGTTTTCATCCTTTACAAGTGCTAGAAACCAGGTTCCTACTAGAAAAAGGGTAACAAAAAGAAAAATAAAGATAACAAAAGATAAAAACCTATGCTAAAAGGGCGGCAATGCACCAAAGATCACATAAGATCTCCTTGTACAATAGGTCTAATTGTAATGAATTTCTTCCATCCTCATTTTTTATTATGCTACTTTTGAAACCCTAAAGTTCGAGGGAAAACCTCTACACTACATTCATTTCTATTGGTAGGAATGAATTCTATATTATTTGACAAAAATGAAAACAATTTACTTGGAATAAACTTGACCTCTTCTATTGTCTTTACTTTAAATTTGTCCTCCACATCTTCCTTTGCACCTTTAATTTCTTTTGAATTTGAACTTGCACATTGTACTTCCTCATCCCTTGTATCCTTCTTTGTTTCTTCTTTCTTTATCTCTTTGTTTGGAGTGGAATATTCTTGATCTAATCCAACTTTTATTATAGTATGATTTCCTTGCTTCATCTTGAAGTTTGTCTCATGACCAATTTTTTTTTTGTTTCTTTCTTCATCGTTTTCACTTTATAATCTCTTGTCATATATCCAATCTCATAACAATTGTGGCATCAAAATACAATGTTTTCATTATCCACTTGTTGATCACATTCTCTTGATTCAAATTTAATCTTAATGGATTGTGGCAAAGGATTTGAAATATCCATTGCAACACTAATTTGAGCATATATAACATGCTATCGCTCCTTAGTAGTTAGTCCCTCCTTAATTCCCTTAGGGTATTTCAAATATTCTTTAAAACATCCTTATTAATATTCTAATATGTAGTCCAAAAAGCCTAATCTACGTGGAGAGCTTTTTAATACTTTTAGTCTGAATGAAAAAATTCTTACTCTATGGTCTTAGATAAAGGGCATGTCTCCCCCTAAACCATGGTCCATCGCCTATTATTTTATTTCATCTTTTCAAACTAGAAAAGATGACGAGAAAAAAATTAAAAAAGAAAAGACAAAGTAATTTCAATCAACCCCCTCTTCTACTTAATTCAAATTTAAATCTTGAAAAACCTTAGCGAATAATTATGAAATGTAATTTTCCTCCACATCTTCCTTTGCACCTTTAATTTCTTTTGAACTTAAACTTACATTGTACTTCCTCATCCCTTGTATAATCTAACTTTTATTATAGTATGAATTCCTTGCTTCATCTTGAAGTTTATCTCATGACCATTTTTTTTGTTTCTTTTTTCATCGTTTTCACTTTACAATCTCTTGTCATATGTCCAATCTCATAACAATTGTGGCATTAAAATACAATGTTTTCATAATCCACATGTTCATCACATTTTCTTGATTCAAATTTAATCTTAATGGATTATGGCAAAAGATTTGAACTATTCATAACAACACATATCCAAGCATATATAACATGCTATCGCTCCTTAATAGTTTTTCCCTCTTTAATTTTCTTAGGGTAAATTCAATATTCTTTAAAATATCCTTATTAATATTATGATATGGAACTTTGACCTCTCTTTGAGAGGTCCAAGGTTCAAACCCCACTCAGTAAGAGAGGACTAGGACCCCTCATAAAAACCTATGTAAACTCATTAAAAAAATATTTTGATATGAAAGTTCAAAAAACTTAATCTATGTGGAGAGCTTTTTAATACTTTTAGTTATTTTTCAAACCTCTACGACCAACGCACAGGGCTGAGCAAGCTCCCCCTAACCATGACCCCTCTTAAAACCGAGAGCTATGCTTATCAATAGGGAATTTAACACACAACCACCACACACCCATCCACTCACATATTCACCCATGCCGCGGTTTGAACCTTGGACCTCCCGAAAAAGAACCAAAGCCTGAACCATTGCGCTGTCCCCACTGAAACTTCATACTTTTAGTCTTGATAAAAAAATTCTCACTCTATGATCTTATATAAAGGGCATATCTCCCCCTTAACCATGGTCCACCACCTATTATATTATTTATAATTTACAAACTAGAAAATATCACGAGAAATTAAAAAAAAAAAAAAACATAATAATTCCAATCAATCCTTTAAATTTAAATCTTCAAAAACCTTACAAATATCCATGAAATTTACTTTATTAAACATTGACCTTTAATAACCATTATATCAATACTCTCACTTTTGATGCAATAGAACTTGCTATATATTGACTCTTCATCTTATCTCCAACTTGGGAATGAGGTAGGATATTCTCACTTTCAAGTAAAACTTTCAAATGTGACTTTCCTTTAATACTACCTAGTAGGACTTGTTCTCTTACTCTTTTGACTCGTTATCCATCTGGTAAATCAATTTAATTTATATTTTACTTAAAAAAATATAAAATATATTGGACTTTGCAAATATAGTAACCAGAATCCTACCTCCCCATAATTCAAATTAAACCCTTGAACGGCACTTCACCAAGGTATAATAACAAGAAACCTACCTCCCAATAATTCGAAAGATAAAACACAAATACCAAATGAGGTTTCCTGCAGGGACTTAAGCAGCCTATTTCAGAATGCAGAGTTTGAGGATACGAAAACCTTTTCTTGCCGTCTTTTTGAGGATACGATAACCTTTTCTTGCCGTCTTTAATACTTGTGGTATATATTTGCACTCAAGTTCGAGGGGTCCCACAGGTCGCTAGTCAGAAGGATCCTCCATATCTCCTGTGCGAGGAGTCTCCCTATTTACGCTGCGCCGCGCAGTTATTCATGGTTACATGTCAGGCATTTATTAAGTTGAGAGGAGAGGAGAGGAGAAGAAGGCATGGGCGTGGTCAGTATTTTGTTGAGCTTGGCGGGAGTGCTGACGACTCTCTCAGTAGCTTCAAATGTCATTGCCTTCAGGAGGTACCGCAAGAAATTTCTGGCGCCACTCGACAATCCTTTAGACGAATCCCACGAGGTTCTCGCGACCTTCGATATCGAAAAAAGTGGTAACTGTTAACTTTAATGTTGAGTTCTGTACTCTAGCGATGATCATTTTATTTTATATTCTCCTGTATTGTGTTCCAGAGGAAGATGGAGGCTTTTTCTTCGGCTTGGCAACGGCTCCAGCTCACGTGGAAGATAAGCTACACGATGCCTGGCTTGAATTCGCTCAGAGTGAGGGCGGGGATTCGGACTCGGAACCTAGAACCGCGGACCAGCCAAAGATGCGTAAAAACACTGTAGAAGAGCCTAAACTGCAATTAGAGCCTGCCAAGGAGGGGATGAAGACGTTAAAAGTGCCCATGGAAGCGATGATCAGATATATCCAAAAATTCTCCGAAGAAGGCGAAGAGGATAGCCATAATGTTGCTGCTTGGCACAACGTTTCCCATCCGTAAGTAGTGAAAAACACACTTTAAAGGGATTCGAACCCGTGATCACATTGGCCAACTGCCTTAGCATAATCCCTTGGTTACCTTTGTTTAACAGGAGACTGCAACTTTACACAATTCTCCTTTTTTAAGAAGCCGCAATTTTGGCTATTTTTGATTGATTATGATATCCTTTAAGCCAAACTGATCTGTAGATGAATATTTATTTAATTAAAAATAAAATTGGCTTGGAGGAGTGCTAAGTTTGATATTGGTTTAATTTAAAGTTTCTTTTGCTTACAGATGCCTCTAAGTAATTCAGTCTAGTATGGATGTATGTGACAGGAAGCATTTAAGTTAGTAACGGAGATGCCTCGCTTTATAGTTACAGAGTGAAGTTGAAGTTTTTTTTTTTAAAATTGAATAGGGAAGAACGACTGCGTTTCTGGTCTGATCCTGAGACCGAACTTAAGCTTGCAAAAGACACAGGTGTCACTATGTTCAGGATGGGAGTGGACTGGACCAGAATTATGCCAGTCGAGCCCATTGATGGCAATCAGAAATCGGTAGGACATATACAGAACATGATTGGGTCATAAACTTTTTTGGACTGTTGTTGGACAGTGCCGATTTGCTGCATATATTCAGAGTCTATATTACTAATGTCATATTTATTTTCTTACATTGAATAAGGCTTCTGTCTCACGGAGGAGAGGAAGCTAGCAATTGTTTTATTTTCAAGTTGATTAGGTTTTGAGTTCGTAATATATATGTAATAGGCAATTTTGACATTGAAGATCATCCTCATATTGTAGGTGAATTTGGGCGCATTGAAACGCTATAAATGGATTATGGAAAGAGTTCATGCATATGGAATGCGTGTGATGCTGACATTGTTCCATCACTCTCTTCCACCTTGGGCTGGAGCATATGGAGGTTGGAAACTTGAGAAAACTGTCAATTATTTCTTGGAATTTACCAAGTGAGTACGTTGTTTCTGTTTGCCCTTTTTGGATGTACCCACCCTGCAGTGGGTTATTCTATGGAAAAGTGCATTTAATAATATGGATGATTTTTTTTAAATTTATAATATATAATTGAAATGGTTCCATTCATATTGCATCATGATCACATAGTGATATTACAACAGTTTGGCAATTATGCATGTACCTGGATCTCCACCCTTTTTTTTTTTTAAGCGAAAAACCCCTTGCGGAGCCGCCTTGGTCTGAGAGACCACGAACAGGGGGTTCTACACCGTCAAAGTCACCCGGGAGTCGCACCCGACCCTGCCCGCACCAACATTATCAATTGGATTTTAGATACCCAATTCAACTTTTTGGTAGGGTGGAGATTTGAACCTGGGACCTCCCTTGGAGGATTGCCCTCTCCTTTCCAACTCACCTACAACACCTGGGTACCTGGATCTCCACCTTAAAAGTCAAAGAATTTAATGGGTTAAGGTTAAGTTCATGCCATTTGATATAGATAATTGTATTTATAAGCGATAGGTTTAGTTATTAATTGTATATCCTTGTAAGCAAACATTTGATTATGTATAGTGCTATCATTAATAGTTTGATTAGCTGTATACTAGTATATTGATAGTTTCTAAATTGATCATAAGCATGCTCAAAAATCAGGGACCATAGCTGCTTTTGCTGTTGGAATATGTCTATCCGATGGACTTTATTTATTTATTTATTTTTCTGTCCCAAACCTTTTGCCTTTTTTTTTCATATGGTATCAATGATATGCTGATAATATAATATATCTTTTAGCCTGCTTTCCTATGTTTAATGATGGACCATTGTGCATAAATTGAACCTATTAGAACTGAACATATTTTTGTGGTCAATGAAAATAATCAATGATGTGAGGCCCACTTTTGTTTCATCGGCTCTTAGATTGTTTGAAAGACTTTGGAGTTTGGAGTTACTCAGTAATTTGTCCTTATACATATTGTTTGAGAACCACTAAAGCATTCTATGGATCAGGATAATAGAGGAGGATGGCAAAGTGGGACAGTGGCTTCCTGCATTTTGCTTTGAGCTTTAAAATAATATTGTAAAATAGTGGCAATGGGGTACAAAGCAGTATTGCCTATGATGAAATGAACATGAACATTCAAACATAAAGCGACATGTAAAACAGTAATTAAAGGCTCAACCCAAAATTAAATATCCAATAAGGTCAACGGTGCAAAAAAATAGTACAGCATTTCTCTGAATCAGGCTGTTTGCTATTCAGTGGCCAACCATAACAAGGATGATTAATAGTACACTGAAGAAAGAGAAAATAGTTGTTGGCTGCAAATCGATCCCAAAGACTATCAACCAACAAAAAAGGAGTTTGCATTCCAAAAGAATGGCATTCAATAACTACTTCATGCTTTTCTTATTATTAATATTTTAATTGGTTATATAAGATGGAAATGAGCTCCACCCATATTACATAATGACCACATAGTGGTATTACAATAGCTTGGTAATTATGCATGTATCGCTTGGCAAGATTCGAACCTGGGTCTTTTCCTTCAAAGTTGAGGAATGTAATTGTTTAATTGATCGAGCTAATGCCATTTGATGCTTTTATAATTATTAATAATTTAAAAGTTGAATTACAGTCTAATTTTGAAATTCCAAATTATAACAAGCAAGCTGTTCACACATAGCTCACAAATTGGATAAAACCACCTTCATATTACTAATATAAATATCTCTTGACACTCATGTCATCCTATTATTTATTGTTTGCAAATATACATCTTTACACTTCTCTCTCTCTCTCAATTGGTTATATGGGATTGATACGGACCTCAACCATATTACATCATGACTTTGCTACTAGGGTATTTCAACAAATCACGACATTTTTGGCAATATGCATATATCGTTTGGCAATATTTGAACTTGGGTCTCCACCTTGAAAGTTGACATATATAACCACTTGAGATCATGCCACTCGATATGCATTTATAACTCCTAATAGGTGGATCTTTTTGCATTATGTATATTTTACAAAAAGGGTACAATCAACAAATATATCCTTGTCTTACGATTTACTTTTTCTTAGTGATGAGAAAATAATTGTCAATAATAAAATCAAGGATAATTAAAATAGTGGGCATCACCATGAGTTGTCAAATAGACATCCAGGCATTTATTCATATAGATTTTGTTGATGTTGACGTGCATTTAGTTCAAAAAGAAGTTATCATAGAAGCTTTGGGATCATCAAATATTATTTTTGTTTTTATTACCAATTATAAGTATAAATATACATCATTGATTGATTCATTAATAAAATGCAAGCTTTCATGTCCTCTCATGAGTTCCTTTTTCAGCATTTATTCATTGTTGCTTACTCTTTTTATTCCCTCTTTCACTTATTCTCTATCAATTGGGAGTAGAGCCCCTTGATCTAGGCTTGTGGGGGAAGTTGCTCCCTATGGCTCTCTAAAAGTGAGCTTCCTCCCACTCCAATCATTCTTTTTCTTTTGTTTAGAAAGTTTATATACTTTCTTCATATGTGGTCTAAGTAGTGGCAATGATTCAGTTATTATTGTCATATTTTATGGCTTTTGTCAGGACAACAGATCTAATTGTTTCAAACTAGGGTTTAGGGTTTAGTTTTTATTTTTATTTTTAAAGAGATTGTTTATTGTTACTTGCTGCCAAAAATATGTATGCAAGTCCATCTTTTCAGCGTTGCACTACAATTTTAAACTTCAAGTTCAAAGTTCAAACTAGGGTGTAGGGTTTTTTTTTTTTAAAGTAATTGTTTGTTGTTATTTGCTTTTATGTGCAGCCACATGAAAATGTCAGGGAAAAAAGACAAAAAAAGATACAACATGGAAGTATGGAGTAGAATTGTAAAAGAAAGGATAAATTCTTTGCAATTTTTGTAATACTTCTACACATGGAGGACTATATTGCTTTAAGTTTCATTTGGCACGGAAAGCAGATGCGAATGTTAGATTATTCCCGAAAGTGCCAATTGACATTGAGAGAGAATGCATGGCAGTTATCACTGGAAAAGTGGAGAAAAAAGAGAAAGAAAAGAACATTTGAAGCCATTTCAACCCCCTTTTCTCAGCCTCACACAACTACTAGTGGGACCAACATCTTAGTCGAGTTCAACATGAAAATTCGAGTCCATCAATTGCACAACCAAGGAGTGGGACAAATGAGTCCAAATATGGGGTAGGGACACAAGCCACACTTGATGGTATGGCCATGTGGAACCAAGAGAGGCATAGGGCAGCCAGGAAGGCCATTGGCAATTTTTGGTATTTTTCCGACCTTACCTTCAATGTGGCAAGGTCTTCATACTGGCGAGGCATGGTGGATGCCATTGCAGGTTACGGCACAGGATTTAGGCTGCCAACTTATGACGACATTAAGGGCCCTCTCCTTCGTGAATGCATGGATGAATTGAGGTTATTCTTGAGGAGCAGCGTAGGGTGTGGAGCACTAACGGTTGCACTATCATGTCGGATGGATGGACCGATGGTAGGGGAAGAACCTTAATTAATCTTTTGGTTTCTTTTGTAGGAGTGACATTCCTCAAGTCAGTGGATGCATCGACGCAAGTTACGAGTGCCGAAATGCTTGCAGGGTTGTTGGGGGAGGTTGTGGTCGAGGTCGGGGTGGAGAATGTTGTCCAAGTCATCACGGACAACGCAACAACATATGAAGCAACTGGAAAGCTGTTGGAGGAGAGATTTCCCACCATTTTTTGGTCCCCATGTGCAGCCCATTACCTCGATTTGCTCCTCGAAGACATTGGGAAATTATCTTGGGTGTCCGAGGTTGTACAACAGTCTAGGGCAAGTACAAAATTTATCTACAACCATTCTTGGGTCCTCAACCTCACGAGGGGTTTTACCGGTGGGAGGGAGCTGGTACGGGCTGAAGTTACACGCTTCGCAACAAACTTCGTGACATTGCAAAGTGTCTATAATGCAAGAGGGTCACTGAAGCAAATGTTTGTGAACGATGAGTGGAATTTTGAGCAAGCTGTTAGATACCGATTCTCTAGTGAGGGGGAGAAGATATATGAATATGTGTTTGAGGAGCCCTTTTGGCAAGCCATGGATGAGGCCATCAAGGTACAAGACTAAGTTTTTAATTTATTTTATTATTATTATTTTTAATTTAAAATATTTTCTTTTTGCAAATCTTGTATCGTAAAATATTTTTTTAAATTATTTTTTCTTTTTTTCAGGTGATAGAGCCTTTAGTGAAGGTGCTCCGTCTTGTTGATGGAGAAAAATCACCAATGGCATATATATATGAGGCTATGGATAGGGCAAAAGAGGCAATTGCCTCAATTTATAGACATGTCCAATCCAAATATGGTCCCATTTGGGATATTATTGACAGACGATGGACATCTAAGCTCCGTAGCCCTCTTCATGCAGTGGGGTACTACCTCAACCCCCAAATTTTTTACTCCAACACATTCCATGCTGACTATGAGGTGATGGTGGACCTTTGATTATGTGTTGACCGCATGTACCCTGATGAAGAAATAAGTGCTAAGATACAGACTAAGATGCATTCTTATAAAAAATGTGAGGGCCTCCTTTTCCCGTTGCCAATGTGATTCGATCAAGGTCAACTATGAGGCCAGGTAACCCTCATTGAATTATTGTTTATGTTGTCTTTTGATTTTGTTTCAAAAAATAATCTCAATTTAGGATTTTACATGTGAATTATTGAATTTCCTTCTTCTTGGTTGTTTCTAGATTTATGGTGGGAGGACTTCGGTGCATATACACCCCGTCTACAACGCTTCGCCATTAGAGTTTTGTCTCAACCATGTACCGCTTTAGGTTGTGAGCGCAATTGGAGTATATATGAGTACATACACTCCAAGAAGTGCAATAGGCTTACACAAGAAAAGTTGAATGATCTTGTGTTTGTTCATTACAACCTTCGCCTCCACCATAAGAAAATTATAGGAACAAGTACTGGGGCCTTTGACCTAGACGAGATTGATCCATCTAATGATTGGATCACAAAGGCACAAGAGGAGCAGCAACAAGATGTTCTCCTCAGCATGGATGAATTTGAAAACTTAGAAAACCTAGCGGAGGAGATGGCAACAAAGGCACAAGAAGAGGCACAACCAAAGCAACAAAGAGAGACTAGAGCTTATACTAGGGCAAAGGGCAAAGGCATTTTAAAACATTGATTGAGGCATCGTACTTAACATTTGTCATGACTCATGACACATTTTGTAATTTGTAATTTGTAATTTTGTACTGTTATATATTATAAGCAATACAAGATGTGTTTTGTCACTTTTGTGTGTAGTAGTTTAAAACTTAAATACTTTGGCTTTAAGCTTGTAGAACTTGCCATTTTCATTGTAGTTTAAGATTTTATCACCTACAACATTAATATTTGATTTGCATAGTGTTAATTCATTGTGATATGCATGAAAAAAAAATTCAAAAAAATTTGCATTTTCTTCGTTTTTTTTTTGCCGATTCCCGATTCGATCCAATTTTTTTCCAAGCCGATTCCATTCCGTTTCGATTTTCTCAACTATGCTTATGACTACCCCTTGGTTCCCCCCTAGGGTGTTGAGTCACAAGGAGGTAGGAGGTGACCTCCTAGATCTTATCTTATAGTTTACAATCCAATGGCCATAGGCATGAGCATGTTAAAGGATGGAATTCCCCTTTTTTGGACAGAAGTGAAGACCCATGATACACCTAGTTAGGAGAATGGGGAGTTTGTGTGAAGGAGATTTGATGGCCTCATGCAAAGAGCACGTGGAAGAGGTGGGCTACAACTCACTGACCTGGTTTGGAATAGGGGTTGTCCACTTCAAGGGTCAATTGTGTATTGCAAAATGATGAATTTTGCTAAATGTCTTTTATGTATCTTGTTATATTTTGTCTTGGATTCTACTTTTGTCATAAAAATATTATTTTATTGTTGAGTCATCTTGTGTTTTTCCATTAAAAACATTCTAATCTATTTAGATTGGATGATTGTATGTGGTTTTTAGGGTTGATTCCAAGGAGGGCAGTGCAAGTTACAATAAATTTGTCAATAGCTTCTGTCATATTCTTCCATCGGTGCATATTCTGAAAAAGGGCTAGCACATGCTATCTACAATCCTTTAAAGCATTCCATGCTTTTTGGTTGCCAGCCATAATCTTGGAAATTTTTGGAAGCAGGCCATTTTGAGTTGACTTTTCATACCTAGCCATTGCAGTGTTAAAAGTATGTTGCTGTTGCCTGGAGCAATTAATCAAAGACATGGTTCAATTGTTCTTCCATGATTTAACTGAAATCTAAAGATTCCAAATGAATAGATGGGCAGTTTGTTTGAATTTTTTGAAGAAGTGATGTAGCAGTTATTTCAGGAGGGCAGCCCTGTTATAACTCTTGAAGAAATCTATTTGAGCATTATCTTTTTGTTCCTTGTTGGTTGCTATCTTTTCTTTGAATTGTAGTTGATTTGGATGGTTTAGCCCAGTGCTGCTTCCTGTATTGTGCCTTTTTGACACCCCCTAGATTTAAAGGTATGCTGGTATGAAGACCAGCACTTAGTACTTTTAATGGTGCTGGTTTGTCCTGCTGCTCTTATTGCTGTACAGAAGAATCATAAGTTTGAGGCATCTGATTTTTTGTGTGGGTTTTGCACTGATTTATGAGGGGCTTTAGAATCTTGGTTGTATTGTTCCTTGTCTGACAATCCTATTAATTCCCTTTGAGAGTCACCGCCAGATTTTGCATACCTAATGATTTTTAGACGTGATTTCTTGTTGGCTTGAAACAATTTGTGATGTTTCCACTGTAATGCAAGGAGGAGGTGTTGATAGTGGAGCAAATTGTGTAGTCTCACCTGGTTGTATGGTGCTTGGCATGTCTTGTGCTTCTAGCTGCTGCTGAGTTGGACTTTGAGCCTTAGGGGCGTCTGATGCCTTCTCTTTGGCCTTAGAGCCTACTCCTTCAGATTTATCTCCTATGTTTTGTTTCTGGGACAGGCACAGCATGATACAGCAAGATGCATCTCTAGGATGGCTGGGGTTTGAAAACCTCAATCGGGTTAGTGGCAGGATGGCTGGGGGATGACTTATAAAATTAAATATAAATTATATGTAACCCAAGACTTTGCTTGGGCATGAGGCTGAGTGGGTGTCATACCTTTGATGGCTCAACTGTTTCTCAAACTATGAAACTCTTTTTATGCAGTCACAATCCTTCCAGAAGACCCAAGAACCACCAAGTGAAGGTTAAACATTTGTCAAGCCTCAAAGGAGCAGTATATGCATCAACTCCATTTTCTTATTAAAAGAGAGTGGGTAAAATGGCAGAATAAGGAACTTGCAGCACAGTTCCAAAAGCTCTAAGAGAACGTTAAAAGAATCATCAGAGCTGCAGAAGAGGATTTTGGATCTCCTCTCCAACATGGAAGCATGAAACAATTTTAAGGAATTGGAAATCTCATTCTCATGGCTGCTATCCAATGCAAAAGTTTTCAAAAACAATGTCTACAAGTCAGACTTTCATCCTATGAAGCTATGCTATTGCAAAGTGCAGGGCTTATGATGAGTTTATGAAGTTTGGATCCCTAAATCAGATAGCAGCGCATTTTCAAAACTTTCAGGGTCTTGGTTCCGGGCCAAACTTGAATGCCTTCCTTGCCTGATTCTCTCTCATATTAATTTCCTGCTATCTTTATGCTTGTCTCTGAAGCTGCAATTAATATTTATGTATTTCCAGACATTTCTTGCAAAAACAAATTTTTGTTCCTGTTTGGAACATGTTGAAGACAGGAAATTGCAGCATCTCATAAATGTTGTAGCTATAATCATGCCTTACTGGACTTCTTTGTAGAAACAATACAGTCCGCTCTTGTGTTGAATATACCAAAGGTAAGAGAACACAGATTTTTGGTGTTTGCTCAGCCATAACACAGTCAAAATTCATATATCAGAAGTTTCTTGTGAAAACAAAGTTTTTTTTTCAAGCCCAGATTGTGCTGTCAGATGGTGAGTGCAGAAGGATTTTCAAAGGCCTTTTTGAATGTATTACCATCAAATTTGGTCCCAAGAGGAACTTAATGATTATTAGACTATTAGTAATACATTCCCAGCCGAAGTTTTTAAAATTTTGACAGTTAAAGGAGCCTTTTTTATATCAAATTTTTCTCCTCAGATAGTGAAGAATAATACATGTGACTGGCCACTATGGTCCGCTGACAATGCCAACCTTTGTGACTGATAGGTTTTTTGTCTTTCACCATGCCTCTGCTAACTAAGCTTTTGTTTGGAAGAGAAAGAAGGCTATGTTTAGATGCCCCGTCGTGTTAGGAGGATATATGTTTGTAATATTGTCAGGTCTTCAGGCCTATGAGATGTGGCTGGCTTGTCTAAAGCTTACACAAATGGGTTGCGACTTGCCAGTCTTATGATCCGAAGAAATCCTCCTAAAGTACCAGAAGAAACAATTGAAGATTTTGGGTTTAGTCCTAGAATCTGAGGAATGTAATGAACACAGTCTTCTGATTTTGGTTTGCTGAATGTTAAAAATGCAAGCAAATCTTTCTGAATGGAACAGGGAGTTGAGACTCAATCCTCAACAGTCTCATTAGAAGGTCTTGCGACTGAAACTGTTTCCAAAGCAAGGGAGGCTGAGATGCAGGTGTTGTCATTCTGTCCTGTAGAGCAAAGCTTCTTGTATTTATATTGACAGGAAGGCCAAAAGCAACAGAAGATCAATGCCGTGCACAATAAGAATTGACCTCCAATGTCAAATAAACTGGTGTATTGAAACTGTATTCCTGAATATCAGTCTGATGATATATGAAAACTATCTGAAGAAGTTGTTGAGAATGCTGTGCCTGAAGAAGGGAATTATCCACAAGAGTCAGGAAGGGTTGAGTTTTCAAAGGGAAAGTTAGATACAGCAGGATCACCTTCGAAAGGACAAGATGCAGTCAGTCCTCCTGACAGGAAGGCCAAAAACAATGGAAGATCAATGCCATGCACAAGGAGAATTGACCTCCAATGTCAAATAAACTGTTGTATTGAAATGGTATTCCTGAATATCAGTCTGATGATACATGGAATTTATCTGAAGAAGTTGTTGAGAATGCTGTGCTGTGCCTGAAGAAGGGAAATCTACAAGAATCAGGAAGAGTTGATTTTGCAAAGGGAAAGTTAGATATAGCAGGATCACCTTCGAAAGGGAAAGATGCATGCAGTCCTCCTTATGCAAATCCTCGTCCTAACCATCGTTTTCCATCTATGTCCAACAATACTTAAACATTTGGGCAAGCAGTAGGAAGAACTGGAGTAGTCCTTGATGAGCAGGATGATGAAGAAGAAGATAAAAATCTAAAGGAAATAGAAGAGGGAAAATGATAGAGAAAAGAAGAGGTAGAAAGACTGAGCAAATAGGACAAGAAAAGTAGTACCCAGACACAAAAGAGCATTGAAAACCTGATTCTTCGCAGCTGACTTCCCCCAGCTAAATTTGTGGAATAGTTTGAAAGATTGCAGAAGGGTTCTTCTACCACTGTTGTTGCTATGCTTTTGGCTGAAAGGGTGTTAGATGGACCATTTGGAATGAGGTCGACACTTTCTATGATGAAAAAGGAAACTCCTTTAAGATTGTTTCAGTGATTTCAATCCTAGTTGAGAAAATCGACAAAAAATCGGCGGACTCCCGATTTTTTGCTGATTTTTTGAATCGGCGATGCAATCGGCAATGCGCCGATTCTTTGCTGATTTTTTCAAAAATTCTGCAAATTATTATTATTATTTTTTTATAATAATTTTTTTTTTCTTTTTCTTTTTAGGCTGTGGCTGATTTAGGGTGTTTTTATGCAAGCCCATTTTTCGGCTGTTAATGTTTGAACTCTGAAGTTTAAAGTTTAAACCCTAAATCCAGGGTTTCGGGTTTTTCTTTTTTCCTTCATTTTAAGTAAATATTGCTGCCTGATAACTATGTATGCAAGCCCATTTTTCAGCTGTTAATGTTTGAAACTTTGAAGTTTAAACCCTAAATACCTAGGGTTTGGGTTTAGGGTTTGTTTTTTTTTCCTCCTCTTTTTAAGTAAATAAGTAAATATTGCTGCCTGGTAACTATGTATGCAAGCCCATTTTTCAGCTGTTAGTGTTTGAATTTGAAACTTTGAACTTTGAACTTGAAGTTTAAACCTTAAACCCTAGTCTAGGCCCTAGGGTTTTGGGTTTTCATTTCCTCCTCTTTTAAGTAAATATTGCTGCCTGATAACTATGTATGCAAGCCCATTTTTCAGCTGTCATTGTTTCAATTTTAAGCCCTACACTTTAGCCTTTTGGTTTAGGGTTTAGGTTTTTTTCCTTTTTTTCAAGTGATTGTAACTTTGTTGATACTTATTTCCATGTGCAGGAATATAAAAAATGAAACCTTTTTTTCCTTGTTGTTACTAACTTTGTACCTTTTCATATTATAAGCAATACAAGATGTGTTTTGTCACTTTCATGTGTACTTAAAGCTTGAGCCTTGTATGATGTCTTGACATGAATTATTGCTTTTATTGCAATATTTGATTTGCATAATGTTAATTCATTGTAATATGCATGAAAAAAACTTTTTTTTCAATGAAAATTTTTGTTTTTTTTGTTTTTTTGATGACAATTCTTTGCCGATTTTTAAAAATGCCGATTCTTTGCTGATTCTGATTTTCTCAACTATGATTTCAATTACTGAAAAGTCTTGAACAAGTCATCAAGGATGATTTCAATTGCTTGGAGAATTACTCTCAGCACTTTGACTGTTAAGCAGGCTATGTCCTTCTGAAATCAAGTTTATAGAGTGACTGGAAAATGGTGGACAAATCATATCTCCAATATCAAGGTGAATTGGCTATAGGAAAACAGTAGAATACACAAGTGTCAGCTATTGATGCTCAACTAAAACAGTTGTTAGGATGTTATAGCTGCAACAGACAAGGAACACTGCAAAAGGTGAGGCAATTAAGGTCCACCATGCAGCAGTTAGCAATAGAAGTAACATCTCACCAAGTCACTTTTGGCTGAGTCCATGGTTTCAGTGTTGCTCAAACAAGAAATAGTTAGGTTGCCAGGATGAGTAATAGAGCTATGGAATTGTATCTATATATTAGTTCAACCGAAAAGGGTAAATGGTCAAACTTGAAAAAGTAATGTATTGGACCTGGACCTGGAGTTCAAAGTCTCATTTATTGTCACGAAGTGGCAGAGTTCATGACATGGCTGTATAGAAGTAATAGCAGGGAACTCAGAAAGGAAGGGTCTGCATTTTCATTTTGAGCTGACTGTGTTTAACTTTACCACCATGTAGAAGGAGAGAAGCAGGTGTAGTTGCTATGGTGAAAGTAGAAAACAGGCTTTGAACACCATGACAGATGATGTAGGATAACTCATAGGGAAGGACATGCTTGACATGTGGGTTGATGCTAATCAGATGCCATGATTAAGACTTCTACCTGCAAAATGCTGCAATATTGGGAGAATAAGGGATGAAGAAACTGCAGGAGATAAATGTTCGTTAACAGATTTAACAGAATGGCTGTTATCATGAGCAGCCCTTATGAGAATAGTTGAGAGTTTATGGACACCCCTGTATCTAGAATGCAAATTCGTTTGGAGGATGTAAGTTATGCAATAGTAAGGTTGAGAGAGATAAGCGTTGCATTGCCGAGGATTCACATGCGTTTCCAATCTTGTTTCCTTGCCCAAAATTGACAAAGGATAAACTAGGCCTTGACTCAAAAGGCACAGGAGCTGCTAAATGCACCCAGCTGTCACTCATTCTGCTGAGCTCAGCTTTGCATGGGAGCTGCTATAATTGTAGGTTTATTGATTGCCAATATTTTCTTTTTGACTGGCAAAAATACTTGAGTCTTGTAAGTTGTGTTTTGCTGTTTCTGATCTGGCTTTTCCATTGTCCATTCCCTTTTCTATTAATGTTCTTTTATTAAGCTCTTGTCATTCTAAACCAATGGCATTGCAGAATGTGTGGCTTCAGTCTGTATAGTTGCTGGGATCGTATTTTACTCTCCTAGGTATTCATAGAAGGAATGGAGTTTTTTATGATGCAATCACCAAAGAATGCTTTTGTAATGTTTTATCCAAGTTGTAAAAAGCTGTGAAACTGTGGAAATTGTTTTGATTCATTAATAAAATCCCTAATTGAGCAGAGTCTTTCATTGAGCCTTTCCAAATTGTAGGCCAAAACTTCTGTATTTCCTATTCAATATTGAGCTGAGTTACAAGGAGCTTATCAGACTAATGTTATATAGTTTCTTGGATTATGACCCCAGTCATGCAGTTTAAACAAAATGCTGCCCATGAACATACTGTTTACATTCTTTTATCTTTAGTGTAGTAAACTAAAATGATCAGTCACAGCCATTGTAAATATGAATTAAAAATCTTACAGGAAAGTATATAGGAACCATTAGAATAAAGAAGCACTAATCCGACTGATACAAAGATAGAGAGGAAAAAGTCCACTGAAACCGTAGGCCACTTCCCTTGAAGCTTCATTCTTTGTAAAAGCACCAAAGAGAATGGATTTAATGGTTTTCTCCACATTTTGAACCTCAGATAGTGGGCCCCTATAGTGGATTCCTTCTTTTGGCTCACTATGTCAGTTTTGTCACCTTGAACAGGGGAAGCTCCAGAGACCATTGGAACTTGTCGTCCTTGAATAGAGTCTTGTTGTTTTTCCCAAACATAGCATTCATTTTCAACTTCTCACTCTGGTGCTGAACAAACTTGCCAATCCCAACATCCTCAGAGTGACTGGAGTTGCTGAAATTAAGTGCCATGCTCTTTGCCATTTGGGGATCACAAGTGGTAGGCTTTCTTCCCGTATTTTTGAACCTACAACTGCCCCAACTGACAGCTTTCCATACATAGCCCTTTGGCAATGGTTCTCAGGCATAGGTTTTTCTTTCAGACTGTCAATATTCCTTTTGATTCCATTGATTTTGTTTTTTAATCCGAATATGCTCATAATGTGACTTTCAGTGTGCTCCAAGTTGGCATCCAAACCTTAATTCTATTCATATAACTGTTTCTTTGTTTTGATTCATTTTGGCTTAATGAATGCTCTTTTCATTATATTTTTAATTAACAAATAGCAAAGATAGCCCTTTGAGGGGCACAAACTCACTGAATCATTCTCTTTATATTATTTTACCAAGTTATAAAACTTCTCATTTTCTAGTGCCAAGGGAATTCTGCAGTGGATGAATTTTGAGCAATAACTCTTTAAATGCAGTAATGTGTGTTCTTTGGGAAAGGGCCCAAGTCTTGATCTTGCATCAGTCAAAAGCCACATTGTTTTGATTTCATGGACTACCCCTTCAATGCCTATTGGATCCATGATAACAAGGACAATCAGTCAATTCAAAGGGTGATATTTGAGAGGATGAAATGCTATAATTTCATGGAGATTTGTTCGGATGGTTTACTTATCAGGAAGTGTAAAAATATTTTGTCTTCCAAGCTCCTTCATGGATTTCTTGGAACAGGATATGTATGTCTGTGCACTTGTGCCTGAACTCCTAAACAATGTTTTTGTATGTGTGTGTGTACATAGGTTTGGTGAAAATGAGATAACTTAAAGACACATATTTTTATATAACTTAGCTTGTTTTCAGAGTTCTACATATATATAACGTAAATTTTAGGAGGTGAAGTCAATATCCAGATCTCCAATGTTCTTCAGCACAGAGGTGCATGGTGGTGCACTTTATAGTGATCCTTATTCCTTCCACACGGGGGTTCGGGCACGCTGCCTCCGACCCGAAACATACGTCCGTACAACTGTACTAGGGCGAGGAAACGTCTGGACAGTTTTTTGGAGTATACCACGGTTTTTTGGAATCTTCCTTTGTATTTCTATAAATGGGGAATGACCCCTTGTGTGTAATAAGTGAGTGAATGTAAAAAGTTTGCCGAGATCAATAAAATAAAGAAGCTGCCATTGCCCCGTGGTTTTACCTGCACACTGCAGGGTTTCCACGTAAAATCTGTGTTACTGTTTTTACTGTGTTATTGTTTTTTGCTTGCTCATAATATTTTTTCTAACAGTAAACTTGTCTACTCAGATGTGTGCTTGATCTTCTAAGAACATCCTCTTTGTGATGGCCTTTTGTATCATAGCCATCCAATCTACCAGAGCATCTGATAAGTTAACTCAAGTCCATTACATGCTTGTTTTGCATGATATGTTTGCTGAAGTCCCTATTACATTTGGGTCATTTGACTTGCTTGTCCTTGTGACATATCTGTCTTATTGAAAGTGTCTTAAGACAAAAAAGTGGTTCAAGATGTGCAAGCATCTTAACGGATGTGTTTCCCTATCAAAGCCATCATAGTCTGTCTTGTTCAGAGTGCTTGGTATCCAATTAGCCCCACTTGGTCACATAGTTTCCAAATCCTGCTAAGTGTGCAACATTCCTTGGAATTTTTGTTAAGTGCAAGTCATGTCTTAGTTAGCTTTACTTGGCTGAGCGCATGTCAAGATTGTTTGTCACAAGAAGCATCATTACATATTGAGGGTCCTCAGGGGCCCAAGCAAGGGGTAAAATTTTCCAATTCTTTTAAATTTGTCTTACCAGTTTTCAATTTTTGGGCTTAAGAGTTCTAGATTTATAGCAATTCTAATTCCAAAATTTACGATTTTTTGGAGTTCTTTTTAGTTTTATGTTTTGGATTTTGTAGGTGCTTTAGGGTTTGTAGATTATATCTAGGAAAATTGCAAATTCTAGCACCAAATAATCTTGTTTAGTATTCTCCATTTGACTTCCAAAGTTCATTGCACACGGAGTTTGGTGTGTGTTGTCATTTCTACAACATTGTGTATATTTTGCTGTCCAGTAATTTTTGCTTCCCAAAGACTCTGCCCCTCTTGTTCAAGATGCATTTTTTTTTCTCTCCTGAGTTTTACTGTCAAAATTCTCTTGACTGTTCCTAAAGCAGTGTGTAGTTGTTTCTGTTTACTTACCATGCAGGGCGCACACCTTTTGGAAAGCGAGGGTAGCTTGCTTTGTCCCTAGGCACGAGTTAAGTCGGCAGAGTGAGCAGAACGCAGGCCAGTTTCAGTCCGAAAGGCAGTAAACCTCAGCTTCACAAAACAAGAACGCTAAGTGTTGATGAAGTTTAAAGAGCAGTAATTCCCGGCACAATGCCTTTGCACTCAACTTGAGGAGCGCATTACTGTTGCACACCAAGTATTAGCGCAAGGCAGGCTTCATGCAAAGGAGAGCGCAACGCCGTTTGACTGGTCAAAGCGCACCAACAGCTAGCGCAATGCCTTTGCGCAAACCACTTTGACCGGTCAAAGCACAGTGCAACCTCCGAAGAGAAGACCCCAGGATGTTGCGCTTGGTTTTCGGAGCGCCAAGCAGTGTCGAACTTGATTTGAGCGCAATGCCTTTTGACTAGTCAAAACCCAACACTATTTCCAAGGCGTCAAGGTGTTGCGCTCCATTTCTCCAACGTAAGGCAAATGCGCAACAAGCTTATGCGCTTCAGCTGTTGACTGTTCAATGTCGACGAGCCTCCCGATGCCCCAAACCCTTTGCACTCCATTTCTCCTGTGCAAGGCGTTTGCGCTCCATTCTCGTGCGCTTTGACAATGGAATTTTCAACGCCAGCACTACTTCCTGTGCGCTAGGGACTTGCGCTCCATTTTCAAGCGTCGTGCAATTGCGCAATGAGTTAGCTACGCTTCGCCTCTTGATATTTCAACTTTGGCGTTGGTCCCGAGGTAGCAAGGTGCTTTCGCTGCAGTTTTAAGAGCGCGAAGCAGTTTCAGGCCAGGAAACAGCGAAATATAAGCAGCGCTTGCATCTAGCGACTATTCTTTTTCAGCCCCCTCGCCAGAATTTCTCAGAAGTGCTTCCCATCAGCGAGTCAAGGTGTATCCTTATCCATCCAAGCATAGTCGGTCTGAGAAGTTTCCAGACTGGACGTTTCAGGATTTCAAAATCTTCTTTCACGGAAGCGGTTCCAGAGAGTGAGGAGGCAGCGCCAGCAAGCCAAGCCTGTCAGAGCATTGAAAGGGTTCAATTGCATTTCAAGGAGTCATTAGTCTCGACCATGCCTAATTACTATTTCATGACTGTAATTCTTTAAATCTTATCTTGGCTGCCATCGCCACATTTTGTAGGTGTGCATTTAATGTTCCAAGCGGCAAAATTCTCTATATAAGCCTGCTCTTTTATTGTAAAATGATGGATGTTTGCTAGAAGCTTGATGTAATCCAAATTCTGCTATCAATACAGCTGATGTCTGGCTCTAACTCTGGACTTCTATTTTGGTGTGTATGTCTTCTATTGCTTATCTTCTATTAGTTCTTTGCTTTATCTGTAGGGTTGAATTCTAGTATTTGGATTTAGCTTCTGGTAAAACGGGAATCCTGGAGTAGCCCTGGAGATTACGCATGTTAGATGCCTAGTTTTAATTTCTGTTAGTTGTCTGTATTGAGTGCTATTTGATTCAGTGTGCAGTAGAGTTATTGTGTTGTTAGTCCATCACCCCTGTTCTATCTGGCTTGTGGACATATTTCCCGTCCCTTTCAGTCATTTCCCGTTTCTTTCTAGTTTTTTAATATTTAAACCCCCCAGTTAGAATAGAAAGGGAACCAACCCATCTCTGGAGATTGGCACGGGAGGCATTTCTTCCTCTCGGCCTTTCAATGTTGGCCGGGTCTAGGGCGCATGAATAGACCATTTCATACCTAAGGCAAATCTCTGACCAACAGTTTCTGGCACGCTCGGTGGGACCCAAACGTTCCACTGCAAAAGCAGTACTAAGAAGTTGATGTTCGTCTTATTGCTGACAAATCCGAACATTTGGCAACTCATATGAACTCAGACACCTCCGAGCCTCGTAGACCAGCTTAAAATATCACGCCTTCATGCGTACGAGGTGGCAGGCTAGAATTACAGAAGAAGAAATCGAGTTCTTCGAGCTTGACATTGACGCTTTGGGAGAGCATCCTAGAGTGGTCAGGCCCAATATCCCGTTAGACGGGACATCTTCACAAGAGGTTGTTGTTGCTTCGCGGATTCCAACTCCCGATAGCAGAACAATTAGCCTCCAAATCCGCCGAATTCTTCGGATCATCAGAATACTTCGGCTCAACCGAATGTTCAATCAAGTGTTCCGAGTGTTCCGATTGTTTCGGCTCAGCAAGTTCTACCAACTCCTCCAGCTCAACAAACTCCGCCAGCGCAGATGGCGCAACAAGCTCCACCCAAGCAGTTCCTGGCCTAGAATCACACTGGACCCCTTGCCCTACAGGCTCAACACCAAGTACCGGTTGCAGCCTTGAAAGCTTTACCCACTTACGACGGTACGGGAAAGACGGCGCATGAGCATATTCAAGACGTCGCAGGACTGACAACCATTCACCAAGTCACCGAAGAAGACGTTATGGTGAAGTTGTTGGTGCTATCACTAAGAGGTAAGCTCCTCTACTGGTACCGATCGCTCCTGGTCGGTACCATCACCTCATGGGACCAATTGGCAGGACAACTTATAAGGGGCTTCAACGAACAAGCAAACCCCTTCTCTTTGTTGCACCAGTTCACCACTATCCAGAGGCACCCTTTGGAGGAGACAGCTGACTTCAATGTCAGGTTCGCCCGAACCTGGTAGAAAGTCACCAACGGACTTCGGCCCACATCGGAGCAGGCGACGTTCTATTACCTGAGAGCATTTCACTCTGATATTAGCATGAGCATCCGACATGCTAACATCAACACGTTTCCGGAATTATACCAATAGGCCCAAAAAGCGGAAGCCAACCTAATAGCCATCGGGAAGTTGCCTCCAAAGGCGACCATGCCGATTTACTCGAACTTCCCGCAAAACATGTACCCGAGTGCATCCGCTCCACCTACATCTCCGATGTACCCCAGTCAACCGTGGACCCTCAATCCACAAAATCAGGCGGTACCCACCCAGCAATTTCAGGTGCCTACCCCTCAGTATCAGGCGCCTGTCTTTCCTCAGCTTACATATCCTCAATATCCGACATTGCCTCCACCGCTGGCGCCATTGCCATTACCCGCGCCCGCTCCTCAGACAATCCTAAATACAGATCAGGTCAAAGAGTTGCATGATTTGCGTGCATACGTGAAAATGATTGCAAACGACATGATCGTCATGAAAAGGAGGCAGAATGATCAGAACTATCAACCGAGGAGATTTCCTTCCCCAATCACTAGGGAGCAAGCAGCTCCAGACGGGAGAGCCCCTAAGAGGAACTCCGCGATGTTGGAAAGCGACGAAGCTGGTTCATCCGACAAAGCTTACTGGTGCTCCACCTGCAATGATCCGCATGGTGAAGATACTTGCATGGTTCATCTGAACTATGTACAGACACTTGCAAACGACGCACCTGGCAGAAAGGTAAACATGATAAGAGAAACTGATCGTAATTTCATGATTCCCCCTATCGAGCAGGTCTTCGTTCTGATGAGGACATGCAAGAAGCCAATTGAGGTCAACCCGACTCAGATGGAGCTGTTTAAGGTGCCCACCAATCCCAAAATGCCAAGTAAGAAGGCACCCCCGCCACCAAAAAAGGAGCCAGCTCAAGTATCAGAGCCGGCGGACACTGCCCGACTAGAGGACTACCTACCTCCAAGAGCGAAAGGGAGAACCCCTCAGCCGCAGGCTTCAATATCTCAACCCCTAACCGAAGCAAGAGATCAGGGGAGAGAAAAGCTGCGGTACCCATCCCTGACCAAGCATCAGAGAGTGGAAGCAACACAGCAGTACCGGACCCGGTACGAAACCGCTAAGGAGGGAGGCGAGTCTGGTGCTGGAGCATACAACTTCGTTGAAGAATTAAGAAAGACTTCGGATAAGGTAAGCCTCTTTGACGCGCTCCAACTGCCTGGTCAAGTCGACCTGTTGCAGGAATCCCTTAAGTCCGTTAAGGGCAAGGAGAGGCCGACTTAGACTGTCTTGACACAGTCGTTGACTACCTCCACCACTGGAAAGAACAGGCCGCCGCCGTTTTATCTATCCCTTAGGATGGAAGGGTGGGTCGTGCATAATTGCATGGTTGATTTTGGCGCTGCCACCACTGTAATGCCCAAACCTGTATGCGAATTCATGGGCATGGAGTACACCAGGAGCAGTTCTGGAGTGCTTCAACTAGACGAAACTCTAGTTAGGACAGTGGGGGTCATCAAGGACATCCCGATCGTGCTGCACAAGATGCCGCAGATCACAGTAATTCAAGAAGTTGTGGTAGGAGACTTGGAGTCCTATTTCAGCATGTGCTTATCAAGGGAATTCACTGCCAAGCTTGGAGGCTATTTGTCTCTCGATTTTTCGCACTTGGAGATCCCCTTCAAAGGAAAGAGGATCAATTTTTTTAATGAAAAGCCCTCTACCTTTCTCATTGAAAGGATCCAAGATGCAGAGAAACCATGGACTCAGTCAACATCATTGACAGAGTAGAAGTAGTGGAAAAAGTGGAGCTCATGGAGGAAGCTCTTGACAAGCTGCGCATAGAGGATGAGTTCTCTATGCGTGATTTCAACACTATGATAGAATTGGACATCGGGTGTTACTCGATTACCAAGCATGAAAAGGCTAAAGTGCCGAGTGACGTTGACCCCATGGACGATCAACTGTGGAAGCTTTTCTTCGATGGCGCCCGATGTAAGATCGACGTTGGAGCTGGAGTTGTCCTCATCTCCCCTTCCGGAAATCAAAAGACTTACTCGTACAGGCTCGCTTGGAGCTGTACAAATAATGCCGTTGAGTATGAAGCCCTATGTTTGGGGTTATGAAAGGCGGAGAAACTCGGAATAAAGCAGTTACAGATCTTCGGCGATTCAGAGCTGATCTAGAACCAGGTAACGAATAAATGTGTTGCGAAGCAACACTATCTGAAGGCATACCGGAATAAGGTATGGGACCTGCTAGAGTCTTTCTTGGCTCTGAACATCCAGTCCATTTCGCGGGAGCGGAACAAACACGCAGATGTCCTGGCGTCCATTGGAGCCAGATGCTCCCCAGTCGAGAATATAATGCAGAAGCCGAAGGCAGTGTGGGTAATTTATCGGCCTTCGATACCCGACAAAAACGTTCATTGGCAAGTTTTTGATAGTGACGAGCAGATCGTCAATTTTTTGATCGATGAAGCTGGAAACATCGAAGAAAGAGCCCTCGACGATGAGGAATCTGAGGGCCTAATTCAGCTGAAGAACAACCACCTCCCCAAGGGTTTGATCACCCTTGAAAGCTTGTTCGACCAGGACGACCGGTCTCTCCCCCACAAGATTAAGGTGGATGCCAGAGAGTATGAAGAGCTTGAACTGGAGTCCAGGAAGTTGATTAAAGTGGGAACTGATTGCACACCATTGGAAAAAGAGCAGATCAGAACCCTTTGTAAAGAATATCCAGACATTGTAGCCTAGAGCTACCGCGACCTGAAGGGGTATGACAAGTCCGTCTTCTAGCATACAATTGAGCTCCAGGAAGGAGTTAAGCTTGTCAGGCAAAAGCAAAGGCTTGTCAATCCAAAGATAGAGATGCTCATGAAGGCTGAGCTCCTGAAGATGCTAGAGGCGAAAATTATATATCCCATCAAGCACTCTTCCTGGCTGGCGAATCTTGTCCCCGTTCGAAAGAAGAATGGGGACATCCGCCTCTGCGTAGACTTTCGGAACCTTAATCAGGCTTCTCTAAAGGATCATTACCCACTGCCCCAAATTGACCAAATACTTCATGTAGTGGCTGGGGCGCAGAGGTTCTCTCTGCTAGACGACTTTTCAGGGTATAATCAGATCTGGGTCAAGGATCAAGACCAATTCAAGACCGCTTTCACCACCAAGTGGGGCACCTTCGCGTATCAGCGCATGCCGTTCGGCTTCTCAAATGCTGGCGCGACTTTTCTAGAGAGCAATGGACTTAGCCTTCGGTGAGTTGCTCAATTGCATCATTGTTATATATCTTGATGACATGACTATTTTTTCCCACAAAAGGGAAGAACACAACCTTCATTTACGATAGGTGTTTGAGAAATGCCGAGAATTTGGGATCTCAATAAACCCGAAGAAGTCAATCTTTGCGGTTAAGGAGGGCAAGCTCCTGGGCCATGTCATCTCCGAAAGAGGACTAGCCATAGATCCTGCTAGGGCGAAGCTCTCCTCAAGCTACCTCTGCCAGCAAGTAAGAAGGGCTTCCGATCCTTCTTCGGGCAGATTAACTTCGTTCGGAAATTCATTTCCGACTTCGCCCAGTAGTCAAGACAATGACGGAACTCCTTTAGAAGGATGCTGAGCTCTAATGGACCGAGGAGAGAAGGCAGGCGTTCAAAGAGGTAAAAGAGAGAATCGCACAGGCCCCCGAATTGGTAAACCCTTACTACTCCAAGGATTTTATTCTTTATGCTGTCGGAGAGCCAGAGAGCTACACAACGGTCCTTACCCAGAGAAACGACGATGGGGATGAGCGACCAATTGCGTTCCTAAGTCAAGTTATCCTCCCGCATGAGGAAAAGTTCAATTTCATTGAAAGACAACTCCATGCGGTAATGCGGTCGTTGAAGAAGTTTCGTCATTTCATATCTCAGAGTAAGACGATAGTGTACGTGATACACCCAAACATTAGAAACTTCATCATACAAGGCGAACTTGGCAACAAAAGGGCAGGTTGGATTTCCAAGATCCAGGAATTCGATATAGAGGTCCACCCACTAAACTGGTCCGAGGCCGAGCCTTATGCCAAGAGCTTGCCCGGAGTGCCGTCTCAGAGGTAACAGCTTGCTAGTGGGATGACTCAGCATAGGAGAGCAATTGTGCAAATCGGTCTTCATCCGGCAGAGATTGAACATAGGACCTGGTGGACTACTTCAGCACAGGACAGTGCCCTTCCGGCCTCAACTCCTCGTAGAGGAGGTTCAGGCTTAAGGCCTGCAGATACGTATTGTTATCCAGTGGTTTGTTCTTCAAGAACATTGACGATGTCCTCTTGAGATGTGTCAGGGGACAAAAAAAGGGAAAATCTTGGACGAGTTCCATTCTGGAATGTTCGGGGGCCATTTTTCAAGAAGGCCTATGGCCTTGAAAATAATAAGGGCGGGCTATTATTGGCCCACCATTTTTGCTGATTCCTTCAGTGTTAGCTAGAGGTGCGATAAATGTCAAAGGTATGTTGGCCGCACCAAGAATGCTTCTCTGCCTGTGCACCTAATTCAGGTTGAGGCTCCATTTTAGCAATGGGGTTTAGACTTCATTGGGATAATATGTTGAGCAAGGTGCAGCGACAGTATTGTCATTGTTGTCAACACACTCAGATGGACAGGTTGATGCAGTGGACAGTTGTTCGGAGGTTGTTCGGAGTATGTACAGTGGTGTTCAATGCTTATGAGGATGTTTTTGATGTTCGAGTGAAGTTGTTACAAGGTTGTTCGTGCAAATTTGCAAAAGTTGCAAAAATCGTCAGGAAGTTGTCAAAGTAGCAAAATTGTCAAAGTTGCAAAAATCGTCAAAGTTGCAACAACGTCAATGGAATGTGTTGGACAGCCCAAGATACTATTTGGAGGTTTGTTGATCATTAGTTTGTTGAACTAAGTGTGACACTGAGAGGGGGGTGAATCAGTGTGTATTAAAAATTTAATCCAACTACGAAATCAAATCAAAACAAGCAATCACACAAACATGCATCACATAACACCAGATTTATAGTGGAAACCCGATGTGGGAAAACCATTGTGCCAATGGACTGTTTGGACTCCCATCCAAATCCAGCCTCGAAAATGTTTGGTCTTTACAATATTTTTGCAGCACCAACTGCAAGGAATGGCACCAACCAACCCGGACTTTAGCAACACCAACTGCAAGGAGCACCGACCCCTGTTGCCAAGCACCGACCCGACAAATTTAAAAAGCTATGATAAAAGTTTTAAATCTCATCAAAAGACCCTGAGTGGTCTAGCTCACAAATATTCTCCTCTAAAATATTTTGTCTAACCTTTTCAATCTTCTCAACTCTGCACATTGATTATCTCACACCTTGCACATTTTTTCAATCAAAATGCCAAAGAAAAAAATTCTTCACAACATGCACCGGCAGTCCTTTCTCCAAAAAAAACCCCCTTCTCCCTTTTCTTTTAAAACATATATATGCTTCACATTAAAAAACGCAGCTCTTTTTTTCAATTACACAAAAGTACCACTCAACCGTTATATTCTTAGAAACTGCCAAAATTGCCAAAAAGAGTTGACAGGGCTTTTTGTAACAGTCATAACTTCCTCCTCAAATTTCCAAACGGGCTAAAAATTGAAACATATATTCTTGGATAAACCGACTACCTTCAGTTTAAATTTCAGATTTTAACTCTTCACGGATTATTCGCAGTACCTCCGACAAAGTGGCCTCTGACGCTGATTTTACACCTGTCACATAAACTGGAAAAAGTGCTCCAAAGCCATTTTGCAACGCTCACCGTTTCTTCTTCCGGACTCCGTTTGGGCTGAAATTTAAAACTTAAGCTCTCAGTATATCCAGCTACCTCCAGTAAAACATTTGAGGTCCAATTCCTCATGGATTGCTTAATATTCCTCCCGTAAAGTGACCTCCGACGCAGATTTTACACCTGTCACATAAAGCATGAAACTGACCAACAATGCACCGACGAAGCAACCGACCGTTCCAACACTGCAACCACACTTGCTAATGATCAACAAACCTCCAAATAGTATCTTGGGCTGTCCAACACATTCCATTGACGTTGTTGCAACTTTGACGATTTTTGCTACTTTGACAACTTCCTGACGATTTTTGCAACTTTTGCAAATTTGCACGAACAACCTGTAACAACTTCACCCGAACATCAAAAACATCCTCATAAGCATTGAACACCATTGTACATACTCCGAACAACTGTCCACTGCATCAACCTGTCCATCTGAGTGTGTTGACAACAATGACAATACTGTCGTTGCACCTTGCTCAACAATCTCCCCCTTTGGAATTGTTGGCAACACACGCACAATTTCCTGTAACTCTTCTCCCCCTTTGACAACAAGACCAAAGGGCTGCTGCAAACTCCCCCTGAGTCCATGCACAACATTCTCAGGCAAAAATTATTACACTTAGCAAGAATCACAAACATGAGCAAAAAGATAAACAAAGACACAAATGCTCCCCCTGAGAATGTGGCCCCGATAGCTAGTCAATGCTTGGGAAGTGTGACCACTCCCAATTTCTTGCGAAGGTACTCAAAGACTTCCTTGGGCAATGGTTTGGTGAAGATATCCGCTACTTGCTCTGTTGTTGGAACAAAATCCAACTTAACCTCACCTTCCGCAACTTTCTCCTTCAAAAAATGGTACCGGATAGCAATATGTTTTGTGCGAGAATGCATAACCGGATTCTTTGAGATATTGATTGCACTTGTATTGTCACACATGATCGAGATGGGCTCACTAAAATTTATTCCAAGATCCTTCAAAGTTTGTTTCATCCAAAGTACTTGTGTACAACATGATGTCGTTGCAATATACTCTGCCTCTGCTGTGGATAATGAGACTGACTCCTACTTTTTGCTATGCCACGCAACAAGATTATCACCAAGATAGAATGCACCTCCACTGGTACTCTTCCTGTCATCTACACATCTTGCCCAATCTGCATCTGAATACGCAATAAGGGTGAAGTCCTTACCTTTCGGATACCATAACCCATACTCCATAGTACCCTTGAGGTACCGAAAAATCCTCTTCACTATTGTCACATGAGTCTCCTTGGGACTAGCTTGAAATCGTGCTACCATGCATATGGCCTGCAAAATGTCCGGTCTAGTAGCTGTCAAGTATAGTAAGCTCCCAATCATGGATCTGTACATAGTTTGATCAACAGGTGGAGATTTGTCATCCTTGCTCAACTTGCAACCTGTCGTCATGGGAGTGCTAACTGGCTTGCAATCCTCCATTGTGAACTTTTTTAGCATCTCTTTCACATATTTAATTTGAGAAATAAATATGCCCTTCTCCTTTTGATTAACTTGCAATCCGAGAAAATACGAAAGTTCACCAATCATTGACATTTCAAACTCTTTCTGCATCTTATTTGCTAAATCTTTACACAACTCATCTTTCCTGCTGCCAAATATGATATCATCTACGTATACAACAACAACAATATGATGACCATTTTCTATTTTGACATACAAATTATTGTCCACCATACCTTTCTTGAACCCTTGCTTGAGTAAGATAATCTTCTAGCCTTGCATACCATGCCGGGGTGCCTGTTTTAAGCCATATAACACTTTCTTCAACTTGCAAACCAAGTTGGGATCATCACCAAGCTGAAAACCATCTGGCTGCTCAATATAAACCTCTTCTTCAAGTTTCCCATTCAAAAATGTTGATTTCACATCCATTTGATAAACTTTGAAATTCTTGTAAACTGCTAAAGCAAGAAACATTCTAATTGCCTCTAGTCTGCCCACAGGTGCAAAGGTTTCCTCGAAGTCAATACCTTCAACTTGCGCATACCCTTTGCATACCAATCTTGCTTTGTTCCGACTACCTGTCCGTCTTCATTCAATTTGTTCGAAAGACCCATTTAGTACCGATTACATTTTTATTTGCGGGTCTTGGTACTAACTCCCAAGTCTTGTTTTTCTCGATCTGATCTAATTCTTCATTTATTGCCTTTACCCAACTTTCATCTTTGCTTGCTTCGACAACATTTTTGGGCTCAATGTTGGATAGTAAAGAGTAGTTACTTACTAATCTTCTTCTTGTCTGAACACCAACTGTGGGGTCTCCAATTATTTGCTCTCTAGGATGATCTTTCTGCCAACTCTGTTTTGAATTTCTTGTTTTCTTCCAATTCTGAATCACTTTTTGAATCCTCTGAGTCAATTCTTGGTTTCTTTTCCGTTTCCTCTTCCTCATCTCCTTCAATGACCTCTTCATAAATTGGGTAGTTCTCTTCATAGCTAATTACTCGTTCCCTTCCTTCATCAACTTTAACATCGACACTTTCCACAATTTTTCTTAGCCTCTTGTTGTAACATTTGTAAGCTTTGCTTTTTGATGAATAGCCAAGAAAAATACCTTCATCCGCTCTATCTTCAAACTTACCAAGGTTTTCTTTAGTTCTTTTGATGTAACACTTGTTGCCAAAAACTTTAAAATATCTTGTTGTTGCCTTTTTACCGAACCACAACTCATAAGGAGTTTTGCTTTCATGCATCCTCAACATGCACCTATTTTGGATGTATATTGCAGTATGGACTGCCTCTTTCCAAAATATGTCTGCTACTTTGCTCTCAATCAACATAGTCCATGCCATTTCCTGCATTGTCCTGTTCTTTCTTTCTACCACACCATTCTGCTGAGGTGTCCTGGCTGCTGAAAACTGTCTCCTGATGCCATATTTTTCACAATACTCTGTGAAATCCTCTGAAATGAACTCTCCTCCTCTGTCTGACCTTAAAAATTTAATCATTTTTCCTGTTTGATTCTCAACTTGGTTTTTGAAAACCTTGAACATCTCAAAAGCTTCTGATTTATGCTTCAAAAACAATACCCATGTCATCCTGGAATAGTCATCTATACACAACATGAAATATTTGTCACCGTTTATGCTTTGCGTTCTCATGGGTCCACATAAATCAGTATGTACTAGTTCCAAAGGTTTGCTCGTGTAGTACTCTTTTGTTTTAAATGAGACTCTAGTTTGCTTCCCTTTTTGACATGAAGCACAAATGCTATTTGATGGTTTGCCAATGGTGGGAATATCTCTCATTGCTTTCTTTGAACTGATTTTTACTAGGTTGTCAAAACTGATATGACCGAGCCTCTTGTGCCACAACCAATTCTCTTCTTCCTGTCCAATCAAGCAAGCTCCTTCTGAAGTCTCGAGAGAGTGTACAAGGTTGCCGGATGTCCTTGATCCAGCTTGCTATCAACTTCCCACTTGTTTGCCTTTCTGATTTCACAACCTTGCTTCTTAAAGATCACATCATGACCTCTGTCACAAATCTGACTTACGCTCAACAAGTTATGCTTCAGACCAACCACAAACAAGACTTCTTCTGACCTGATTTTTCCGTCACTGATCTTAACTGAACCTCTGCCAACTATCTTAGCTCCATCATTGTTTTCGAATTTCATTGAACCACCTTCATATTGTTGCAACTTCTCAAATTTTTGTTTGTCACCTGTCATATGACTGGAGCATCCACTATCAAGTATCCATGGTGCGGATTTATTCTGCGCTTTAAATGTCGTCTGTACGATCAAGGATTCCTTTTCTTCCTTAGGTTGCTCTTTTTCTTTCCACTCCGGTTTGATTACAGTTTTGGGCTCTTGTTTTGGCTTTTCTTTTTAAGTAGCTTGTGCATGTTTTTCGGAAATTTTCTATTTTGTCTTATTCCATTTGGCTGAAATTTTCTTCCCTGAAATTGATTTGATGCAAATGTACTTCTACAATTTCTTGCAATATGCCCAAAGTTATGACAGTTATAAAATTCTATTGCATAATCCATCAAAGGTGAAAAAGCATTTCTACTGGCAAAATTCCTTGGTCCTACATTATACTTGCAATCTGAAATCTTATGTCCATAACCATTGCATTTAAAACAATAACTAGAAAAGGGATGATTGAACCTGGGTGGTGGTCTTTGCCATGTTGTTGTAGGAGCCATAAATCTTCTTCTTCTTTGATGTGTGACATTGGTGAAACCATCATTGTCAATTCTCCTTTCGTGCCTTGCATTATTGCTTTCCTTTGCATGATTCATTTTTTCTTGATTAACCTGTTTCTTTTCTTCATTCTTTGTGGATTCTTCATTTGTGGCCTTTGATCCATTTGATGATTCTCCTTCATCAAAACCCAAACCAAATTTGATGCTTGTAGTCTTCTAGTTCTTTATGATCTTATCCAGACTTCATAGAACTCTCTTCACGTTTGTGATAAAAGCTAATTTTCTGATTCATCTCTTCTAGTTGCATCCTTAAACCAACAATCTCTTCTTCTAACTTGTTGCAATAATCTATTTTCATGGTTATTTGCACTTTGAGATCTTCGGAGATCTTCTTGGATTCTTCTATCTGCACTTTCAAACTTGTTATGATTTCATTTGCATCCTCAAGCTTTCTTGAAATTTTCTTATTCCTTTTTCTTTCTGTCTTCAATTCATCTAGAGCTGCAATTAGTTCCTCTTCCAAATTCACTTCTACGTCAATTTCTTCTTCATCACATTCTTGTTCTTTTTCTGGTTTTTCTTCTTCGAATGCCATGAAAAGAGCTTCACCTGTTTCTTTTTTAGAATCCTCACTGGAGTTGTCTTCTGATGAACTGACCTTCTTGGAGATGAAACTTTTCTTCTTGAAGTTGCCTTTTCTGAAATTTGATTTTTTCTTCCAGTCACTTCTTTCTCCGTGCGATCCTTCATCACTTCTGTTCTTCTCATTAAGTGGACATTTAGCTACGAAATGCCCAATGCCTCCACAGTTGAAACATTTAAATGGTAACTTTCCTCTGTATTTTCCTTTTCCCCTTTTTAGTTTTCGAACAAAGTTTGCTTCCATTTCATCTGATGTCTCTTCTTCCTCGGATTCTTGTTTTGCTTTCATATTTTTCTGGGCTTTAAAAGTAGCTTCTCTGTCTGTGGGTTTAGATTTTCCTATTCTCATCTCATATGCAGTCAAAGAACCATGCATCTCATCCATACTAAAAGAATTCAGATCTTTAGCTTCTTCTATAGCTGAAACTTTAGAATCAAATCTTTGGGGAAGGGACCTTAATACCTTTTTCACGATGACAGAATCTTCGATTTCCTCGTCGAGTCCTCTAATCGCATTAATGACTTCATTAACTCTCAGCATATATGCCTCTATATTCTCATCCTCATTCATCTTTAATCCTTCGAACTGAGCTCGATGTGTTTGTAACTTGGCCTCCTTGATCTTAACGTCTCCTTCATGAATGCTCTTCAGTTTGTCCCATATTTCCTTTGCCATTTTACAACCCATAATCTTTACCAATTCGCTATCCACTAATCCACACATGATAGCATTCTTTGCTTTTGAGTCATTCTCAAACAGTTTCTTACCAAGCAACATCGGTTGGAGAAGTGGTGGGTATTGTGTATCCACTTTTATCATTGAATCCCAAATGTCGTATCCCAAAGCACAAAGATATGTCTGCATCTCGAGTCTCCAAAATGCGTAATTAGTTTCATCAAACAATGGTGCTTTGTTTGATGAGAAGCCTTCACCACCTGCCATTGTGTCACTTCCAAGATCACCCTAGCCGGTTAAGCTTGTTCAGGAACTTGGCTCTGATACCAATTGTTGAACTAAGCGTGACACTGAGAGGGGGGTGAATCAGTGTGTATTAAAAATTTAATCCAACTACGAAATCAAATCAAAACAAGCAATCACACAAACATGCATCACATAACACCAGATTTATAGTGGAAACCCGATGTGGGAAAACCATTGTGCCAATGGATTGTTTGGACTCCCATCCAAATCCAACCTCAAAAATGTTTGGTCTTTACAATATTTTTGCAGCACCAACTACAGGGAATGGCACCAACCAACCTGGACTTTAGCAGCACCAACTGCAAGGAGCACCGACCCCTGTTGCCAAGCATCGACCCGACAAATTTAAAAAGCTCTGATAAAAGTTTTAAATCTCATCAAAATACCCTTGAGTGGTCTAGCTCACAAATATTCTCCTCTAAAATCTTTTGTCTAACCTTTTCAATCTTCTCAACTCTGCACATTGATTATCTCACACCTTGCACATTTTTTCAATCAAAATGCCAAAGAAAAAAATTCTTCACAACATGCACCGACAATCCTTTCTCCAAAAAAAACCCCCTTCTCCCTTTTCTTTTAAAACATATATATGCTTCACATTAAAAAACGCAGCTCTTTTTTTCAGTTACACAAAAGTACCACTCAACCGTTATATTCTTAGAAACTGCCAAAATTGCCAAAAAGAGTTGACAGGGCTTTTTGTAACAATCCATAACTTCCTCCTCAAATTTCCAAATGGGCTAAAAATTGAAACATATATTCTTGGATAAACCGACTACCTTCAGTTTAAATTTCAGATTTTAACTCTTCACGGATTATTCGCAGTACCTCCGACAAAGTGGCCTCTGACGCTGATTTTACACTTGTCACATAAACTGGAAAAAGTGCTCCAGAGCCATTTTGCAACGCTCACCGTTTCTTCTTCCGGACTCCGTTTGGGCTGAAATTTAAAACTTAAGCTCTCAGTATATCCAACTACCTCCAGTAAAAAATTTGAGGTCCAATTCCTCACGGATTGCTTAATATTCCTCCCATAAAGTGACCTCCGACGCAGATTTTACACCTGTCACATAAAGCATGAAACTGACCAACAATGCACCGGCGAAGCAACCGGTCGTTCCAACACTGCAACCACACTTGCTAATGATCAACAAACCTCCAAATAGTATCTTGGGCTGTCCAACACATTCCATTGACGTTGTTGCAACTTTGACGATTTTTGCAACTTTGACAATTTTGCTACTTTGACAACTTCCTGACGATTTTTGCAACTTTTGCAAATTTGCACGAACAACCTGTAACAACTTCACCCGAACATCAAAAACATCCTCATAAGCATTGAACACCACTGTACATACTCCGAACAACCTCCGAACAACTGTCCACTGCATCAACGTGTCCATCTGAGTGTGTTGACAACAATGACAATACTGTCGTTGCACCTTGCTCAACATTAGAAAGTGTGGTTGCAGTGTTGGAACGGCCGGTTGCTTCGCCAGTGCATTGTTGGTCAGTTTCATGCTTTGTGACAAGTGTAAAATCTGCGTCGGAGGTCACTTTGCGGGAGGAATATTAAGCAATCCGTGAGAAATTGGATCTCAAATTTTTTATTGGAGGTAGCTGGATATACTAAGAGCTTAATTTTTAAATTTCAGCCCAAACAGAGTCTGGAAAAAGAAACGGTGAGCGTTGCAAAATGGCTTTGGAGCACTTTTTCCAGTTTATGTGACAGGTGTAAAATCAGCATCAAAGGACACTTTGTCGGAGGTACTGCGAATAATCCGTGAAGAGTTAAAATCTGAAATTTAAACTGAAGGTAGTCGGTTTATCCAAGAATACATGTTTTAATTTTTGGCCCGTTTGGAAATTTGAGGAAGTTATGACTGTTACAAAAAGCCCTGTCAACTCTTTTTGGCAGTTTCTAAGAATATAATGGTTGAGTGGTACTTTTGTATAACTGAGAAAAAAGAGCTGCGTTTTTTAATGTGAAGCCTATATATGTTTTAAAAGAAAAAGGAGAAGGGTTTTTTTTTTTTTGGAGAAAGGACTGTCGGTGCATGGTGTGAATTTTTTTTTTTCTTTGGCATTTTGATTGAAAAAAAAATGTGCAAGGTGTGAGATAATCAATGTGCAAAGTTGAGAAGATTAAAAAGGTTAGACAAAAGATTTTAGAGGAGAAGATTTGTGAGCTAAACCACTCAAGGTCTTTTGATGAGATTTAGAACTTTTATTTGAGTTTTTTAAATTTGCCGGGTCGGTGCTTGGCAACAGGAGTCGGTGCTCCTTGCAGTTGGTCTTTGCTAAAGTTGCGGTTGGTTGGTGCCATGCCCTGCGGTTGGTGCTGCAAAAATATTGTAAAGACCAAACATTTTCGAGGCTGGATTTGGATGGGAGTCCAAACAGTCCATTGGCACAATGGTTTTCCCACATCGGGTTTTCACTATAAATCTGGTGTTATGTGATGCATTTTTGTGTGATTGCTTATTTTGATTTGATTTCGTAGTTAGATTAAATTTTTAATACACACTGATTTACCCCCCCTCTCAATGTCACGCTTAGTTCAACAATTGGTATTAGAGCCAAGTTCCTGAACAGGCTTAACCGAGCTAGGGTGATCTTGGAAGTGACACAATGGTAGGTGGTGAAGGCTTCTCATTAAACAAAGCACCATTGTTTGACGGAACTAATTACGCATTTTGGAGACTCGGGATGCGAGACATATCTTTGTGCTTTGTGATTCGACATTTGGGATTCGATAAATAGTGGATACACAATACCCACCACTCCTCTAGCTGATGTTGCAGAGTAAGAAATTGTTTGAGAATGACTCAAAAGCAAAGAATGCTATCATGTGTGGATTAGTGGACAGTGAACTGGTAAAGATTATGGGATGTAAGACGACAAAAGAAATATGGGACAAACTGAAGAGCATCGAGCTCATTTCGAAGGATTAAATATGAATGAGGATGAGAATATAGAGGCATATATGTTGAGAGTTAATGAAGTCATTAATGCGATTAGAGGACTTGGCAAGAAAATCGAAGATTCTGTCATCGTGAAAAAGGTATTAAGATCCCTTCCCCAAAGATTTGATTCTAAAGTTTCAGCTATAGAAGAAGCTAAAGATCTGAATTCTTTTAGTATGGATGAGATGCATGGTTCTTTGACTGCATATGAGATGAGAATAGGAAAATCTAAACCCATAGATAGAGAAGGTGCTTTTAAATCCCAGAAAAAATGAAAGCAAAATAAGAATCCGAGGAAGAAGAGACATCAGATGAAATGGAAGCAAACTTTGTTCGAAAACTAAAAAGGGGAAAAAGAAAATACAGAGGAAAGTTACCGTTTAAATGTTTCAACTGTGGAGGCGTTGGGCATTTCACAGCTAAATGTCCACTTAATGAGAAGAACAAAAGTGATGAAGGATCGCACGGAGAAAGAAGTGATTGGAAGAAAAAATCAAATTTCAGAAAAGGCAACTTCAAGAAGAAAAGTTTCATCTCCAAGAAGGTCAGTTCATTAGAAGACAACTCAAGTGAGGATTCTGAAAAAGAAACAGGTGAAGCTCTTTTCATGGCATTTAAAGAAGAAAAACCAGAAAAAGAACAGGAATGTGATGAAGAAGAAATTGACATAGAAGTGAATTTGGAAGAGGAACTAATTGCAACTTTGGATGAATTGAAGACAGAAAGAAAGAGGAAAAAGAAAATTTCAAGAAAGCTTGAGGATGCAATTGAAATCATAACAAGTTTGAAAGTGTAGATAGAAGAATCCAAGAAGATCTCCGAAGATCTCGAAGTGCAAATAACCATGAAAATAGATTATTACAACAAGTTAGAAGAAGAGATTGTTGGTTTAAGGATGCGGTTAGAAGAGATGAATCAGAAAATTAGCTTTTATCACAAACGTGAAGAGAGTTCTATGAAGTTGGATAAGATCATAAAGAACCAAAAGACTACAGGCATCAAATTTGGTTTGGGTTTTGACGAAGGAGAATCATCAAATGGATCAAAGGCCACAAATGAAGAATCCACAAAGAATGAAAAAAAGAAACAGGTTAATCAAGCAAAAACGAATCATGCAAAGGAAAGCAATAATGCAAGGCACGAAAGGAGAATTGACAATGATGGTTTCACCAATGTCACACATCAAAGAAGAAGAAGATTTATGGCTCCTACAACAACATGGCAAAGACCACCACCTAGGTTCAATCATCCATTTTCTGGTTACTATTTTAAATGCAATGGTTATGGACATAAGATTTCAGATTGCAAGTATAATGTAGGACCAAGGAATTTTGCTAGTAGAAATGCTTTTTCACCTTTGATGGATTATGCAGTAGAATGTTATAAATGTCATAACTTTGGGCATATTTCAAGAGATTGTAGAAGTACATTTGCATCAAATCAATTTTGAGGAAGAAAATTTCAGCCAAATGGAATAAGACAAAATAGAAAATTTCTCGAAAAAACATGCACAAGCTACTGAAAAAGAAAAGCCAAAACAAGAGCCCAAAACTGTAATCAAACCGGAGTGGAAATAAAAAGAGCAACCTAAGGAAGAAAAGGAATCCTTGATCGTACAGACGACATTTAAAGCATAGAATAAATTCGCACCATGGATACTTGATAGTGGATGCTCCAGTCATATGACAGGTGACAAACATAAATTTGAGAAGTTGCGGCAATATGAAGGTGGTTCGAGTGAAATTCGAAAACAATGATGGAAATGCTAAGGAAATAGTTAGCGAGAGTTAGATTCAAAGATCGATGATGTGAAAAATGGGGGGCAGGTAAGAAAAAGTCTTGTTTGTGGTTTTGGTGCAAGCAGTTAACTTGTTGAGCGCAAGTCGATTTGTGACGAGAGGCGAAAATCATGGAAAGTGATCTTTAAGTGTGAAGCAAGGGACTGTGAAATGCTATGAAGGCACACCCAACTTTGAAGAGGTCATTGAAGGAGATGAGGAAGAGGAAATGAGAAAAGAAACCAAGAATTGACTTAGAGGATTCGAAAAGTGATTCAGAATTGGAAGAAAACAAGAAATTCAAAACAGGTAGCTGGTAGAAAGATCATCCTAGAGAGCAAATAATTGGAGACCCCACAATTGGTGTTTAGACAAGAAGAAGATTAGTAAGTAACTACTCTTTACTATCCAACATTGAGCCCAAAAATGTTGTCGAAGCAAGCAAAGATGAAAGTTGGGTAAAGGCAATAAATGAAGAATTAGATCAGATCGAGAAAAACAAGACTTGGGAGTTAGTACCAAGACCCGCAAATAAAAATGTAATCGGTACTAAATGGGTCTTTTGGAACAAATTGAATGAAGACGGATAGGTAGTCAGGAACAAAGCAAGATTGTTATGCAAAGGGTATGCACAAGTTGAAGGTATTGACTTCGAGGAAACCTTTGCACTTGTGGCCGGACTAGAGGCAATTAGAATGTTTCTTGCTTTAGCGAGTTTACAAGAATTTCAAAGTTTATCAAATTGATGTGAAATCAACATTTTTGAATGGGAAACTTAAGAAGAGGTTTATATTGAGCAGCCAGACGGTTTTCAGCTTGGTGATGATCCCAACTTGGTTTGCAAGTTGAAGAAAATGTTATATGGCTTAAAATAGGCACCCTGGGCATGGTATGCAAGGCTAGACAATTATCTTACTCAGCAAGGGTTCAAGAAAGGTATGGTGGAGAGTAATTTGTATGTCAAAATAGAAAATGGTCATCATATTGTTGTTGTTGTATACGTAGATGATATCATATTTGGTAGCAACAAAGATGAGTTGTGTAAAGATTTAGCAAATAAGATGCATAAAGAGTTTGAAATGTCAATGATTGGTGAACTTTCGTATTTTCTCGGATTGCAAGTTAATCAAAAGGAGAAGGGCATATTTATTTCTCAAATTAAATATGTGAAAGAGATGCTGAAAAAGTTCACAATGGAGGATTGCAAGCCAGTTAGCACTCCCATGACGACAGGTTGCAAGTTGAGCAAGGATGACAAATCTCCACCTGTTGATCAAACTATGTACAAATCCATGATTAGGAGCTTACTGTACTTGACAACTACTAGACCGGACATTTTGTAGGCAGTATGCATGGTAGCACGATTTTAGGCTAGTCCCAAGGAGACTCATGTGACATCAGTGAAGAGGATTTTTCGGTACCTCAAGGGTACTATGGAGTATGGGTTATGGTATCCGAAAGGTAAGGACTTCACCCTTATTGCGTATTCAGATGCAGATTGGGCAGGATGTGTAGATGACAAGAAGAGTACCAGTGGAGGTGTATTCTATCTTGGTGATAATCTTGTTGCATGGCATAGCAAAAAGCAGAGTTAGTCTCATTATCCACAGTAGAGGCAAAGTATATTGCAGCGATATCATGTTGTACACAGGTACTTTGGATGAAACAAACTTTGAAGGATCTTGGAATAAATTTCAGTGAGCCCATATCGATCATGTGTGACAATACAAGTGCAATCAATATCTCAAAGAATCCGGTTATGCATTCTCGCACAAAACATATTGCTATCCGGTACCATTTTTTGAAGGAGAAAGTTGCGAAAGGTGAGGTTAAGTTGGATTTTGTTCCAACAATAGAGCAAGTAGCGGATATCTTCACCAAACCATTGCCCAAGGAAGTCTTTGAGTACCTTCGCAAGAAATTGGGAGTGGTCACACTTCCCAAGCATTGACTAGCTATCGGGGCCACATTCTCGGGGGAGCATTTGTGTCTTTGTTTATCTTTTTGCTCATGTTTGTGATTCTTGCTAAGTGTAATAATTTTTGTCCGAGAATGTTGTGCATAGACTCAGGGGAGTTTGCAGTAGCCCTTTGGTCTTGTTGCAAAGGGGGAGAGTCGGAAATTGTGCTGTGTTGCCAACAATTCCAAAGGGGGAGATTGTTGAGCAAGGTGCAGCGACAATATTGTCATTGTTGTCAACACACTCAGATGGACAGGTTGATGCAGTGGACAGTTGTTCGGAGGTTGTTCGGAGTATGTACAGTGGTGTTCAATGCTTATGAGGATGTTTTTGATGTTCGGGTGAAGTTATTACATGTTGTTCGTGCAAATTTGCAAAAGTTGCAAAAATCGTCGAAGTAAGTTGTCAAAGTAGCAAAAATCGTCAAAGTTGCAACAACGTCAATGGAATGTGTTGGACAACCCAAGATACTATTTGGAGGTTTGTTGATCATTAGCAAGTGTGGTTGCAGTGTTGGAACGATCGGTTGCTTCGTCGGTGCATTGTTGGTCAGTTTCATGCTTTATGTGACAGGTGTAAAATCTACGTCGGAGGTCACTTTGAGGGAGGAATATTAAGCAATATGTGAGGAATTGGACCTCAATTTTTTATTGGAGGTAGTTGGATATACTGAGAGCTTAAGTTTTAAATTTCAGCCCAAACGGAGTCCGGAAGAAGAAACGGTGAGCGTTGCAAAATGGCTCTGGAGCACTTTTTCGAGTTTATGTGACAAGTGTAAAATCAGCGTCAGAGGCCACTTTGTCGGAGGTACTGCGAATAATCCGTGAAGAGTTAAAATCTGAAATTTAAAATGAATGTAGTCGGTTTATCCAAGAATATATTTTTCAATTTTTAACCCGTTTGGAAATTTGAGGAGGAAGTTATGACTGTTACAAAAAGCCCTGTTAGCTCTTTTTGGCAATTTTGGCAGTTTCTAAGAATATAATGGTTGAGTGGTACTTTTGTGTAATTGAAAAAAAAGAGCTGCGTTTTTTAATGTGAAGCATATATATGTTTTAAAAGAAAAGGGAGAAGCGGGTTTTTTTTGGATAAAGGATTGTCGGTGCATGTTGTGAAGAATTTTTTTCTTTGGCATTTTGATTGAAAAAAAATGTGCAAGGTGTGAGATAATCAATGTGCAGAGTTGAGAAGATTGAAAAGGTTAGACAAAATATTTTAGAGGAGAAGATTTGTGAGCTAGACCACTCAGGGTCTTTTGATGAGATTTAAAACTTTTATCAGAGCTTTTTAAATTTGTTGGGTCGGTGCTTGGCAACAAGGGTCGGTGCTCCTTGCAATTGGTTTTGCTAAAGTCCGGGTTGGTTGGTGCCATTCCCTGCAGTTGGTGCTGTAAAAATATTGTAAAGACCAAACATTTTCGAGGTTGGATTTGGATGGGAGTCCAAACAGTCCATTGGCATAGTGGTTTTCCCACATCGGGTTTCCACTATAAATATGGTGTTATGTGATGCATGTTTGTGTGATTGCTTGTTTTGATTTGATTTCGTAGTTGGATTAAATTTTTAATAAACACTGATTCACCCCCCCTCTCAGTGTGACGCTTAGTTCAACATAATAGAGCCCAACTCTTCTGCAGGGCACAAGTATATCTTGACGGCCACAAACTATTTCACTCGGTGGACAGAGGCAGTGCCCACCACGAGGGCTAATCAGGACGACGTCATCTCCTTTTTGGAAGGGCTGATAACCCGTTTCGGGATACCGAATGCCATAGTAACTTATAATGGTTCCCATTTCATTGGGGCCAAGATGTGTGCATTCGCCAGTAAGTATAGTATTTACCTGAAAACTTCGTCAAATTATTACCCGCAGGGCAATGGTTTGGCAGAGTCTACCAATAAAAATTTACTTCGGATCCTGAAGAGAACGTTGGAAGACAACAAGCGCACTTGGCATTTGCTTCTGGATTTTGCGTTATGGGCTGACCGAATTTCCATTAAGAAATCCATCAAGATGTCCCCATATTCCCTGGTGTACGGGAAAGAAGCAGTGCTTCCTGCGCATATTGAATTGCCAGCGTTGCAGTCTCTCCGATCGTTGGACGGCAAGGGTGAACAGTTTGATCCTATCAGCATCAGGATTGTCCAACTGTTGCAGTTGGAGGAGGAAAGAGAGAGCCTATGAGGTTTTCATGAAGCATGCCGTTACCACGAAAAACTTGTTTGGCAAAAAGACCTTTGATCGGACTTTCTAGGTTGGACACTCAGTGCTAAAATGGAATGAGAAAAAGTCCAAGCCTGGGAATCACGACAAATCAGGCTTCCACGACGCACCCACCTGAGACTCGGAAGATCATCCACGACGCCCTCAATATTTCCAGCCATCTACTTCGCCCAAGCGACATTAATGCAGGTGGGTGCATGCCTGAGCTATAAGAAGGCGCCTTGCACATCAAATGCACCTAGAGAAACCCTTAAATTGTCGCGACATTTGCCATTGCTGAAATTCGAGCGAAATTCGGAAATCTATTGCTGCTGGTAAGAGGCGGTTAACATCAGTGGGGTGCTGTGTTGTTCGGGGCGAGTGGGTTATTTCTAAGGTGCAGTTAGAATTCGAGCTACACTTGAGCGTTGTCATCCTAAGTGCGCTTGGGCGATTGACCAGTCGAAATGGGCAAGAAGGGAGAGCAAAAGCAGAAAAAGGAGAAGGTCCCACAATCGATGAAGGGCGGGCAAAAGCAGAAGAAAGAAAAGAAGGAAAAACCACTGCCACCTCCGCCTAAAGACGGGTTGAGTAAGATCCGGGACTACGTCCTCACCAGGACAAGCATAGAAAAGCTCCGAGCAGATGTTGAACTCATGATGACTAAAGTGTCCGCCAAGAGCAGTCGAACGGTCGCCTACCATTCCTACCTATACTGGTACCTATGCACGCTCGTGCACCCTTGCCGGGAGCTAATTTGTTTAATCGCAAAATTTTATGACCCTAGGACGAGGTCAGTCCGGGATTCAAAGGAGAGAACGTTGTTCTCCATCTTTGCTGCAAAAATTCGCGAAGCTTTCGCCTGTGGGCAAGGGCCTCCCGATGAAGTTATTATCAAAAAAATTAACATCGATGAGCAAAGTGATAGATATACCGACACACCAGAGATGAGGCGGTTTATGGAAGCCCAGCTTACGGAGAAGCTTGCGTCCGACGCTTTGCCAGAACTCCCCAAATTTTTGAGGAGGTTCAAAAATTATGACCTCTACTCCATGCTGGCATGGATTACCGGGCTCGCCTCGGACGCCCAAGTGTATGGCTGGCAGGCGGCAATTGCTGAGTGCGTATCTCATGGAGAATTCTATGCTCCCGATGCTGTAGCACAGGGAATAAAGCCTGTCTTTTTAGACTGGGCAGACTAGGTGTCGCGGTAGCTGCATATCCAGCTATGCGGGATGCAAAATGGAAACATAACGTTCCGAAGCTGCTCGTTCTTGGTGTGGTATTTCTTCTACCACATGCATTCTCACCGCCGTTTTGCCTTCATTGCCACGAGCCGCACGGACGAAAAGGGCAAAGCACTCCCTGTGTACTAGTGGACCACGTGCCTGTCAAGGCGTGAGTCCTATTATAACTTCAACCGAGTTTTCCTTGGTCCGACGCTAGAAATCATTCACGGTGTCTGTGAGCGTGTGCCAAGGTCGATGAGGGATTATGTGGTACAGGGCCTGCTTTGTGACGTTTTTCAGCTAACGCAGGGCCTTATGTGAATCTTCAGATTTACTGGCAAACCCTTCTTATTGCCGTACTACACAACCGAATACCTATTCGCTCTCGAGGTCGCTCGCCAGTGTGACTTCGTAGATCATACGTACGACAAGGGGCGAAAAAGGTAGCACACCTGCCCTTGGCCTCTCAAGCTCGGCGACATCGAGGTATCAGAGTACGGGCAGAACGCCTTTTTTGCGGTAACTCTGAACGAGTTTAGTTTGATTGACCTACCCCAACGGTGGAGGTATGACCCGCTGAATGTTTTTAGAGACAAGATCGGAGTAAAGAGCTTTCACTGCTGCCCTTGCTCAGACATCGAGAAGCACCGCAATAACCCTTCCGGGATTGACCTGGAATGGCACATAGAAAGAATGGTCTCCTTCCCCTTGTGGCATGAATTCTATATAATGGAGGCCAAGTACAACCCTTTGTAGAATCCGACGCATGACCCTGATGACCGAGTGTTCAAGATGGTGAAAAGCAAAATGCCAGAATGGTCGGATGAGAAAATCGCGAACTAGTGGATCATGAGGGTCCACAATGGTAAGGGAGCATCTGACTCGACGTTGTTATTGGATCAAAATTTCTCCGTGGCATTCGACAAGTATTACGAAACCTACCGGCCCGTCTTCTTCGACAACATTGTGCCTAGAAATACTGAAAGCCCCAGTAGGGTTGAAGATGCGGCGGCCGCCCTAGAGCAGCATGCTAGTCAGGCGCCACTTGTCAAAGGTAAAGGTAAGCAGCCGCTCCTAGAAGAAGAGACCACTTTGAGGAAAAGGGGCGCTCTTGCTGCACTTGTGCCCCACAACGTTGCAAAGAAGCCTCAGACTACTACGACTCGCCCCTCTGGCGCAAACCCTTCGGCAGCATCAGCAGTCATAGGAGAGGGCGCTTCATAAGTTTCCGTTCCGACGCAGCAGGCGCAGCTCGAAGTTCCGTTCATCAATCTGGAGGAAGAGACATCAGACAAGGACGGAGGAGCAAGTCCAATAACGTAGCAGTTCACCATGTCGGCTTTGGAGACGTCCGAGCCCGCAGGTGCGTCTAATATTCCTTTCTTTCTCTCATCCGCCCCTCTAGAAACCCCCCTTCCTGCCATCGAAACCCTATTGTCTACCCAAATCGCATTCGGTGTCCCCACTGCAGTCATTCCCACCCCTTGTTTCAGTAGTAGCCTCATTCTTCCCTGCTCGCACTTTTTTAGTCATTCGAAACTTTTGCGTTGGTTTCCAATGCATTCACCTTCCCAGTAACTTCCATTTCTGCCTCCTAGGGTTTGGTTCATTCAGTCGCAGCATCTGCTTCCTCAGTGAGTCTTGGCCAGTCTTCGCTTGTCCCCCCCTCCTCAGCCATCACAGCGGTGACTTCCATGGAAATTCCTCCCCTTGATCCTAACATTCCAGTTATAGTTGTGCAAACCCTGACACCTCCTAGGGTCATTGCAGTCGCCTCCCCAACTGTTCTCGATGCCTCCGATGAATCGAACCCTCAGCAGGCTCTGTTTCCCCTCACGCCACTCTTTGGGGTATAGGAACCCATGGAGCTGGAGTTCTGCCAGGAGAGCCCAAATGCGGAAAGTATTCGTCGAGCACAACAAAATTCCTCTACCTGGATCAAAGGCATGAAAAGGAAGAATGCGCGAGCACTGGCTCGACTAGAGAAAAGGGCCATGTTTGATCCTCAAAATATGCAGCTCCACAGAATGGAGAAAGTGCCCAAGGTCCAAAAGCCATTGGAAGAAATGACGATAGCAGACTATTCTTATCGTCATACGGTGGAAGATTTGAAAACCGTCAATCCCACGGAGAAAGTTGGGAACATCTACGTTGAGGCAACTTCCCTCTACTTCTAGGTGGAGCATTTCGAAACTCGCTGCTACGAGGCTGAGGCCAAAAATATACAATTTGAAGAGACTGTGGCGCTCACGAGGGGGCAGCTTAAGGAGTAGTCCAAAGTGGAACAGTTGCAGCAGCGGGTAATCGATATGGAGCAAGAGGTGGAAAGCTACAAGAATGATTTTGAAGAACGCCTCAAGGTTCAAAAAGAAGCGCAAAGCCAACTGCAAGTTTTGGACGCTTAGATTCAGGAGCTACAGGCCAGATTGATAGATAAAACAGAGCCAACAGAGGTCCTGTCAAAGGATCGTGTCAAGGAGGTGCGTAGTCGCTTCCTGGCCAACTTCAAAATTAGAGCACGCAGGGTGGTAGCACTCCTGGCGTTCATCTGGGAGGCCAAGCAATTATTCTCCCACGGTGCTTCCATCGTAGAGGATGCCGAGGGGTACACTGGCCAATGGTTGGAGCTGGCCATAAAGGCGCAAACCCTAGACAAATCGGGCATCCAGCTTGCCCCGATGTGTGACCTTGCTCGGTCATGGGCGACTGCAAGTATAACGCTGATATCTTTCTTCAAAAAGGCCAAGGCAGCCCGAAAGGCCCGAGGTCTGATGGACATGTTCGAGAGAGAAAGAAAGCTTTCTCTAATGTACTTCGAGACTCTGGCGCAGAACGGTTTCCCTGGCTTCACTGATGAGGGAGACCGTATTTTGATAGAAGAAGAGTTGCAATTAGTCTGGGAATCCTTTGAAAATGATACCTCAAAGATTGACAGTTGGGAGGAGCCCATTACTGAGCTTTAGGTGATGCAGTATATGGCCAAATTCACGCGAATGGAGGCTTGTCTTGTGGACCTTAGCGAGAGGTTTAATTATGCTGACGTTCGCCAGCTTGAAACTTTCGGGTACCTGATTCGGGAGCTCCAAAAGCGTGACGCGATAAACGAAGACAACTGGGGCCTGGTCCAAGCAACTTATGACAGCATTTAGGATGAATTCGTGCCACTTGAGCCTCCTCAACAGCAAGAAGAAATCCAAGCACAAGGAGAAATCTAGGCGCAAGGAGAAGTCAAGGCGCAAGAAGGGATTCAAGCGCAGGAGGAGGTTCAGGCTCAGGAAGAAGGCCAAGGTGAAAGCCACGAGCCCCAGCAAGATGTAGGCCAAGAGCCTCAGGACGAGGGAGATGAGCGCCAAGATGAGGTACCAGGGCGCGAAGAAGAGCAACCCAGTGAACACCATGAAGAGGAGGAAACAGGAAGAGAAGAGTCGGAGGAAGAGTCTGCTGCTACTAGCGAGCATTCAGAGAGTGATAATGATGATGACTACGTGCCCAACGGATAAGGCCTGGGATTTCAACATTGAGGCGAGCTCAATTTCCCCGCGAGCCGCCAGAGATGTCATTTCTGCAACATTGTGTATATTTTGCTGTCCAGTAATTTCTGCTTCCCAAAGACCTTGTCCCTCTTGTTCAAGATGCATTTTTTTTTCTCTCTCCTGAGTTTTACTGTCAAAATTCTCTTGATTGTTCCTAAAGCAGTGTGCAGTTGTTTCTGTTTACTTACCATGCAGGGCGCACACCTTTTGGAAAGCGAGGGTAGCTTGCTTTGTCCCCAGGCACGAGTTAAGTCGGCAGAGTGAGCAGAACGCAGTAAACCTCAGCTTCGCAAAACAAGAACGCTAAGTGTTGATGAAGTTAAAATGCAGTAATTCCTGGCGCAATGCCTTTGCGCTCAACCTGAGGAGCGCATTATTGTTGTGCACCAAGTATTAGCGCAAGACAGACTTCATGCAAAGGAGAGCGCAACGCCGTTTGACTGGTCAAAGCGCACCAACAGCCAGTGCAATGCCTTTGCGCTCTGCCTGAGGAGTGCAACCCACTTTGACCTATCAAAGTGCATCGCAACCCCCGAAGAGAAGACCCCAGGATGTTGCGCTTGGTTTTCGGAGCGCCAAGCAGTGTCGCACTTGATTTGAGCGCAATGCCTTTTGACTGGTCAAAACCCAACACTATTTCCAAGGCATCAAGGTGTTGCGCTCCATTTCTCCAGCGCAAGGCAAATGCGCAACAAGCTTATGCGCTTCAGCTGTTGACCGTTCAACGCCGGCGCGCCTCCCGATGCCCCAGACCCTTGCGCTCCATTTCTCCTGCGCAAGGCATTTGCGCTCCATTCTCGTGCGCTTTGGCAATTGACATTTCAACGCCAGCTTTACTTCCTGTGCGCCAGGGACTTGCGCTCCATTTTCGAGCGTCGGGCAGATGCGCAATGAGTTAGCCACGCTTCGCCTCTTGATCTTTCAACTTTGGCGCTGGTCCCGAGGCAGCAAGGTGATTTTGCTGCAGTTTTATGAGCGCAAAGCAGTTTCAGGCCAGGAAGCAGCGAAATGTTAGCAACACTTGCATCTAGCGACTATTCTTTTTCAGCCCCCTTGCCAGAATTTCTCAGAAGTGCTTCCCATCAGCGAGTCAAGGTGTATCCTTATCCATCCAAGCACAGTCGGTCTGAGAAGTTTCCAGACTGGACGTTCTAGGATTTCAAAATCTTATCTTTCACGGAAGCGGTTCCAGCGAGTGAGGAGGCAGCGCCAACAAGCCAAGCCTGTCAGAGCATTGAAGGGGTTCAACTGCATTTCAAGGAGTCATCGGTCCCGACCATGCCTAATTACTATTTCATGATTGTAATTCCTTAAATCTTATCTTGGTTGCCACCGCCACATTTTGTAGGTGTGCATTTAATGTTTCAAGCGGCAGAATTCTCTATATAAGCCTGCTCTTTTATTGTAAAATGATGGATGTTTGCTAGAAGCTTTGAGGTAATCCGAATTTTGCTATCAATACAGCTGATGTCTGGCTCTAACTTTGGACTTCTATTTTGTGTGTATGTCTTCTATTGCTTATCTTCTATTAATTCTTTGCTTTATCTGTAGGCTTGAATTCTAGTATTTGGATTTAGCTTCTGGTAAAATGGGAATCCTGGAGTAGCCCTGGAGATTACGCATGTTAGATGCCTAGTTTTAATTTCTGTTAGTTGTCTGTATTGAGTGCTATTTGATTCGGTGTGCAGTAGAGTTATCGTGTTGTTAGTCCATCACCCCTGTTCTATTTGGCCTGTGGCCATATTTCCCATCCCTTTCAGTCATTTCCCGTTTCTTTACAGTTCCTTAATCTTTAAACCCCCCAGTTAGAATAACAAGGGAACCAGCCCATCTCTGGAGATGGCACGGGAGGCATTTCTTCCTCTCGGCCTTTCAATGTTGGCCGGGTCTAGGGCGCATGAATAGACCATTTCATACCTAAGGCAGATCTCTGACCAATAGTGTGATGTTGCACTCTTTACAGATCACTACTGTGTTACCCCTGCCATTACATTGAACATAATCCATATTGCTTAATAATAACATTCATGCCAAGTGCTAGGTGAAATAAAAATGGAGTGTCAACTTGCTATTGATATTTATAATTTATGTTATTGTTATCTAACCAGACTTGTCTTATAAGATTAACATGCACTAGTTCCATTTTCGCTGGAGGCCTGTTCTTATTACTTAGCCTTGTCCATAGAAAACAAATATTGTCCCTTTGAAAACATTGGACATTCTTGGACAAAGGTCAATAAGAGAGGAACCTATACATTTCTTTTCAATTGAGCTGAGACCAAAAGCCTCAACAGCAAGAATACCAGCAGAAAAGAAGTTGAAATGTATTCATGTTCTCTTTTGCCTTTGGTCATATGAACAAAAGCCATGGGCTGAAAAGACATTTGCAATGGGCAAGACCATATTATGTCTGATGATTGTTCCTCTTCCCTCTACACCATGGTCATCAAGTGCTGCCTTGGATTCATTGCAATAATGTAGTTGCAGGAGATGGAGTGAATCAGAGAACAAAGAAGATTGCAGAATTGAGTTAGGCAAAGGATTATTTCTGTTTGTGTTTAGTTCTTGCTTCATGATGTTCAATGTTTTGAAAGCCATATTTGCTTGCATGAATTTATTGCAACAATGGTATGAATATACTAAGCTGATTTTCCCTTTTGGCATAATATGAAATGGTGCAAAGTGGATAAAAGCGATAACAAAGACTGTACAATCTGCATGGAGAGACTACTAGTGGGGTGGAAATTGATCTACATTCCCTAGGTTAAGGAGATAACACTACAAGATAAGCAGAAATATGGGAAAGTGTATATGTGTTTTTTTTTTTCAATTAGTTATATGGGATTGAAATGGGCCCCACCCGTATTACATATCATCATATAGTGGTATTACAACAAAGCTTGGATATTATCCATGTATTTCTTGGCAAGACTTGAACCTAGGTCTCCTCCTTAAATGTCGAGGAATCTAACCGATTAAGCTAAGCCATTTGATAAAAAAATTGATTTTACATGGGTTTTTATGAGGGGTTTGGGTCCCCCCCTCGTACCAAGGTTTGAACTTGGGTATCTTAGATGAAAACCCAAGGACTTATCACTATGGTATCCCTCACGGGGCCAAAGTTTATATGTGTTTTGTCCATGGTTGAAAGGGAAATATAACACAAGTTACATTGCGATTGGTCCAATAGGTGTCGAAAACATTGAATGGATCTCATTTTGAAGACAATATATGTGCATGAATCAGTTGTTGGGTTATTTGCTGCAATGAACAGGCCATGCTTTTGTATATTTTCAAGAAGCATTTCTGAGACACTTTATTTTTGGAGCTTGTCCATGTTGAAGTCCCCTACAAGCAATGGTTGGGCAATAGCAGTCAATTTTATTGTGAATATTTCTATGAATGCCAATATCTCATTTAGGTATGTAATTTGTGGCATGTAGATGTTATTATCTGCAAAAATTTTGCCACCATTGAGGTCATGTGTGGTTGTCTACATTTATGTTGTGGCATAAGTTTGAGATATTTTGATGGCCATGTCTTTCTTGTGACATGCCATTAAGCCATGCAGGTTCAATGCAGGAAACTGTTGAATAGGTTTGTATGCATTGTGCTGTTGATTTTTTGGCCCATTCAAGTTTCTTGGAGGAACTGGACATTTCCCATAATGAGATTGTAGTCATGAACCTGTCTAGATGCAATTATAAGCTGCATGGGTCAAGGAGTGTACTGATATATGCTTGGTAGTTTCAACCAAGCAAAGTTCACATTGCGTTTTCCACTTTCAGATGTTTCCAGAGTTCGCATTTCAAATGCCACACTCTCAAATATGAGGAAGTGGTGCTCATTAATATATTTATAAGATATGAGTCTATGACTATGCTTCTCAATACTTTCTTCCACTATTTTCCAATACTTTCTCTGATTTTCTTTCCCTCCTCTATCCTTGATTTTGACCACCTCTTCCACTTTGTGCATACTACCATAGACTATAAAGCATCTTGCACCTCAATCATCCTCTCCAATAAAATGAAGGAGGTGGCATATCTAGTATCTCTTGGTTTGATGAACTTTTTTTTTGAGAAGGACCGAAAGAGGGCTAAGGAAGTGTGATGGTTACAAATGAACATTTACAAGTCTCTAGCATTTGCAACCATAGCCCTCACCCAATTTATCGTCCCAATGTCCTTAAATGCATTGTTCAATGCATGAACACAACACGGGGTCCAAAAAATATGTCTATATGAATGTTCTATCATTTGCCCCGCATGTTGGCAAACAGGGGCTGCATCTGTAACTACCTATAGTGTACAACAAAAAAATTTAGAATAATTTACACAACAAAAATGGTCTCATTTACACAACCATATAGATTTTGATTTTCATAAGAAAAATGGAAATTGTCAAATTGATTACCTGTACAACATTGGAGGGTCCAACCTCGTCAATAGCCTCCTTCAACAGGAGGTACTGAAACTCAACATTCTTATTTTTCTTCCTGCAATCAATGGATAGAAGAAAATAGGGACCTGCTGAACATGTGACAATGATATTGATGAGTAGTCGTTGACGAATGTCAATCCACCCATCCATGATGATAGAACATCCATTCGTCAACCATGTGTTCCTCATCTGCTCTATAACCAAACTGCATTTGGAATATTGTTTGTCCAAGAGAGAGGTATGAAGCTTAGTTTCTCCAGGCGGTGGATATGAAGGCCTTGCCTTGGCTATTTTTTTTAATCCTTCCTTGAAATAGGGAGAACATGCAATATGGAAAGGAAGCCCATGTGCAAAAAAATAATTGTGCTGCAACATCATCTGCGTCCTCTCTTGCTTGCACATTAAACATCTCACTTACAGTTCCTTTTTTCTTTGAGGGCAGCGGTGGCATACTAGAGGTTTGGGTTGATTCTTGTGGCTGTTTTGAGGAGGCTCCAAAGTCACCTCTAGATGATTGGCCAACTTTAGGGAAAGGCATGCCTAAATCTCTAAATTTGGCCTCTTGCACAAACCTATTGGCTTCAGACACTTGTACCTGGGTCATTTTCTTACAAGCTCTAACCCATGTTCCTGCTTTATCAGTGAGATGAGATTCAACCCTAGTATAGCTGCCCTTAAACTCAGTTTTACAAAAATTACATAGCCATGTTCTTGAGCCCCCAAAATATTTTTTCCCTTCGTCACGGTTGGTTACAAATTGCAGTAGAGGTTTTTTACTATTGAATGGACCCTTGGCATATTCTTTTAATAATGGTGATGGACATTCAAAATTAGGAGTAGTGTTGTCCCCTTTGGAAGTTTGAGGTTGGATAGTAGAGGCAGAATCCCTAGCAGCATGAATATTTTGATTTTGATTTTCACTTTGGTTTTCCGGTTCCCCCTCCATATGAATGTTGTTAAATGAGTCTGATTCACTGCTGCTCATGTTGAATGTTGAAAGAAAAATATGAAAATTTCAAAAGAGACTTGGATGAGGTAATGAAAATTGGAAAACCTCAAAACAAACTTGGATTTGTTGTTGCCTGCTGTTGCTATCCTTGCTGTTGTTGCCTACTCTTGTTGCCTCCTATTGCTATCCTTGCTCTTCTTCTTCTTCACTGCTGAATGAGTGTGTTTGTTTTAAGTTTTGAAGTTTTTCTTATTACTTTATAATATTAGTTTTTAGGGTTTTGGGGGGGGAGGGGGTGAGACTTTCATGGGTCCCACCCCCTACCCTTTTTTTTTTTATAAATTTAATATTGTAATTTTTATTTTTAATTTTAACCTTGGCTTGAGATGCTCAGTCGTGGGGGATGGTTGGGAATCTCTGGGGACGCTCAAGCTATCATCGAGGACGACTAGGCATCACCGGGGATGGCTGGGTGTCTCTGGGGACGCTCGGGCCATCCCCTGTGAGGGGACATCACCGGGGACGGATGGGCGTCTTCGGGGACGCTTGGGCTATCCCTTGTGAGGGGACATAAGCGGGGATGGATGGGGGTCTCCAGGGACGCTTGGGCTGTCCTCGGAGATGCCCATCCCTCCCCGATGATGTCCCCTCACAGGGGACGTCCCAGGGACCGCTGACTGAAATTCTTTGGCATCTCGGGGATGGCTCCCTGCCATATCCCAAAAGGGGGATGGCGGGGAAACGTCCCTGATGCCGTCTCGATGGCTGACCATCCTCGGGGACGCTTGGATGAAATTCTCTGGCGTCTTGGGGATGGCTCCCTGCTGTCCCCCAAAAGGGGGACGACAATGAAACGTCCCCAATGCCGTCCCCCTGTGTTGGGGACGCAGGGAACGGGGGGATGCATCTCTTAAGTAATTAGTCCTAAATCATCAAACAGATACATGCTAAAGGCATTTACAAAATGAGTATACCAACCTGAGATGTACAACAAATTAAAAATCGATAATTGAAATAACCAAGATTCCACGAGGATGATGCGTCTCCTGAGTAATTAGTCCTGAATCATCAAATAGATATATGCTAAAGGCATTTACAAAATGACTATACCAACCTGAGATGTACAACAAAACAAAAGCCGATAATTGAAATAACCAGGGCATCGTCTCCGTGGAACCCTGGTTATTTCAATTATGGGCTTTTGTTTTGCTATACATCTCAGGTTGGTATAGTACATCTAGAAACATTTTCATGTTACGTAGTCATTTTAGGATTTATCTTCAACTATATTTTGTATCAAAACTGAGTCAAACAATTAACCATTAGATTTGAGTGGTAAATATTAAGCTTATCCAGATTTATTACTGTTTAGAAGTTAGCAAGTCAGTCGTCGTCCCATATTTGGAAAACATTTCAGACTCTAGGCACATCAATTCAGCTAGAGTTTCATTCCTTTTATCATGGAAAATTCAGAGATGATTACATTTAGAATTTCAATATGCATTATGTTTATATACAACAAGGTTTTGGATCTATATCTAGTACAAAACTTGTACAAAATGTTAGAAAAAGGGCATAATTTTAAAATTGTAAAAGAAGGAATTTATGATGGCAATTTTAAAATGTACGACTTGAGTGGCCTAACGGTGGAGACTTTAGAACTATGAATAGAGGTCTAAGGTTCGAATCGTATGGGGACTAGGGTTGTATACCATGCTTTAGTAATCGGAGTATGGTTGGATAACCATATATTGGGTAAACAACATCCTCCATGAGGGTCGTCTTATATGGCCTAACGACGGAGACTTTAGAACTCTGAATAGAGGTCTAAGGTTCGAATCCTATGGGGACTAGGGTTGTCCACCATGCTTTAGTAACCGGAGTATGGTTGGATAACCATAAATTGGGTAAACAACATCCTCCATGAGGGTCGTCTTATATGGCCTTGCCGACGTTAAAAACTACTTAACCCTTTACCCTTTTGTATTCTATAATATTTCTACATTGATTTAATGCTCCTATTGGTGTACCATCTTGCATATTTGCATGTATTGATATTGTTGGTATATCTTCTTGTTTGAATATGTAAACCTTCTTGTTGGCCCTCTTGGCATTATTTGTAACATTTTGTAAGAGACCTATGGTTGGCTTGTATATTTGACATGGGGAATATTTTATTATTATTTGTATTATGTGGTTAAGGATGATTATTATATACCTCACCACTTTGATCCTATATAAAGGCATTTCATTTGCTCATTTATAATCATCATCACAACATGGATAATTATGGAGTTATTTATTCCTTTTTCATAAATTGTTCCTTTTCCAGGTCTTTATATCCCTTTTCTTTTGAATGCTTTGTACTTTGGAATGATGGATCTCTATCACGGTATTGGAGCTTAGGGTGATAACCTTGAAGATTTGGAGCTTGTGGCTTGTCCAACCATGGTTGTAATGTCCCCTTTCTGAGTAGTCAGTCAGTTGTGGTAATTTAGTCTATTCCTAGGTTCCCATAGGCTAAACTGAGGTGATTGTGAACCCTATTTGAGTTGTTCCCTGGTGATCAGTGCTTTTGCTAGGGGATTCATCCGTTAATGGGGGTTACTATTTATAGATATTGCTATTTTTAGCAGTGTGGGCCCGATGTAGTTCTTCCAATTTCTTAGTCATTTATTTTGTGGATGGAATATTTGCCCAAGTCTAAGTTGGCGTCCCCTTGGTGAGTAAATAAATTAATAAATTCAAGTTACATTATAAAGTCATAAAGTGACTTTAAAAAGGGACATAAAAGGGCCCTATTTTGAAAACAACGTTATATCAACTAGGATGGGGTATAAGTTGGGCCCCCACTCCAAGGAGAGATAAGGAAATAAAAAAATATTAAATTTTATGCTTTTTGGTTCCAAATCCAAGATGGGCGTAGCTTTCATAAAAAGGAGGAGTTTTTGGGGTTTTTGGATTCATTCACATCTTTGCTATCTTGGAGAAACTCTGCCATTTTTCATGGAGAAAATTGCAGCTTGAGGCTTGTGGAGACGACAACCTTTATGAGTAGCTCTGATTTCGTGGGTGGAAGATCTCACCTAGTTAGATTATTGGAGTTTTACACAGAGGGCTCATTTGGGCATCACAGATTCAGCAGTATGGTTTGAGGATTTTCGAAGTTTGGGTTCCAGGAAAAGTGATCATCTGGGTCTTTCAGTTTTTAGCCATCTTCATCTGGGTAGAAGTTAGTTTTGCATCCTAAAGAGTAAATTTGCATTTCTAGGTCAGATCGAACTGCTGTTTGGAGGGCTTTGGAAAGTGTGTTTGGTTCATAACTCATTATTCAGCAAGGGTTTCAATCTGGGTTTTTTATCACACCTTCCTCATGCTTGGGCGACCCCTTTAGGGGTGATTTCAGGGTTTGTAAGTGCAGCCATTAACTTCTTTGCTGACTGTACCATCCAGGGAGACCGTACAGCTACCCAGGGAAGCGTGCAGCAGGAAAACAATCATAAAATTCTGATGTTACTGCCCAGATCTGATCAGCAAGTAAATACGAGCTCATTGCACTTTACGGGAGGCGATTCGGAGTCCGATTGAAGAAGTTACAAGCATTTTAGTGATTTCAGCTGTGCATTGTACAATTTCAGACTTTAATACCAGATCTGTACTTGCAATTTCAGGTCAGAAATTTTAATAAAATATTGTTATTTAGTGTGTAGTTTCATTTGGGTTCCTTTTCAGTTTGAGTGTGGCGTTTTCGAAGTTATTTCATGCATAGCATTTTCCTTTCAAAGCATAAAAAAATAATACAAAAAAAAACAGGAAAAACAAAAATCAGAAAAAACAAAAAGAGAGTAAAACAGAGTACATTCGGAACAACAGTTAAGGGGTGTACATTGCAATGGTTGTAGCATAATGCAGAACAGGGAGATTGTCATTGCCATCTTTTTGCCAGTGTCACCTAAGAAGACTTGGGTTCAATACGTCTTGGATAAGCTTTGCAAGAGCTCACTGAAAATCAGGGTGAAATCTCTCTGTTACAAATCTGATTGAGATGTCACAACGGATGGTTTGTGAAGAAGAATGTATTTTTTGAATACAACCTATAACTCTTCATGGTTGAGGAGAAATTGGAGTTTTTCTTTTTTTGGAGAAATAGGTTAATCTTTTTGGACTTGTATACATATTCAGAATCTATGTGAAAAATTGGGGGTGGAGGTGTCACGATTTTGCACTTTTGAGGTGTTGGTTGTTTTACCCCTCATAATGTGTGGTCAAGGTTTGGTCAAATTGGTCATCATAACTTGGAGCAAAATTACATTTGATTTTTAGGAGCTCATAACTTGGTCATATGAAGGCGTTTTTAAGCCTCCCCCACCCCAATTTGTTTTGTTTTTTCTTTCCTCTTTCTATACTTTGCAATGGTATAGTTGTTTTTTACCATTTATTGCTAGGCATTCTATATTTTGGATGAAACATCATGGACTTCACCTATCATGTTGAGTGTTTGAATGGAGAGAATTATTGCATTTGGACTAAAGATATGTGGAACTTGTTCAGGATCAGACTTGAATTGGATATTGTTGAGGATGACCCACTTGCTGATGAGGAACTTGTTATTAGTAAAGAAAGAAATGCAAAAGCAAGTTGAATATATATTCAAAATTAAAGATGAACATTTTTCTTTGGGTGCTAAGATAAAGGATGCAAGGGAGATTTGAAGATCTTGAAGGAGACATTTGGTAGGACTGTTGGTGCCAGGCCGCCTTCAAATAATAATGGGGATTTTGTTTCATCGCGTGAGGATGATGAATTTTTCAAAAGAGGGATGATGGTTGACTTTCAAAAGATGAAATTGTAGTAGGACTAAGTGGCTCAAAATAGAGAAAAGAAAACGAGCATATAAAATACCTCAATCAAAGACTTGTACGAGAAATTGCCGTTTTGAGAGAAACATTGAAGTGAAGAGGATAGCATTGATAGGCATCATCCAATTCATGATCAAGTCACTATTGAGCATATATAGGGGAGTGTCTTTCTTCTGGTGATTCTACTCATTCTTCTCCTCCTATTGATGGTTCTTCTAATGGTTACAATCATGATTATAGTTCTTGTGATGGTGATATATCTTGTGTTTACGGTGATGTTACTCCTCCCTCTTCTTCTAATATCAATGCTTCTAATGACAATTGTGAGGATAATGGTGGCACTTCTAATACTTCTAATGATGACGCTTCAAATACTTCTCATAATGGTGCTTTCCACGATAATAATGTGCACTGTTCTTCTACTATGGTTGATGTCCAGGAACCAACACATGGCACTTAGATAGCTTACAAATATGGGTTGGATAGGTGGAGGACTTGGCAAATATGCATAGGGTGTTGTTGCTTCTATCGAGCCAAATATTGGACTCAAGGGAGTAGGTGTTGGCTACACAATGTTCTCTTCCACAAATGTTCACAAACCTTCATCTAATTAGCAATTTTTTCCTTATTATGGAGAGAAGAGGTATTCTTTGAAGAGATTTGATTCTTTAGCTTCTTTAGAGAGAGAGAGAGAGAGAGAGAGATGATTCTTCTTCATAGAGATTTGATTTTTTGTGGAGTTATTCTTTGAGGAGGTATAGATATTCGAAGGGGCATGGACCTTTGAGGAGTATGGACCCTTTAGAAGTTATGGATGGTAGCCTTGGGAAACAATCAAGGTTGGCACTCCATCAGATGGGAAGGCATTCCTTGAATTTGAATATCTTCTCTAAGCCACTAGGAGCAAAGCTGGAGAGACATGCTCGCACATTCAACAACTGTCATGAAGGGAGGATGTTGGCGTAATACCACCTTCCTGGCCCCTTCCAAGTGTATTTAAACTTTAAGGAAGTAAGTTGGAACATGTAAATCTGGTTGGTGGACTCTTTGATGCCTTTTATTATATTTCATAGTAGACCTATGGTTGCCTTGTATATTTGGCATGGCAAATATTTTATTATTATCTTGTTATATATGTTTAGGGCTTTGACTACTATATAGCTCATCACTTGGAGCCAATTTTGTTGGGAATAGGTGTCATACACCTTTCAACATTAACTATCTCATGTCTTATGTTAAGAGTATATGTAAGGAAGAGAAACTGGTGAACTAGACCATGGTTTTACTACAGGACAACTGCAGAACTGCAGGTCTATTTCTAGCACTCTGCATTGTAGGACTTCAGGTCTATTTCTAGCACTCTACACTGTTGGACAGCTGCAATACTGCAGGCCTATTTCCAGCATTGTGCGCTGTAGGATTGCAAGACTATTTTTAGCATTGTGCACTACAGGACTGCAGTTCTATTTCTAGCACTCTACACTACAGGACTGCAGGTCTATTTCTAGCACTGTGCACTGCAAGACAGTTGCAATACTGCAGGTCTTTTTTAGCTTTATTGATAAATAGGACTGAAGAAGTGGATACTTGTGTGGGAATTGTATTGTAAGAAGTAGATTGCTGATTACTGAATAATACAATTTTTGAGTGCTCCTTTATTGTTGGGTTTTTCCCAAAAGGGTTCCTAGGGTATATGTTGCTTCCTGTGTGAGATTTATGTGATTTTGCTTGTTGAATTAAAAGTCTAGGCCTATTTTTGCACTACTTTCCTCTGAAGATTAGAAGTTGTTCCACATTAGTCTAACTTCCTTTCAATTGGTATCTGTTGGCATTTTTGCCACATCAAATTTTTTGACAAAATTTTGCCCAAGTATGGAGCTTTAAATCGGCAAATCACACGCAAAAGCATTGGCATTTTTGCAGGCCCTAAAAAAGGATGATAAAGTGGACGAATTGATCTTTTAATGTCTCATTATTGCAGATCTTTTCGCAAGCTTTCCGGTGATATATTACAATAGGTGATCGGGTCAGCGAATCAAAAGTTATGTCCTCGGAAGCAAAGCCAGCAAAAGTCCACTTCGGGCTTGAAAAAAAATTCTAAGGCATAAAGGGCACTTCGCCCAGAAAACCAGCGAACCATCCCCAGAAAAGCGCTAAGTTCGGGCTTGAGCCTGGCGAAGCATCCACTTCGGCCACAGTTTTGCGAACCTCCATCCAGTTGGCAGAAAAAACTTAAGGCAAGAGGGGCACTTCGCCCAGAATTTGGCTGAACTGCCACTTCGGGCCTCCACTTCAGCAAAGCTTCACGTCGGCCGAAAAGTTAAACATCGGCCAAAATCCTCATGTCGGCCGCGAACCTCACGTCGGCCAAAGTGCTCTAAGTCGGCCAGAAAACTCCACTTCGGCCCCGAAGCTCCATGTCGGCCAAAAGGTTCAAGTCGGCCACCAAAGTGCAAAGTCGGCCAAAAAGTTCATGTCGGTTGCGAATCCCAACGTCGGCGCGAATCCCAACGTCTGCTAGAATTCCAACGTCGGCCAGAATCCCAATGTCGGCTAGAACCCTTTATGTCGGCCAGAAATTCTCAAATTCGTTCGAATCACCTGCAAACCTCAGCTCCAAGGCGGACTGCAACGAAGATCCCCCAAAGCCGCTCCTGACAATGGTGCTTCTCTCGAGGGGCACGCATTCCAAGACCGGGTATTTATCCAAGGCGCTTCTGCGGCACATAAATGCATTTTTTTTGCCGTGAAAGGCCTTGTATCTAGTTGTAGTAATCGGATGGGAGTCTTCCATTGTAAAAGGAGGCGAGCGCGATTTCTGGAGCCGCCTTAGCGTCCTTGTAGATCTAGTGCATTAATGGCTCAGAGGGAAGGGTCCTCTATAAAAACCCAGACATTGTAATGAAAACAGGGGGGGAACATTTGCTTGAAAACTGCTGTATCTTGATTTTTGCAATTAATATTAAGAACTTTGGGCTCCATTTCTCTCTTGTATGCTGTCTTCTGTGATTATTTCTGCTATTTTGTTTCTTCATTTGCATACAGTAATTCTGCATCCTGGATTTAGGTGTGTGATTGGGGACAGAACCCTGGAATTCAACCGGAGGATACATAGGGGAGAAAACGCTGTGTTAGTTTCCTTATATGCTGTCCGTGGTTGGTGTTTCTGCTATATTCATGTATTTTCCCAACTGCTGTAATTCTGAAATCTGGATTTAGGCATAGGAAGATAGGTGGATCCTGGAGCTCTTCCAGAGGATACATAGGGAAGCTGATGTGGTGTTCATTTATGTTTTATTCGTTGTATTTATTGCTGCTACTTCAAGGTATTAGTTAGTGATCGTGCTGCTGGTTCTTCCCCTTTAAATCAGTTATTTACATTTCTTTCTGCAATATTTCAATTTCTTTCCAGTTCCCTTAGCTTTTCAATCTCTTTCCAGTTCCCTTAGCTTTTTCCCAATCTCTTTCCTGCACTCTTATCTTAAAACCCCCAGTAGTTTAGTACAGGAGCCGGCCTTCTCCGGAGATTGGCACGGAGGGCATCTCTTCCCTTCGGCCTTTCAAGGTTGGTCCAGGTCTAGGGCACGTAGACATACAAATCCTTTCCTGTGGCAGATTTGTGACCAACAGTTTCTGGCACGCCCGGTGGGACAAACTGTCTTTATATTTTAAGGAAGCCTAAGTTTGGTGAATCTCTGACTTGCCTTAATTTGGCAAAATCACCTGGCAACTCTGATTGAGCTGAAGATCTAGATTCCTTGATCGTAGGCGCCTTTTAAAGTTGAAGAAGACACCTCGGAGGAATCAAGGTTTGGTGAGCAGCCTTGACCTCACAAGCGGAGAAAAGAATGTTCACCTGGCGACGCCGACTTAGTGGCGAGAACCGTGATCTCTGCAAACCACTGCTATAATGACAAAGGTGTGCCATCCCAGCTGGGATGATCTCGACCCTCTGAATCTCCAAAGTTGGCATGAGATTCCCAAAAGCGCCCTGAAAACCTTGACAAAATACAATGGCACCAAGGGAATAGCCCGAGAGCACCTTGAAGATGTTGCTGCTCTAGCGACCCTCCATGGCATAACCCACGAAGATGTCATGATCAGACTTCTGGTCCTGTCTTTGGAAGGAAGGGTGCTGTAGTGGTACAAACTGCTCGGGCGTAAGAGCATCTGCTCATGGGATGACCTAGCGGGAGTACTCATCAACACATTTGACGGCTCTCAGGATCCCTTCCAGCTATTGATGCACCTCTCCACCATCACGAGAGCACCTCTGGAGAGCATCACAGACTTCAATGTCCGATTTTGCAGAAGTTGGAAGAGAATTCCAGGGGAGATCCAGCCGACACCCGCCCAGGCCCACCTCTTCTATGTTCGGGCTTTCCACTTGGACATAAGCCTCCTCTTACTACAATCAGGTGAACATAGATTCCCTCAAATCTTTGAGGAAGCAGTACAAGCAGAGCACCTTCTGCTCCTATCAGGAAAAATACCGTGGGGAGAAACTCCATTACTTTCTCCGGTAGTTGCTGCTCCTGTCTATCCCGCGCAGTATTCACCATGGCAGATCCCTCATACTATGCAGAGACCTCGAATGCAGTTGTGTGGAGCTCGAGAGGCAGATCTCATCCAAGGCCAACAATGGGAATATGCAAGCACCGCCCAAGCAATGAATAATATGGTTGCTTGCAGTTTCCATTAGGAGATGGGCCAAGAAGGGGAACAGGCTCAAGTGGCAGAACTTGAGAGCAAAGAGGGCACATTTTTGCACCCTTTTTGTGTCCCAGGGCATAGCACGCAAGTATTCAGCCAGAACCCAATAAGCATGCCTCACCAAGAGGCTGAGCCTGAGGAGATCCTGGAAGAAGGCCTATCGTCGGAAAAGTCCTGTTGTCACATCAAGGGGTTGGAGGATCCCGTACTGAGGAGCCCACAGCCGGTGGACTCTCTAAAGTGGTGGTATTGGCTCCAACCACCACTGCAACCAGTACCCGAAGAAGGCCCCCATGTGGCAAACCTCTTTGCCACATTATTCATCAACTGTATGGGTACTGGCATGAATGATAACCTGCCACGTTGCACCCTGTTCGCAACCTGGCAAACTTTAGGAGTCCAACCGGACTTCGAAGATCGACTGAAGTACAATCAGATCTGTTCCGGACACTGCAGATTCACCGGATAGAGACCCGAAGCTAGGTTTGTGGTGGCGACATGCCAATCATGTCGCAAACTTTTGTGTAAATTGTCAGAGAAATGGTAGATGATGCTATTCTATTGAACAAATTAAATAATACAAATAGTGCCCGGATTAGTCCGTAACAACCGGAACTAACCAAGCCCACTTTAGGTGGTAGTTCGAACAACTACGATATGCCCTAATAATGTAATAACAATATGCTAAATGAAATATACGCTAACATCCCCCCTTATTACATTATTTGGGTAATAATATAACTACTAGCTACACTATCATCCCCCCATACAACAATATTTGGGTAAAGTATATAACTGCCCCAATACAGTGAAGAAGAAGAAGAGAAATGAAAGAATGGTGGCTCGTGCTTTGTCTTCGGCTCTAGGCTCTAAGCGTACCTCTGGATTTGTACCTCTGGGTCTATCTCGGGATCTGCCTGTGAATCTGCCTCTGGATCATTGCCTCTGTAGATCTGCCTTTGGAACTTTGTCTCTGGGTCTGTCTTTAGGTTTGTCTCTGGGTCATTATCTCTGGGACTGCCACTTGGTCTGTCACTGGATTTGCCTCGGGGTCTACCATAGGTTTTACCTTTTCGGTAGAAGCCATACAACATTTCTTTCATCATGGTCCATTGTGTGAGATCTGTCCATCCACAATCAATATGAACCTTGTTGGCCATTTTCACTTTGTACCAACATCTTGAAGAAGAGTGATTTGTACATCCACATGAATCACAAGGATGTAATCTCCAACACTTAGTTGCAACATGTCCTGTCTTTCCACAATGATTGCAACAATGCTTTTTAGGAGATGTAGGAGATTTAGGTTTTACAAACATGGTATTACTGGTACTTGCATGTCCAGAATAGCCAAGGCCTTCATTCTTTGCCCTGACATTTAGCATTATTGGAGTTTTAATGCCTTGTTCATGTTTACCTAATCTCTCACCATTGAATCCCATTTTCTTCATCAGTTTGGATCCATATCCTTTGGTGTGTTTTTCAAAACACCCAATTTCATCATCTTCATCAATGCTTTTAACAATATTGCATTTGTCGCTATTGATGAGATTATGGTGCTCTTTTTGAGGAGGTTCAGTTTTTAAGTCACTAGTGTCACAAGCAAAATCTGCTACTATGATGAGATCACCTGTGCTACAACTGATATCTACCATCATAGGTATGAGGTCGCTTGTATCACAACAAGCATTGGCCATCATGGGCTCAAGGTCACATGTGTCACAACAAGCATTCGCCACCATGGGCTGAAGGTCACTTGTGTCACTACAAGCATCGACCATTAGGGGTTTGACCTCTGTTTCCTCACTAATGTCCCTTTTCTCTTTACGTTGTGCAATGTCAAGAGCATAAAATGACATGTATATTCCCATTACAGCGCCAATAGGGATTAGAACACCATTTTTCTGCATGTCTTCACAAGACGTAGAATCATTGATTATGGCATCTACACCATTCCGTAGTGTGAGAAATGTGCCATCTTCATAAAAATCCATCCCATCCATGAATGGGGAAAAGTATGGGCCTTTAACTGATTTAGCAACATCAGTTGATTTTGGGATAGTTTTCTTCTTTGATCTGCCCATTCTTGAAGGTGTCGGTCTCTGCCGAAAATGCACCTTTTACAATAAAATTTTGCAAAAATAATCTGACTAAGGTGTCGGTCACTGTCGAAAATGCACCCTTATAAGTCTTCCCCCCTTGTTTTTGCAAAATTATATCTCCCCTTAGTGCAAGATAGGAGATGGTGGAGAGAAAAAAAATGTATCCCCCCCTTTTAGTGCAAAAAATGCAACTACTCTTACAAAGCTTGCCTCGTAGGCAGATTAGCACAATATGTCACCAAAAAAAAATCCCCCCTGTGTGAAGTACTTCAAACAAAAAATTTGCTATTTATGAAGCCTAAAAAAAATAGGTGTGGAGTTTTGATGAGTTTATGCCTTGTTGAATGTCCCCCTTTGCAGCAGAAAATGCCCCCCCTTCAAGGTTGAAAGAAAATTTTCCCTCCCATGTTTAGTAAAAATAATTTAAATTTTAATTAATTTATTTTTCTAAGAAAAAAGAAATATTTCATAAGTTATTATAAAATAATTTCTTTTTTTTTAAAGAAAAATGAAAAAAATTAATTAAACTAAAAATATTTTTGAAAAAAAACATTAGGAAAGCAAAAAAAAAATTGACCTTCGGGGGGGTCGATGGGGTTTGATCCCCCGACCTCTGGTTGCCGCGAGCGCTTTGAGCCAAGCTGCCTACCACCCCGGCTACGACTGCCGGTGGTAGTGAAGAGCATAGACTGATCTTTATCCTGCCCGTACGCTTAGATTCTCCCCGGACGGCGCCTCCGTTACTTGGGCGGCGCTCTCCTTCACGACGGCAGTGTAGCTCCACTAGGAAACCTAGTCGCTGCTATTGTAACAGCTGCCAATGCTCCACACGAGCGTCAAGAGCCAAATTTGTCTGCGATCTCCTCAACTGGAGCGCTATGTGGTGTCTACTAAGCCTGCATCTTGTCTGCAAGTTTTCAGGAGGTTCTACGTCTGCCGTTGGAAATCTCCTGTGGCTGGCTGACTCTTCTGCAATCATCCAAGGAGCAAATGGTGCCAAACAAAAAAGGATCTCGAGCTGCGGTTTGGCGTCTCCTTCTGTCGTATGGTTGAGTCACCGTAGATTGACGTCGTCCCACTAAGCTGCGCAAAACAAATCGTCTGCAAATATTTTTACAACGCCGGGATCTCCACTCTATGATGGCATTGCTCAAAGAACTCAACATTGTAAGCGTTCACAACAAATCTGGAGCGAACGATTTCATTGGGCTGCTCACGATTTGGGCGCCCCTCTAATCTGCAATTTCACAATCTGATCTGTTGATTAAAGATCCGGTGCACATCTCGTGTCGGCTTTACGCACTTGCTCATCCAGGGTGTGGGAGTTTTGAACCTCCGTTTCAGCCAAGCAAATAAATCATCCGCTCAATGGCAGATACAGTCAAGTCGGCTTTCAAATTTTCGCAGCTACTGAGCACCGATTCGTCGGTTAGGAGAACAAGAATGAGCGTTGGTTGTGATTGATCCGAGACAATGAATCTCCACGAGCTTCGTCTGCAACAGTGCTGTCACCGAACTACACCAAAATGCACTATGCGTGTATATCCCACATGCGAGATGCGCTGGGCAAACAGGTCTTTAAAAACAAAAATGCTCCGAGTAGCGTTTGTCTTCCTTCGGGGAGTAGCGTTTGTCTTCCTTCGGGGAGATTATGCCTCCCAAAATCCAAGCTCTTAGGTGCCACGTAACAGCAGTTTGTTTTGTCTGTGTCACGTCCGTATTAATGTCCTTCGTGTTCAACCTTGTCCTTGGCTCTGCCCAACCACGTTCCACCATGTTTAGGTCGGTAGCCAGCTAGGTCCCCGGTTTAGGTCGTCAGTAGCCAACTCGACCACGTGTCAGGGTCAGTAGGCGTCTGGCGTGTCTTGTCATGCAGCCACCGATGCGTCAGATTGTCTGGTCCACCTGCCACGTCCGGTGGCTCAGGTCTAGCGGGCTGTATCTGTGTCATAGAATGCCCACATAGGTCCCGTCTAGTCGTGTCAGCTCCACGGTGTAGGGGTCCTCCAGTGTCGATCGGATCCCCTTTAGGTCAACTTAGGAGTCACATTAGCTCCCACAGGTCTAGTTTGGTGGTCGTGTCCACGTGTTCCTGCGATGGACCTCACGTTAGGCTAAGATCTGGTGTCCGACGCATCCAGATCCCAAACGCATCCAGATCCCGCTCGGGGGTTGAGCAGGTTCTCCCAAATTTGTAGGTCTCGCTCAGGAGTTGAGCCGTAGCTCTGATACCATGTCAGAGAAACGGTAGATGATGCTATTCTATTGAACAAATTAAATAATACAAATAGTGCCCGGATTAGTCCGTAACAACCGGAACTAACCAAGCCCACTTTAGGTGGTAGTTCGAACAACTACGATTTGCCCTAATAATGTAATAACACTATGCTAGATGAAATATACGCTAACATAAATAATGTAAATATGCCGGCTAGTAAGTAAAGTTCAGTTGTTTAGTTTGTACAATTTTTTTTTTTTTTTTTTAAAGTGCGCCGAAGAGGACCATGAGCACCAAGGAGAGGAGTTGGAGGAAGAGTTTGTTGTCGTCAGTGAACATCCAGAAGAGGACAGCGGGGATGACTCTGTTGCCCAATGGATAAAGGCCTGGGATCTCTGCATTCAGACAAGCTAAATGCCCCGCGAGCCGCCAAGAATATTGGCATTTTTGCCACATTAAATTTTTTGACAAAATTTTGCCTAAGTATGGAGCTTTAAATCGGCAAATCACACGCAGAAGCATTGGCATTTTTGCAGGCCCTAAAAGAGGATGATAAAGTGGACGAATTGATCTTTTGATGTCTCATTATTGCAGATCTTTTCGCAAGCTTTCCGGCGATATATTACAATAGGTGATTGGGTCAGCGGATCAAAAGTTATGGCCCCGGAAGCAAAGCCAGCAAAAGTCCACTTCGGGCTTGAAAAAAAATTCTAAGGCATGAGGGGCACTTCGCCCAAAAAATTGCTGAAGTTGCACTTCGGCCAATGTTCCCAGCGAACCATCCCCAGAAAAGCGCTAAGTTCGGGCTTGAGCCTGGCGAAGCATCCACTTCAGCCACAATTTTAGCGAACCTCCATCCAGTTGGCAGAAAAAGCTTTAAGGCAAGAGGGGCACTTCGCCCAGAATTTGGCCGAACTGCCACTTCGGGCCTCCACTTCAGCGAAGCTTCAAGTCGGCCGAAAAGTTAAACATCGGCCAAAATCCTCATGTCGGCCGCGAACCTCACGTCGGCCAAAGTGCTCTAAGTCGGCCAGAAAACTCCACTTCGGCCTCGAAGCTCCATGTCGGCCAAAAGGTTCAAGTCGGCCACCGAAGTGCAATGTCGGCCAAAATGTTCACGTCGGCTACGAATCCCAACGTCGGCCAGAATCCCAACGTCGGCCAAAACCCTAATGTTGGCCAAAACCCTTTATGTTGGCCAAAAATTCTCAAATTTGTTCGAATCACCTGCGAACCTCAGCTTCGGGGTGGACTGTAGCGAAGCTCCCCCAAAGCCGCTCCTGACAACGGTGCTTCTCCCGAGGGGCACGCATTCTAAGACCAAGTATTTATCCAAGGCGCTTCTGCGGCACATAAATGCATTTTTTTGCCGTGAAAGGCCTTGTATCTAGTTGTAGTAATCGGATGGGAGTCTTCCATTGTAAAAGGAGGCGAGCGCGATTTCTGGAGCCGCCTTAGCGTCCTTGTAGATCTAGTGCATTAATGGCTCAGAGGGAAGGGTCCTCTATAAAAACCCAGACATTATAATGAAAACGGGGGGGAACATTTGCTTGAAAACTGCTGTATCTTGATTTTTGCAATTGATATTAAGAACTTTGGGCTCCATTTCTCTCTTGTATGCTGTCTTTTGTGATTATTTTTGCTATTATGTTTCTTCATTTGCATACAGTAATTCTGCATCCTGGATTTAGGTGTGTGATTGGGGACAGAACCCTGGAATTCTCCTAGAGGATACATAGAGGAGAAAACGCTGTGTTAGTTTCCTTGTATGCTGCCTGTGGTTAGTGTTTCTGCTATATTCATGTATTTTCCCAACTGCTGTAATTCTGAAATCTGGATTTAGGCGTAGGAAGATAGGTGGATCCTGGAGCTCTTCCAGAGGATACATAGGGAAGCTAGCGTGGTGTTCATTTATGTTTTATTCTTTGTATTTATTGCTGCTACTTCAAGGTATTAGTTAGTGATCGTGCTGCTGGTTCTTCCCCTTTAAATCAGTTATTTACATTTCTTTCTGCAATCTTTCAATTTCTTTCCAGTTCCCTTAGCTTTTCAATCTCTTTCCAGTTCCCTTAGCTTTTTCCCAATCTCTTTCCTGTACTCTTATCTTAAAAGCCCCAGTAGTTTAGTACAGAAGCCGGCCTTCTCCGGAGATTGGCACGGAGGACATCTCTTCCCTCTAGCTATTCAAGGTTGGTCCAGGTCTAGGGCGCGTAGACATACAAATCCTTTCCTGTGGCAGATTTGTGACCAACAGTATCAAAACTTGGTCAACTTTTGAGATCATTAGTTAGAAAAAAAAATATTTTTTGCTATTAATCTTGGTTTGAGTGGGAGTTGTGCACAGGGGAAGTGATTTTATTTCAGGATGACAAGTACATCACGGTTGGAGATAGAAAAATTCAACGGTACAAATTTTGAGCTATGGAAGCTTAAAATGGAGGATCTACTCATAGATAGAGATCTATGGGCTGTTGTTTTTGGAAGTCAACTTGCATCTATGATGGATGAAGATTGGACGGTGATGGATCGAAAGGCACGGAGCCTCATTCGGTTATGTTTTGCTGACTCTGTGCTCTTGAATGTAAGTGAGTGCCCTACTACGAAAATCATGTGGGATAGGTTGGCTTCAATCTACCAAGCCAAATCTCTTGTGAACAAATTGATCTTGAGGAAGAAATTGTATTCCCTAAATATGGGGGATGGAGATTCCGTACCAGAACACTTGAACAAATTCAACATTATCATTTTGCAGCTAAGATCCGTCGAAGTAAAAATGGACTAGGAGGACCAATGTATCACTTAACTATGTTCATTACCCGATTCTTGGGACAAGATGGCTATGAGCTCCATTAGTACCAAGTTGAAGATGGAGGAGATAGTATCTACCTTGCTTTCAGAAGAGCTGCGGAGGAAAACCACGAAAGGCGTCAAGGATGTGTTGGTTGTTCGTGGCAAATCCAAAGAAAGGAACAAGGGGAAGAAGATAGTTGGCCGGTCCATGTCCAAGGGAATATCAAAGACTCCCACTCTAACAAAGATCAAATGTTGGAATTGTGGGAAGAAGGGGCATGTGAAGAAAGATTGCAAGGAGAAAAAGCATAAGAACAAGCATGAATCTAATGAGGATTCTGATTCTAAGTTTTCACGGGAGGATGCAGGAGATGCATTCTTGGATGCCTTTTCCACTCACATTAGGGATGGCGTTTGGGTGATTGATTCAGGAGCATCATACCATATGACTCTACATCGAGAGTACTTCATAGAGTACTAGGACGGTGACAGTGGGAGTGTGTAATTGGGGGACAACTCGTCCCTTAAGGTTGTTGGTATAGGGAGAGTTTCTTTATAACTCCCAAATGGCATGACCAAGACCTTGACCACTGTCTTGCATATTCCTATTTTGGCACGAAACCTCATTTCCGTGAGTAGCCTAAATGACTTGGGTGTGCAAGTGATCTTTAACAAAGGAGGAGTCACTATGGTTTGCGGATCAATAGTGCTTGCCATAGTTGAGAAAATCGGAATCGACAAAGAATCTACATTTTAAAAATCGGCAAAAATTGAGAATTGACAAAAAAATCAGGGAAAGAATCGGAAAAGAATTGAAAAGAAAAAAACCGAAGAAAACAAAATTTGTCATTGAAAAAAAGTTTTTTTCATGCATATTACAATCAATTAACATTATGCAAATCAAATATTGCAATAAAAGCAATAATTCATGTCAAGACATCATACAAAGCTCAAGCTTTAATTACACATGAAAGTGACAAAACACATCTTGTATTGCTTATAATGTGAAAAGGTACAAAGTTATAAGTAACAAGGAGGAAAAAAAGGTTTCATTTTTTATATGCCTGCACATGGAAACAAGTAACAACAAAGTTAACATTCACTTGAAAAAAAACGTAAAAAAAAACCTAAACCTTAAACCAGAAGGCTTGGTTTTAGGGTTTAAAATTGAAACATTGATAGCTGAAAAATGGGCTTGCATACATAGTTATCAGGCAACAATATTTACTTAAAAAGAGGAGGAAAAAAACCCTAAACCCAAAACCCTAGGGCCTAGACTAGGGTTTAGGGTTTAAACTTCAAGTTCAAAGTTTCAAATTCAAACATTAACAGCTGAAAAATGGGCTTGCATACATAGTTACCAGGCAGCAATATTTACTTAAAAAGAGGAGGAAAAAAAACAAAACCCTAAACCCAAAACCCTAGGGCCTAGCCTAGGGTTTAGGGTTTAAACTTCAAAGTTCAAAGTTTCAAACATTAACAGCTGAAAAATGGGCTTACATACATAGTTATCAGGCAACAATATTTACTTAAAAAGAGGGTTTCGGGTTTAGGGTTTAAACTTTAAACTTCAAAGTTCAAACATTAACAATTGAAAAATGGGCTTGCATAAAAAAACCCTAAATCGGCCGCAGCTTGAAAAAAAGAAAAGAAAAAGAAATTGTAGATTTTTTGAAAAAATTGCAAAATATCGGCGATGGTGATTTTTTCAAAAATCAGCAAAAAATCTTCCAAAAATCTTTACATCGCTGAGAGTATGCCGATTGCATCGGCATTTAAAAAAATTAGGATTCTGCAGGTTTTTTGCAGATTTTCTCAACTATGGTGCTTGCTAAAGGAGTACGTGATGGGAAACTGTTTTGTCTTGATGCTAAGATGATTGCATGCAAGAATATAAGACTATGTTGTGGCATTATAGGCTTGGTCACATTGGCGACAAAAGGTCTTAAAACCTTGGTGAGTAAAAACCTTGTTGAGGGGATAAATGATATTTCCTTTGATTTCGAGTTTTGTGAACATTGTCTTAATGGAAAACTGAAATCAGTTAAATTCTACTTGAGCTCTCGTAGATGCATGGAATTACTTGATTTAGTGCATAGTGATGTATGTGGTCCAATTGATGTACGTTCATTATCTAAATCATTGTATTGTATATCTTTCATTGACGATCATTCACGGATGACATGGATTTATTTTCTAAGAAGAAAATCTGAAGTGTTTGCTAAGTTCAAAGAGTTCAAAGCTCTTGTTGAGAACAAACAATGGAGGAGAGTTTTGTAGCAAAGAACTTGATAGTTTTTGCAAGGATCATCGAATTAAGTGGCGTAAGACAACTCCTTATACACCTCAACAAAATGGAGTTGCCAAAAGGATGAACATAACACTGATGGAGAGGGCTAGGAGTATGCTAAGCAGTGCTGGTCTAAAACGAAAGTTTTAGGCTGAAGCAGTTAGTACATGTTATTGATTAATAGGTCTCCTACATCAGCTCTTGTTGATGAAACCCCTATAGGGGTTTGGACGGTCAAAAAGCCCTCGTTGAGACACCTTAGAGTGTTTGCTTGTGAGGCATATGTGCATGTGCCTAAGGCAAAGAGATCGAAACTTGATTACAAAGTGGAGAAATGTATCCTCATTGGCTACGGTGATGGGATACAAGGATACAAGCTTTGGAACCCAATCACAGAGAAGGTTGTTTGGAGCCGAGATGTGATCTTTAGGGAGATCAAGGATTCTTCAAAGGAGGAGCAGCAAAGTAAAACATCAAAACAAGTTGTGCAATTTGAACCAGAAATAAGCAAAGAAATTGTAGATGGAGATGATGGTGTCCATGATGATGATGAGCATGATGTCATGATGGGCCTAATGAGGAGTATCTTTCAGATAGTCATGACGAGTCCGATGAGGATCAGGAGCCTTGACCTCAACCCCATTGGGTTAGGAGGTCCACACGACCAAGAAAGCAACCAAATAGGTATAGCCCACCTTGTGTAAATTGTATTTTTTCTACTAACATCGATGAGCCTAGAACTATGAAGGAGACAATGGAGATGAATGACACCAAGTATTGGAAGATGGCCATGGATGAGGAGATGGCAGCTCTAAAGAAAAATGGCACATGGGACCTAGTTCAGTTGCCTAAGGGAAGGAAACCTGTTGGCTGCAAATGGGTTTTCAAGAAGAAATTCAGTTTTGAGGGCAAGGTAGATAAGTATAAAGCAAGGCTGGTTGCTAAGGGTTATTCCCAAGTGGAGGGAATAGATTTTGGTGAGATCTTTTCTCTAGTTGCAAAGCTTACATCCATTAGATTCCTTTTATTTGTTGCTGTTGCATTTAATTTTGAGGTTGAGCAAATGGATGTAAAGACAACTTTCTTGCATGGAGACTTGGAGGAAGAGATCTACATGAAACAGCCGGAGCACTATGTGGAAAAGGGTAAGGAAAACTTAGTTTGCAAGTTACAGAAATCTCTTTATGGTCTTAAACAGTCTTCTAGAATATGGTATAAGAAATTTGATTCTTATGTTTTGAGTTTGGGATTTGTTAGATCCAAATTGGATCACTATGTTTATATTATAAGCAGGAGGGTGGTCATTTTATTGTTATCATTTTGTATGTGGATGACATGCTAATAATTGGTAACAATAAGGATATCATTAAGCTCTTAAAATCTTAGCTTTCACTATAGTTTGAAATGAAGGATTTAGGAGCTGCTATGTTTATCCTAGGGATGGAGATTAGAAGAGATAGAGCCAACAGAAAACTTTGGTTAAGTCAAAGAAAGTATGTTGACTCTGTTTTGCAGCGTTTTAACATGAATTGCAAACTAGTGAGTGTCCCTATTTCTGTGGGAACAAAAATTTCTATTGAGCAGTGTCCTTCTACACCTGGAGGAATGGAAGACATGAGTCATGTACCCTATGCTAGTGCGGTTGGGAGCCTCATGTATACTATGGTTTGCACCAGACCGGACATTACCCAAACAGTGGGAGTCTTGAGCCGGTTTATGGAAAATCCTAGAAAGGATCACTGGGTAGCAATGAAGAGGGTTTTTAGATATCTTCAAGGTACTTCTGATTACTCTATTTGTTATCAGGGATCCTTGACAACCAAGAAATTTCATAAGAAGTAGGTAGACATACAAGGATTTGTGGACTTAGATTGGGTAAAAGATGTTGACAGCAGGAGTTCAACCAGTGGCTGTGTTTAGCTTGTTTGGTGGTGCAATTAGTTGGATGAGCAAGCACCAGGATGTAGTTGCTTTATCCACTACAGAGGCAGAGTATATGGCAGCTACTCATGCCAATAAGGAGGCAGTTTGTCTTCGTTAATTGTGTTCAGATGTTGGACCGAGTCAGGGAGTAGGAAAAATTAACTGTGACACTCAGAGTGCTATCGCCTTGGCAAAGAATCCTACATTTCACGTGCGGACAAAGCCTATTGATGTGCAGTATCATTTTTTTCGTGACATGGTGGAGGATAGGAAGGTTATGCTTGAGAACGTGGATACTTAAGTTAATGTTGCAGATGCTCTGACAAAGCTTGTGAGAACTGAGAAGTTCAGATGGTGTTGCAAGGGAATGGACATTTCTGCCCTTACCAATTAGTTCACTCTTTTGTTGGTGTTTCTCTTTTGCTCTTGTAAGGTATATGGCAAGTGGGAGAATGTTGGGAATAGGTGTCATACACCTTTCAACATTAACTGTCTCATATCTTATGTTAAGAGTATATATAATGAAGAAATACTGGTGAACTAGACCATGGTTTTACTGCATGTCTATTTCCAGCAGTGTGCATTGCAGGACTGTAGGTCTATTTCCAGCACTTTGCATTGCAGGATAGCTGCAATACTGCAGGTCTACTTCCATCTGTGTTATAGCAGGTCTTTTTCCAGTTTTGTTGATAAATAGGACTGAAGAAGTGGATACTTGTGTGGGAATTGTATTGTAAGAAGCAGATTGCTGATTACTGAATAATACAGTTTTTGAGTGCTCCTTGATTGTTGGGTTTTCCCGAAAGGGTTTCCCAAGGTATATGTTGCTTCTTGTGTGAGATTTATGTGATTTTGCTTGTTGAATTAAAAGTCTAGGCCTGTTTTTGCACTACTTTCCTCTAAAGATTAAGTAGGAAGTTGTTCCACACTAGTCTAACTTCTTTTCATATTTAAAGACATTTCAGTTGCTCATTTACAACTTCATAAAAATATAGATTGATTATTGAGTTTTTCATTCCTCTTTTGTAAAGTGTTTTTTCTTCAAATCTTTATCTTTCTTTCCATTCAAATTCTTTGTAGTATGTACTTTGGAATGATGGATTCTTGAAAACTTGTCCCACTAGGTGTTTTGGTTATTATAGTTCCAACAACTCTTGTACCTTTCAAATATGCAATAAACACTACTGGTCCTGAAAATTTTTAGGATGTTCATTGGAACTTGACATGTATAAAATCTTTGAGATTACTTTTTAGGTTCTACCAGTATGATCTTATGATTGATGCATGAATTGCTCTACTTTCATCTCAATCCAAACTATTGCCTGAGTTTTAATGTGTTTATAACTCTAGAAGGCCTAGTTTCTTAATGGCTTTGGTGTGAAATTAAGGAAAATCTTAATATGATTTTTGATGATAAGCACCCCTTGCTTATTCATTCAGACTAAAATCTGCCTATTCTTCAATTGGTTATATGGGATTGAAATTGGTGGGTATTACATCATCACCACATAGTGGTATTACAACAACTTGGATATTATCCATGTATTGCTTGGCAAGATTCAAACCCGAGTCTCCTCCTTGAATCTTAAGGAATCTAACCGGTTGAGCTATCACCATTTGATTTAAAATTTTAGGGTAAAGCATGGGTTTTTTTGAAAGGGTCTCGGTCCCCTTGTACCAGGGTTTGAACTTGGGTCTCTTGAATGAAAACTCAAAGACATAACATTACGGTATCCATCATGGGACCAATTTTTGGGGTAAAACGTGGGTTTTTGAAAGGGATCCTGGTCCCCTCGTACCAGGGTTTGAACTTGGGCCTCCTAGATGAAAACCCAAAGACATACCACTACGTTATCTCTCACGGGGCTTCTTTACAAGTGCACGAGTTTTTGAAAGGGTATCGGTCCCCTTGTATTGGGTTTTGAACTTTGGTCTCTTAAATGAAAACCCAAAGACATACCACTATGGTATCCCTCACGGGACTTAATAAAAAATTTAGGGTAAAGCATTGGTTTTTTTAATGGGGCCCCAATTCCCTTCTACCAAGGTTTGAACTTGGATCTCTTGGATGAAAACCCAAAGACATACCACTACGGTATCCCTCAAAGGACAAAATTTTTTTAGGGTAAAGCACAGGTTTTTGAAAGGGGTCCTGGTCCCCTTGTACTAGGGTTTGAACTTGGGTCTCCTAGATGAAAACCCAAAGACATACCACTACGGTATCCTTCATGGGACAAAATCTGCCTATTCTTCATTTTCTATTCCTTTGAGAATATTTGATGCAGCTTAAAACGCCTTGGTAGATGTTGGTTCTAATAAAGTTAATTTGAATGTTTAAGGTGAAATACTGTTGGTCAAGCTTTTGCTATCTGGTAAAGGAACAATATATCATCTTAACTCACTGGTTACTGCTATTATGAATTTTATTGCAGGCTTGCAGTTGAACATTTTGCTGGTTTGGTGGACTACTGGATAACATTTAATGAGCCACACGTGTTTGCCATGCTGACTTACTGTGCGGGAGCCTGGCCTGGAGGTCATCCTGATTTGATTGAGACTGCCACTGCTGTTATGCCTAACGGTGTTTTTAACCAAGTTATGCACTGGATGGCAGTGGCACATTCAAAAGCTTTTGATCATATTCATGAGTTTAGGTATCTCACTCCTACTGATGCACATGTTCATATACATACAGCTCATAGACATACAAAGGCCACACAAAAGTTATAATGCAAAAACAATGCTTTTCTATTACTTTGTTTTGCTGGTTTGTAAAGAGGGCTTATTGTTCATTGTTTTAAATATTATTTGGATACATTAATATTGAAAATTTTGTAGGTAGCTTCTGAAAGGATTTCTTACATTGATGTTGACAGTAACCATGCATCATTGGTAGCAAAAGTTGGTATAGCACATCATGCTTCCTTCATGCGCCCTTATGGACTCTTTGATGTTGCAGCAGTTATATTCAGTAATAACATGACACTCTTTCAATATGTGGATAGCATCTCCGATAAGCTTGACTTTATTGGCATAAATTATTATGGCCAGGTCTTTCTCAATCCCTGACAGAATTTGCCTCCTTTTAGGTTTTATTTGATAGCATGTTGATCTATGTGATGCTTGATTTTCTTGGCACTTAAGAATAAATACTATGGTGGGGTCTTTATTTATTGCTGATGGAAGTTGCATGCTTCTTGCTTTAAATTTATGTGGAGGAATCAAATTAAAGGGTTGATTTGTTCTGTAGTACAATACCATGAACAGTTGTCATGTCTTGTCACTGCTTTTCAGGAAGTTCTTTCAGCGCCAGGGTTGAAGCTAGTAGATAACGATGAATATAGTGAATCAGGACGAGGTGTTTATCCGGATGGCTTGTACCGGATGCTGCTTAAATTTCACGAGAGATATAGGCATTTGAATCTTCCTTTCATCATTACAGAGAATGGTGTTGCTGATGCAACTGATTTAATTCGTCGGCCTTACATTCTAGAACATCTTTTAGCTGTGCGTGCAGCCATGGACAAGGTTCGCAGGGACATGAGCCTTGGAATTTATTATATTTGCAACGAGGATTTGTTGAGAGTTCATTCCTTGCATTGATTGAGCATATGTTGGATTTACATATTGATATTTTGCAGGGCGTTCCTGTTCTTGGCTATCTATTCTGGACAATATCCGACAACTGGGAATGGGCAGATGGCTATGGTCCCAAGTTTGGATTGGTGGCTGTGGATCGTGCAAACAACTTAGCTCGGATCCCACGCCCATCTTATTTTCTCTTCAGTGAGGTAGTCTTCTACTAATGTGTATGTCTGGATTGAAGTTGAAGATGATAATTTAGGAGCTAGTTCTCATAACACTATAATTCGTTCATTTATAAAATTATATATCAAATGGAGTGAATAGCCTGTTTCTTTTTAATTGCTTGCATCAAAGTAATTTCTTATTTTTTTTCTTAGAAGTGTGGATCCAGAATTTCTCCTAGAAGGAAAAATACTTTTAGTGGAAAAGCGAATCTGTTGTTTTTGTTGTACCAAAGTGGATCTGGTGGCACCTATAAATATCTATAGACTATTTTTTATTTATTCTTTAATAAGGTATTTATGGCTTCTATTGGGGGTCACTCTCATTAAAATAACAAAACATTACATTGTTCTCATTACATAGCTATCAGGTTAATTAAATCATATCCAACTCGCCTTTTTATGAAAGATATTCTTCATTTGCCTTTCTATCAAAAATATTCGTCATCATCCTTGAACTACTAAGTTTCCGCATTCAACTCCTTGATATTGTTTTTATTAAGAGATAAAATCTCACTTGTCCAGTTGCTTTCTAAGATTTGAATTTTGCCAAGATGAAAATCAACACCCCAAATGATTAAAATATTTGTTAGCCGGTTTCCTTATCTATAAATATGCTGACTATAACAATGCCAATTCCCTAATAACTCTTGTTTTAGGGGTCATATTCATGCCCCTAATATTCCAAGATATCATTTTCATCATAACTTTTTGTTTTTATTTGTGGGCCTTGCCCTACTTCTTGTTAACACTTTCAATATTTGCTTTTGTTTTCCCATATCAATATCCCTCTGAGTTCTCTTTTCTCTTTGTTTTTGCTTCTTGGGTCTTCCTCTTTTTATTTTCATTCCCACCAACACTTGAACTTTTCTCAATCTCTTAGATTTTTTCATAGTGAGACTTATCATCTATAGGTTTGTCTTGCTCTAAAGGATCTGAAGTGCAAGGAATAACCTCAAAAGCACTTTCTTCTTTATGTTGCCCTGGAAACCCTAAAGTGCAAAAGCTCTCCTTCATAGCAAGTACCTTCTTATGCTGTCCTTAAAACCCTAAACTGCTATGGATTTCCTCCATCCTTATTTCATGATTATGTTGCTTTTGAAACCCTAAAGGACAGGGGATAACCTATAAACTACTTTCATTTCTATTGCTAGGAGAGGATTTTATACTAGAGGAAAATGTAGACAATTTACCTAAAATAAATTGGACCTCTTTTGCCTTCTTTTTTTTAAATTTTCCTCCACATCTTCCTTTGCACCTTTACCTTCTGAATTTGAACTTGCACATTGTACTTTCTCATCCCTTGTATCCTTCTTTGTTTCTTTCTAATGGTTGATCCAAGTTAACTATGGTGGGCTTTGCTGTTTGATGCTACAAATAGGTTATCTTTGCCTCTTCTTTTGGAGTGGAATATCCTTGATCTAATCAAAGCTTCTGCTATAGTATGATTTCCTTGCTTCATCTTGAAGTGCATCTCATGACCAATTTTTTTTGTCTCTTTCTTCATGCTTTTCACTTTGCAATCTCTTGCCATGTGTCCAGTCTCATAAGAATTGTTTCATTGGAATGCAATGTTTTTATAATCCACTTGTTGATTCAGATTTGATCTTAATGGTTTGTGGTAAAGGTTTTGAAATATTCATAGCCACACATATCCAGGTATATATAGCATGCTTTCACTCCTTAGTAGTTGGTCCCTCTTGGATGAACTCACCTAGGGTATTTCCAATATTCTTCAAAACATCCTAATTGATAATTTGATATGGAAGTATAAAAAGCCTAATGCACATTGAAAGCTTTTTAATAGTTTCTGTATTGAGAAAAAATCTCCCTCTATAGTCTTTAATAAAGGGCATCTCTCCATAAACCATGGACCACCAGCCATTATTTTATCCCTGGTTTCCGAATTGGAAAAAAAAATGATGATGAAAAAATCTTTAGGAAGAAAATTCATGGTATAATTTGAATTCAATCCTCACTTCCATTTGTTCCAATTTTGAATTCTGAAAACCCTGCTTTATATCCATGGAACTTACATATTAACCCTTTGCTTTTAAGAACCATTATATCGTGCTCAATCATCTCATCCTTGATAATCACTTTTGATGTAACATTTGCTCCCTAGATCGAACTTGCCATATATTCACTCTTCCTCTTATCTCCAACTTGGGCATCCATACTTCTAGCTAGGGTATCCTGACTTCCAATTAGGGCTTTCAAATATGGCTTTCCTTCCATGCTACCTAGTGAGGCTTGCTCTCGGCTCACATAATATAATGAACTTTTTTTTTTTAAATATCTATAGACTATTAAAAGAATCCAAATTCAATAATTTATTTATATTATTAAAAATTGCAATGTTAAATTTTCTGAATTTTCATTTTTTTTTGTTGCAGGTGGTAAGAACAGGAAAAGTGACGCGGCAACAAAGAGATATTGCATGGAATGAGCTTCAGATTGCTGCTGCACAGGGAAAGACACGACCCTTTTATCGGACAGTAAATAAACATGGGCTTATGTATGCTGGTATTGTTTTGAAAGCCTGCGTTATTGCATCTTTGCGAGTGCTAATAAGTATTACAGTTTTCATTAAAGACTGCCTGAAATAATTACCATTGCAAAATTTTGTTTAAAAATATAAAATCATTAAGATGGAAGTTTAGCGATCTATTATTTTTTGAATTTCCATACAAAAGAAGTAATATTTCTTGTTACTTCCTTTGAAGTTACAACCTTAATCAATTCAATATGACGAAAGTGCGTGTGTGCACAAAAAAAAAAAAGGAATGAAGTCCTTTTTTTTTTTTTTTTTAATAAGCAATATTTGGCTTCTATTGGGGGCCACTCATATCAAAATACCAAAATATTTTTTTCTTATTTGGTTATATGAGATTGAGACGGGCCCCACCCATATTACATTATCACCACGTAGTGATATTACAACAAAGCTTGGATATTATCCATGTATCACTTGGCAAGATTTGAACCTTGGTCTCCTCCTTGAATGTTGAGGGATCTAACTGGTTGAGCTAATGCCATTTGATCAAACTACCAAAATATTACATTTGTTGTTAGGTCAATTAAACCATATCTAACTTGCCTTTTTATCAAAGATATTTTTCATTTTCTTTTCTATCAAATATATTCTTCATCTTCCTCAAAGTGCTATGTTTTTGCAATCAACTCCTTAACATCATTTTCATTAAGAGATAAAATCTCCCTCAGCCAATTACCTTATAAAATTTGAATTTCACCAAGAAGATTAAATCGCGATTGGCTAAATTATCTGCTACCTGATTTTCTTCTCTCTAGATATGCTTACATTTCCCTAAGATTGCCTCCAATAATAGATAATGAACATACTTTTTTCCAATCTCCATATCCATTTTTTGTTGATAACATCAATGCTGATTTGTGAATCCTCCTCAATTGAAATATATTTCCATCCTTTTTTGATTGCAATTTTAATCTTTATAAGAAGTGTTGTAGCCCCTACATAGTTGTTGAAGTTCCATAGAAAGTCTCTTTGAAGTTTACCAATTTTTGATGCTATACCTACTGACAATCTTGAAAGTGGGCATCATATAAATAAGGATGCATTGCAATGTAGTCTTTATGAGTTATAGCCTTCTTGCCATGGTTCAGATCTTACCTTTCCAACCTGCCAAACAAGAGACCCAAAGCTCCTTTTTATTCCCTTTATGAGACAAAGGAATACCCAAGTAGGTTGATGGAAATTTTTCAATTTTTAATCCTAAAATATCCACAATAATCCTTTGTAAATCTAAGGCAGTGTTAATGAAAATTTCTGAATTTTGTAGTATTAACCAATTGTCAAGTAGCCTTCTCATAGCATGATAATATTGATTTAAAATCCATGGCCTCATTGATTGAGGGATGACCCAAAAGAAAAGTATCATCAACAAATTGGAGATGAGATTTGAAGGGACCATTTGTTACAACCTGAATACCTTTGATTTTTCCTTCCATTTTTGCCTTTGAGAAAGCTCTCCCTAATGCCTCCACAAGAATAATGAATAGATAAGGAGATAGTGGATCACCTTGGCGGAGTCCACAAGATGACTCAAAGTATCCAACAGGAGAACCATTGATCAAAATAGAATATTTCAAGTGCTATAACAACATCTAATCCATTCACACCAACCTTGATCAAAACCAAATATTTTGAGAATATCATGTAGAAAACTCCAGCAAACCCTATCATATGCTTTGTTCATATCTAATTTCATAAGCATACCTAGTTTTTTCATGGAATGAAGAGAATGTATGGCCTCCTGTGCAATGATTACACCATCAAGAATTTGTTTACTATGAACAAAACCACCTTGTTCCTTTGAGATAACACAATCTAGAATGCTTTTCAACCTGTTTTCCATAATTTTTGAAATGATCTTATAAATCATATTACAAAGGCTTATTGGATGAAAATTATCAAAATATTTTGTCTTGCCTTTCTTGGGAACCAATGTAATAAAAGTGGCATTGATCTCACTTATTGTAGCCTTCCTTTTCCGAGCCTCTTCAACCGCAACCAACATATCACTCTTCAACAAATCCCAAAATTTTTGAAAGAAAATTGTAGGAAATCCATCAGGGCCAGGTGCCTTGTTAGGATGGAAAGAGAAAACTGCTTCATGTAGCTCCTCCATAGATATCTTCTTCATCAAGCTTTCATTTTGTCCTTATGTGATAATTGATGAAATATTTTGCAAAAGCTTACCTTGTGCCTCCTTATCTTGCCCAACATCTGACAAAATATTTTTGAAATAATTAATTGCTTCCTTCCTAATATCTTCTTCTTCCTCAATATTTCTTCCATCTGGAGTTAAAATATTTTTGATGCAATGAAAAGAAAAAATTGTTTTTGTTGTAGCATGAAAAAATTTAGTATTTCTATCTCCTTCCTTGAGCCATTTCTCCCTAGATTTTTGGAACCAATATGACTCCTCCTTTTTCAATACATTATGATAATCAGAAAGTAATTGTTTTTCTTGCACATAAGAATCCTTGTCCATTCCATTGATTTCTACTATCTCTTATAAATTTTTGAGCTTGGATTCAATTTCCTTCTTTTCTTTAAAAATGTTACCAAAATATTTGGCATTCCAAATCTTCATTTACTCCTTTAGATATTTCATCTTTTGAACAAACCTATACATACATGATCCTTCAAAATTTGCTTCATCCCACCATAACATAACCATCTGGAAGAAATCAGGGTCTTGGAGCCACATAGACTAGAAGCAAAATGGCTTTGGATGACCATTATTGGGTAAATCACAAGTCAAAAGAATGGGTTTGTGATCTGATCCTGCTCACAATAAAATGTCTGAGAAGATTGTATATTCTGTTTGCAACCATGTGTTGGATAACAAGAATCTATCCAATCTTTCTACTATATGAGTTTGCCCAATGCATCTATTATCCCATGTATATTGAAAACTTGAAGGAATAACATCCCAAAGGCCATTTGAATTGACAAATGAAGCAAAATCTTGCATTGATTTAGACCATCCAGGAGTACCACCCTTTTTTTCCAAAGGAGATAGAATTGTGTTGAAGTCACCCCAAGAATCCATAGATCACAATTATGAATCATCATTGTATTTGACAAAAATATGCTAAGGTCCTTCCAACATCTTTCATGAGGAGTAACTATAGTTGGAGCATATACATTTATAACCCCAACTTTGATGTTTTTCTCTTTTTTGTAAAATAGTCCAGCAACCCAATTACTTTTTTCTTCTAGCAATTGTCCATCCCATTTGCGTTTGTCCCATATTGCCGCAATATTGCCTAAAGCTCCTATAGAAGAAACTGCTAGACAATCCCCCATCTTTCAAATCTTTTTGTTCTCCTGTTAATTTTAAACTTAGGACTATAACAACCTATTAATTCCTTAATAACTCTTTTTTAGAGGTCTTATTCATACCCCTAATATTCCATGATACCATTTTCATCATCACTTTTAATTTTTATTAGTGGGCTTAGCCCCACTTCTTGTTATATTTTTATCTGGGATTGGCTTCCCAAATCGATATCCCTTTGAGTTTCCTTTTCTCTTTGTTCTTGCTTTAATGATCTCTCTTCTTTTTCCATTCCCACAAACACTTTCATCTTCATCAATCTCTTCTATTTTTCCATATTGTTCATAATGAGACTTATCTTCTAAAGATTTATGTTGCCCTAGAGAATCTGAAATGCAAGGAATAGCCTCATAAACACTTTCTTTTTTATGTTGCCTTGGAAACCCTAAAGTACAAGGATGATCCTCCATAGTAATTACTTTCTTATGCTGCCCTAGAAACCCTAAATTTCCATGGATATCCTTCATATGCATTTCTTTATTATGCTACTCTTGAAACCCTAAAGTGCAACGAATACACTTTGTACTATTTTCATTTTTATTGCAAGGAGAGGATTTTATGCTACTTGAGGAAAATGAAGATGATTTACTTGGATTAACCTTGACCTCCTTTACCTCATTTGCTTTAAAATTTGCCTCCCATCTTCCTTCGCATCTTTAACTCTTGAATTTGAACTTGCACATTGTACTTCCTCATCCCTTGTATCATTTTTTTCTTCTAATGGTTGATTCAAGTAAATTGTAATGGCCTTTGCCATTTGATGAATGTAGAGCAGGTTTTTTTTTTTGCCACTTTCTTGGGAGTGGAAAATCCTTGATTTGACCCAACTTCTACTATGATATGATCTCTCTTCATATTGAAGTTTGTCTCATGCCCAAAATTTTCCATCTCTTTCTCCATCATTTTCACTTTGCAATCTCTTGCCATGTGTCTAGTCTCATAACATTTGTGACATTGGAATGCAATATTTTCATAATCCACTTGTTGATCCCATTCTCTTGATTCAAATTTAATCCTAATGGATTGTGGTAAAGGTTTTAAAATATCCATGGCAACACATATTCAAGTGTATACAACATGCCTTCTCTCCTTAGTAGTTGGTCCCTCCTGGATGAACTCCCTAGAGTATTGCCGATATTCTTCAAAACCTCCTTATTGATAAGCTAATAAGGAAGTCCAAAAAGCCTAATCCATACTAAAAGCCTTTTAATAGTCTCTGTCTCCACAAAAAAATTCTCACTCCATGGTCTTAAATATAATGCATCTTTCCCCCTAAACCAAGGGCCATCATCCATTATTTTATCCCTGATTTCTAAACTAGAGAAGATGATGAGGAAAAATCCTTTTGGAAGAAAAGTCATGGAGTAATTTGAATTCAATCCCCACTTCCACTTGATCCAATTTTGAATCTCTGAAAAACTTGGCCAATATCCATGGAACTTACATATTAACCCTATGCTTTTAAGAACCATTATATCATGTTCGATCATCTCATCCTTGATAATCACTTCTAGTGTAGTATCTCCTACTTGGATAGGGTTTGCCATAGATTTTCTCTTCCTCTTATCTCTAACTAAGGCATCCATACTTCCAACTAGGGCATCCTTACTTCTAGTAAGGACTTTCAAAAATGACTTTCCTACCATGTTACCTAGATTTTCTTCACAAGAATCCTTTAGTTTTTGAGTTTCTCCTAAGATCTAGAACAAGAAGAAAGTGGCGCTTGCTCCTTACTCGCACTTTGCTTCCTGCTCACACTTCTTGCTCGCACCCATAACACTTGCTTACTTTATAAAACAAGAAAAAGTTGGGGCTTGCTCTGGGCTCGCATAGGAATGAAATCTTAAGTCTTGAATAGTAGGCAATAAAATAAACAAATACTTCTAAATTCAAAA